>OV049924.1:240013757-240613757 GCA_920104205.1 Eupeodes latifasciatus
ATAATATAATATAATATAATATAATATAATATAATATAATATAATATAATATAATATAATATAATATAATATAATATAATATAATATAATATAATATAATATAATATAATATAATATAATATAATATAATATAATATAATATAATATAATATAATATAATATAATATAATATAATATAATATAATATAATATAATATAATATAATATAATATAATATAATATAATATAATATAATATAATATAATATAATATAATATAATATAATATAATATAATATAATATAATATAATATAATATAATATAATATAATATAATATAATATAATATAATATAATATAATATAATATAATATAATATAATATAATATAATATAATATAATATAATATAATATAATATAATATAATATAATATAATATAATATAATATAATATAATATAATATAATATAATATAATATAATATAATATAATATAATATAATATAATATAATATAATATAATATAATATAATATAATATAATATAATATAATATAATATAATATAATATAATATAATTCAACCAATGCCATTAGGTTTACTTCTTTCTAAATTACTGACAAAGTTCCTATGCAACTTTCAAAACGAGTTCTACTGCTTTGAATTATCGACTTCTTTTCGACTCTTTTTTTAGCAAATTCAAGGTAGCGTCTAAGATACTATCTCTCAAGCACCCGAATCTTGACTTGAGAAGGGACAACCGGGCACCCAAAATAAATCGTGGTTCGCATCCTAAGTTTTTCCAATGCAACGGATTTAAGCGCCGAAAAAAAAGATAAGTATATTTCAGTTAACATATAAATATTGTGAATTAAAAAATGTGGGCAGTTTTGTGATTTTCACATTTAAGGCCTTGAATTCCCTAATTATCATTTGTGATTCTTTATTTAGATCTTATTCAATCATTTTTAAATTAAATTTTGTTAACGCTTGACTTTGGGAATAAACTGGCGAATGCTTTATGGCTGAATCACAAACACGCTTCAGCTTCGGCTTCGTCTGCGTTACGGTGGGACTGCTTCGAGGTTGCTTTGAATGACATTTCTATTATTTCATCCCTCCAAAAAGCAAATATTTTGAAAGAGAATCGCATGAGTTTTGCTACCTTCGCCAACTCCAACATCCCGTTGAGGGCTTTGGAGGAGATAGCTTGGTGGCTTGGAGCCACGGACAAGCTTACAACAATTCACAATCCAGCAATAACAAATTTCTTAGTCGCAGATGCCGCAGACTCTTGTTGAGACGCTCAATTGGTGATATTGCACTGTCGGCGACTTTCAAGAGGAAGACCTCTTCCCGAATGGCATTTCCTACCGGAAGCAAGGGCGTTAATCTTTGAGAAATCGATTTATTTGTGACAAGAAAAACAAAGTTGGTCGAAAGATATGTGTTCATAGATCAAAGAGATGTACAAGTAGAGTTTCTCGATGCATTCAGTTGCGATTGGAACTACCGGATGGGTTATATATTTCCTTCACCTAACCTCATGTCAAAAGTTTTGGCTCATATAAATTACTCACGCGGAACCTATCTCATTGTAGCCCCCGAATGGACGCAAGTATTTTGGATGACATATCTGAAAGCTCGAGCGTCTGAGCTACTAGAAATCATCAACAAACTAACTGCGGCGGGTGTTCGATCTGTATGACAACCAGACTACCACCACCACAGATCCAACATTTGAGACCGAATATATTGAAAGTTGGGGCTGGGGTGGTCAAATGAAGAAAAAGAGTTTTTAATGAAATGGTGGCTACTATCGAATTTAAAAACATAATTACAAGCTGTACGAGCATGGATAGCTTGGTGCAAAGTAAACAATTTTAATTCAAATTGTCCAACAGGTCCGACTCTTTACATTTGGCTCATTTATTTTTAAAACCAAATTATTTTCCAAGTACAATTCTTGTCCATAATTCAACAATTTTAACATATTGTGGACCCAATGTCATTTTCAGGTAGGACAGATTTTGAAAGCAGTAGCATTAGCTAAAACCGCTACAAAGAGATTTGGAATCCAAGGACAGTAGTAGACTGGCTGAATTCAACGGAGCACAATGAAACCTTTTTCGAAGCATCAAGGAGGGCTAATGATTTGACGTTGCTGAGAGTTTCCACTCGCAGTCTTATTCATAATGGAAGCGAAATCTTATTGCATCCATCATTTGGTTCGAAGACTGACTCAGCCACACATAGACAGTCGAGTTCGCAATTAATAGAACTTTCAAACAAGAATATAAGCATGTCCAATATTTCGGCTAAGACGTTTAGTAAGTTTATCTGAAGACAGAAGAGCACAAATTTATAATCTTGAAAAGCTGTTTATAAGCTTTAAAGGACCAATTAAACCAGCCAGCGCAGTAACAATAACATTGGTTGGTGGTTGGATACGTTCTATTCCACGCGAGACTGGAATAAGTGATACACCTGGTAGTGTACGAGCGGCAGTTGCTTTATTAAGTTGGTTTCATAACCATTCTGTTGATGACATCCATTCAAGAGGAAATTGGAAAGCGGACAATAATTTCAAACGACACTACTGCAGAAGTATAAATTTGAATTATTCCTCGAAGGAAAACAATCTTTTTGAAAATTTTAAATCAAGTAATTTAAATGAATTTTGTAATGTTTTTTTTTTTGTTGCTCATTTATTTTTTTTTTATAAACGTAACCTATAGTTTGTCAACCTATTTGAAATATCGTGGAGATATGATGTTAAAAATGACTTAGGACTATAAATACTATACAATATTGCAATATAATTTCTTTTGTTTTTGCTTATACTATTTTTAAGTTTTTCATCATCATAGCGTTGTGTTCAAACACTAACAGATACCATGACGGTTTTACACTGAAATAAAATCGATATTATTTGCCAACGTAACATTCTTAATGGTGAAGACGCTATTAAGAAATTAACACCAGGTTGGAACTTGCTACAGGTTGACAGTTACAGAGATGCCCTCTGGGCTTATGTCAATGTACTTAGTGAGTGAGATAGATAGAACGAGAACGATTTTAGGGCAAATACACAATAGCTTCTTCAACAGCGACGCTGTGTTTTCCGTCGGCAATAGGTTGAAAAAAGTAATAAGGCATTAGTAATCAATCAAAATGTTTTTGTATTAATTTAATTTTGTAATGATATAAGAAATGATATAACCAATAACCTCAGGAAAGACATTACAATATCAACCATTAGAGTGACTTTTTCCTCAAGAAAAATATTAAACGAATCTTTTCAAGAAGTTTTTAGTAAGACCGGATATTAAGTCAAGGTATAACATTGCTTTGTATATCAAATTAAAGGTAATAAGCTGGTACCAAAATGGTGATATTGTCATTAATGACTTTTTGAAGATATTAGTATATTAATTTATGTTTGAAATTACACAATTTTCTTATGAGTCCAAAAATATACAATGACATTCAAAGTATAGATCTACTATCTGAAAGATGTTTGTATGACCTTTTAATTGATACCAATATAGTTCTAATATATGATAAATGCCGAAGTATATTGGTTTACATCTTAAAAAAATAAAAAAAAATCAGATATTGTTCATTCAACTTTTAGCTGAAATATCTCGAAATCTACAAAAGCGGTATTTAACTGTCCAAGCTTTCATTTGCTAACCATTTTGTTAATGTACGCCATGGACCTAAGCTCCATAGGAACAAGGGCCTTTCATGGGCAAACATTGTAGTCTATACCTTTAACTTGTAAATATTAGCGTTGATTTCAAGCATAAGTTTTGCTCTCAAAGATATGCATACAGTCATCAAAATGTCAACATTTTCCAAAGAGAGTATCTGTGAGTCAATCAATGAAAGTATTTTCAGACACTGCCCAACATCATAAGTTATCAATTGAAAAACTGCTTTAATTATCCATTGCGAAGATTTAAGTTTACATTGTTCGTTGACCCAAATTCGCATCAAATGTATTGAGTGATCTAAGAATAAAAAAAGCGCTATTAAAATTTCATACAAAGTTTGGAATTCATTTTTATATTAATTATTATTGTTAATAGCTTAAAATTCTTTGAACTAGCCAGCCTATCAATAATTTACAATGATAATGCATTCTTTAATTCACTCTAATATAATATAATCTATATATATAAAAATCAATGCCACTTTTCGTTGTAATGTTATAACTCAACAATGCCTTTACCGATTTGGCTAATTTTGGTCTTGAATTATTCGTGGAAGTCTAGAGAAGGTTTGTACGTAGAGAAAATTAAAAAAATCTTGAAAAAGTGTAAAATCAACATCTTTCTATACTCCCATATACAAACAATTTGTACTTATACTTAAAATGCAATTTGAACCGTTGACAAAACAATCGAAGACAAAAAAGTAACGTTAGTTCTGTCAAACAAATTTAATGTCATCATATGTCATGTACATCTCAAACGTCGAAGCAGTTTTTGAGTAATATTCAACAATACAATTCGGCATTTCAAATGACTTCTTTTGGTGCTACTAAAATTATTAGAGATAATTTTATGCCGACTTTTTAGGTAAATACCTCAAAAGGATTGTCCCATGTTTATAACAATCTGAATCAGAAAGTCTTACAAATTCTGATTCAACATCTACCTAAAATTGCATACATGTTACGGATTCAAGGCCAGATTTATCATCAAGCTGGTTCGTTATTGCCATACCCCGACGCTGATCATCAATTTTTGCAAATTTATTTTATTGGTGATGAAAATCGTGAATTGGATCAACTGTGCAATAGTTTCAAATACAAGACGTGAAATTATTCGTGAGCTACAAAGGTTTTTCCATCAGCATAACGCATTAGTTCAATTGTTCAAAATTGCTCTTGATCGTTTCGTATGCCATCTGATAATCACAAAATTGTAATAGCACCAAATTGAATATTCAACAAAAACATGTATATGACACAATCATGCAAGCCGTTTCCAATAATGCAGGTGGATTATATTTCTTGGATGCACCTGGTGATACAGCAAAACTTTCGTTGTATCATTGATTTTAGCGACTATTCGATCGGAACAGAAAATTGCATTAGCACTTGCATCTTCGGGAATTGCTGCTACTTTATTAGAAGGTGGTCGGACCGCACACACTGCATTAAAATTGCCTTTGAATGTACAGGTGATTGAAACTCCAACTTGCAATATTTCGAGAAATTCTGCTATGGCAAAAGTTCTGCGATTAACGTCAATTATTTTATGGGATGAGTGCACAATGGCGAATAAAAAATCAATAGAAGCATTTAATCGAACAATGCAAGATTTACCCGGTAATCAACAGCTTTTTGTTGGTGCTCTGATATTGCTGTCAGGGTACTTTCGTCAAACATTGCCTGTCATATCTCGATCAACTCCTGCTGATGAAATAAACGCCTGTTTGAAGTCATCAGTTCTTTGGAAATATGTACGAAAATTGACACAGAACATTAATATGCGTATCACCTACATAATGATGCAACCATGAGTTTTAAAAACAATTGTTAGAAATTGGTGATGGCAAAATACCAATCGACAGTACCAACGGATTGATCACTTTACCGAACAATTTTTGTACAATTGCGCAATCTATAGATGAGTCGATTGAATGTGTTTTTCTGAATATTCTTCAGAATTACAGAAATCATGATTGGTTGAGAGAACGCGCCATTTTACCACCGAAGAACATTCATATCAATGCCATTAATTTTCAAATTCAAGCGAAACTGCCAGGTGTAGTCACGACATATAAATCAATTGACAGTGTTATGAATCAAGATGAGGCAATGAATTATCCAATTGAATTTTTAAATTCATTGGAACCGGCTGGTATACCACCGCATTGCTTGAATCTGAAAATTGGTTCTTTGATTATATTATTGCGAAATATTAATCCACCAAAACTGTGTAATGGCACCAGATTGGCAGTGAAAAAGTTATTGCCAAATTTGATTGAACTACAATCTTAACTGGTAAATCAAAAGGAGAAGTGTGTTTGATACCGCGTATCCCTATGATTCCAACTGATATGCCATTTGAATTCAAAAGATTACAATATCCTGTGCGTTTATCATTTGCGATGTCCATAAATAAGGCCCAAGGGCAAACACTTCAAGTTTGTGGTGTCAATTTGGAGGAATCATGTTTTCACATGGCCAACCTTATGTTGCCTGTTCCAGAGTCGATACCCCTGTTTATTTATTCATGCTCAAAATAGAAAAACAAAAAATATTGTTTATCCAACTGTTTTAAACTAACCCATATAGACCCACCATAGTAAGAGTATCCAATTCTTTTTTATTTTTTAGTTTTTACTCTGCTGATAAATCTAATATATAAAATTATTATTATTATTATACTTTATTGAACAATAATATAATTACAAAATTCAATAAATATTTTATCAGAGCATTAGTTACCAGGGCCTTCAGCTCGTTTGGAGAAAACTTAAGTTAAATATGTATATTAAGTCTTGTAATAATTTCGTTCACAAATTTTATATTACTTGGTAATATTTCGGTTAAGAGTTCTTTGAGAGGTTTGTTTGCTATGGATAAGGATGTTGAGTTGATATGCGGACATTGAAGGATATGGGAAATGTTCAAAGTTGGGCACTGGTCGCAGAAGTTACAAAGGGGTGCTGGTTCTTTGGTCATCAGGTGTTTGTGGGTGGCATTTGTATGACCCATTCGAAGTCGTATGTATTTTGTTACCATACTTCTGGGAAGTTCGACAGGGAAAGTCGCCCTCGCAGCATCAGCATTGATTGTTGAATAGTGGTGAGAGTATTCCAGCCAGTTATTCTTATTTTTTTTTTTCATGGAAGTTTTTAAATGGTTTAACGTGTCCTTTTTGTTAAATTGTATAAAAGAGATAAGAGGCTGTCTGAGAGCGAGTTTGGCTTCTGAGTCGGCAATTTCATTACCAACTATCCCTACATGCCCAGGAACCCATGCTAGCTTGATAGTATTTACTTTTGTGATTAGTTTATCCCGGATGTCAACTACTATATCACAAGAGTTGTTTATATTTTGGATTGCTTCTAAAGATGAAAGGTTGTCGGTGAATATTATGGTTTTTTTATTTTTTGCACTGTTGATGGCTTTGAGTATGGCATAAGCCTCGGCTGTAAAAGTTGACGATGTAAAATAGAGCAGTCCTTTACTAACGACACAGCCGTCTTTCGTTACTACAGCATATGAGGTACCGTCAATTGATTTTGAAGCATCTGTAAATAAAGAATTCCATCCGAGTCTCTTATAATTGTCTTCGATTTCATTAAACAGTGTTTTGTATATATCATTGTTTGTGCTTGATTTATTATAATTCGACAGATTTGTCAAAATAGTTTGTTTTGGGAGATACCACGGAGGAAAGTCAAGGTTGTTTTTGTTCTTTACTTCAATTGGAATTTTCAGCTCTTTCGCCGATTCCAGCCTTGTACAAAGCGGATTGGTATTTCGGTTTTTTCTTTCTTCTCAATAGCTTTTTTACATCCTCATGTATGGGTGATTTAAATGATGAGTTAATTTTTAGTATTATTTTCCAGGTTTGGAAATCAATTTGGTCATTTAGGTTAGGGAGTCCTGATTCAGTAAGGATGTTCTTGATTGGTGTTGAGTAGAAGGCACCCAGGCAGGTTCTTATAGCGGCGTGGTACGTTGTAGAAATTAGTTGCAGAGAAGATTTGGAACATTTCCCATAAATTGGTAGACCGTAATCAATTTTTGATAAAATAATTGACTGAATAACGTTAATTATAGTATTTACATTACAGTTACTTTTTTTACATGAAAGATATTTGATAATATTTACCCTGGTAGTTAGACTTTTTCTTAAGTTAATACAATGTTGCTTAAAACTATAGTTAGATTCGAATATAATGCCTAGAATTTTTGAAAAGGTTACATTTTTTATACAGGTGTTATTATATGATACATTTTGAACTAGTTTTGAACATTTGTGTTTTTTACAAATATGTAATATTTCGCATTTAGAGAAAGATATTTTACCCCCTGAGGTTTTACCCCATTCGGTCAAGTCTTTAATGATCATTGAAAAAAGAAGTGATACTTCTTCTAGGTCTTTCAGTTTAGTGAACAAAATGAGATCGTCCGCGTAAAGGACGTGATTTGTATTAGGGTATACTCGAGTTATATTACTTATTTCATTAAATGCAATTTTGAATAGCATGACCGAAAGGGGGGAACCTTGGGGAATGCCATTCATAAGTTTATGAATTTGTGAATATATTTTATTATTAGTTTTAATGCGGAATTTTCGGTTGGTAAGGAAAGCTTTTATAAAGTTGAACATTTTTGTACCGACCTTCCATAGTTTTAACTGGTTTAAAATAACGTGAGGTCCTATTCTGTCAAATGCTTGTTCAAAGTCAATTGAGAGAATGGAGATATGATTTTTTTCTGAAAGCGCAGAGGTGATGTTTGTGTCCAAATGAAGGAGGGCATCTTGTGTCCCACAACCGGATTTGAACGCTGTTTGGTGGATGTCGATAAACTTATTTTTTTCCAACCACCAAGATAGGCGTTTGGAAACGATTTTTTCTAAGACTTTTGAAAGGCAGGGCAGAAGTGAGATTGGACGGTAGCCTTCGATAAGTGTGTGGTCTTTGTTTGCTTTAGGGATGGGCACAATGGTTGCCACTTTCCATGTTTGGGGAATAACTCCCTTATCAAATATGTGGTTGTAAAAGGATAATAATCTGTTTTTTAAACAGGAAGGACTATTTTTTATCATTGAATAATTTATTCTGTCTGTTATCTGTTTTTTAAACAGGAAGGACTATTTTTTATCATTGAATAATTTATTCTGTCGTATCCGGGGGTGTTCCCTTTTACGGAGCGCAAGCTGGTTTCAAACTCTATCATATTGATTGGGGATTCTATTGATTTTGTTGAATGAGTGATGGTGTAGTTAGGCATGACTTCGTTTAAGCATTTGTATTTTTCTTCAACGTATTTTGGTTGGAAATTAGAGTCGTTATGAATACTTTCCCAAAATTTAGCAAAGTATTCGTTGATCTTTATAGGACATGTAATATTTTCAGAGTCGTTTCTGATAAGTTTAATTGTAGGAGGTGTAAAATTTCCTGTAAGGCTTTTAATGTCAGCCCACATTTTTTTGGGGGTTGAGTTATGGTTGATTCCCTCAGTAAATTTCATAAAAGAAGGCGCTTTCGCTGTCTTGGCTGCACGTTTAAATTGGGCGTTGGCTTTCCTATAAGCGATTAGATTAACCTCATTTGGATATTTTTTGAATATCTTCCACAAGTCTTGTTTTTTATTTCGCAAAGTGCTGAGATTTGGGTCCCACCAGGGGACTGTTTTAAAGTGGATCTTGTTAGTGGTTTGGGGGATTGCCGCATTTGCGGCAGAGCGGATTATCTTTGTGATGAAAGCGGATTCTTTATTCGTGTTAATATTGGTTGGGGGTGGTTGGGCAGAGATTCGGGCTGAGATTTCGGATTGGAAGAGATGCCAGTTGGCATGGTCGGTGAGAAATTTTGGTTGGGATTTCGGTAGAGTAAGACTGTTTTCTAAAGAAATCTTGGTGAGGATCGGGAAGTGATCACTTCCATGTAAGTCATCGGAGACATCCCAAGAAGATGATTGTGTGAGGTGTGGAGATATCAGAGAAAGGTCGATGTGGGAGTATGTGCCGTGGGTTGAGAGGTGGGTTGGTCGTCCATCATTTAAAATTGCCAGTCCAGAATTTGCGATGAAGTTTTCGACTAGCTTTCCGCGACTGTTGATTCCAGGAGAACCCCAGGCAGGGGACCATGAGTTGAAGTCACCGGTTAGAAGACAAGGGGTTGTTATATTTGTAAAAATGTTTTCAAGATCGTGGTAATTGAATGATTGGTCTGGCGGGATGTAAATTGAGATGATGGTAATTTTGTATTTTAATTCAATTTCAACAGCTATAGCAGATATGTTAGAGTCGATCGAAATGAATTTGTGTGGAAGTGTTTTGTGTACAAGGAGTCCGGTGCCTTGTTTGGAGTTTGTGTTGTGGGGTAGGTTGTGAAATTTTGACGAGTATTCTTTTGGTGGGAGTGGTTGAAAGTTATATTTGATGTGTGTTTCTTGAATGGAGACGACACATGGTTGAATTTCTTTGATAAGCAATTGGAGCTCATGATAGTTATTAAAATAACCATTCATGTTCCATTGCAATATTTTTAGATTATTGTAGACGGTGGATGGCAACTTTTTCCCAATACAATTTAATGTACTCGTCAAAGGTGCCCTTCCACCTGTTGATAAATTATTTCCGCGCCGCCACTGGTGACGAGTGCCCCCTCCAAGGTGGTTGGGGCAATCGTCATCAACGGTGGCGCGGGTTGAGTGGGGATAATTTATTACACTAAGAGCTGTCATTTTCGTCTATAATCATTGCGCTTCGTGTGGGAGTATGGGGTTTTTGAAGAGAGATTTTGCTTTGAGTGTTATTGATGTTATTGATTAATGATAATGGTGTTGAAGTATTGTTTAAGAAATATTCTTGTTGTGATTGTGGTAAAATGAGAGAAGGTTTAGATTTGATTTCATTTGAGATTGGAATAGACGTTTTTGAAAGATTTTCTCTCGTGGGAGAGGAGGATTCAGTAATATGTTTTTGAGTGTTGGTAATTTGTGTTGTTTGATTATGCAGGTTTTCTGAGGTAGATGGTGGAGACTTTTCTCTTGTGAGAGAGGTGAAATCATTAATTTGTTCATCAATGTTTGTATTTTGTGTTAAATGTTTATGTGTGTTATATATTGAGTTTTTCTCTTGTGGAGAAAAAACGGTTTTGGTGGAAGTTGTTTTTTCTTTATCACTAGAGTGAGATAAATTAGAAGAAGACGTGGATGGAGTGGGAACGTTTTTCTTAAGCGTTGCATTTTGGAGTTTAGTAGAGTAAAGATCGGAGGAGAAATAAGGAATTTTTGGGTTGCGTTCTGAATGGATGCGCCTAGCTTCTGCCAAGGTGCATTTGTTTTTTGTTTTTATTTCAATTATTTCTTTGCTTTGGACATATCTTGGACATATTTTTGATGAAGCGGGATGGGACCCAGCACAATTTGCGCAGAAAGTGCGAGTGCAATTTACATCTTCATGAAGAGGAAGATTGCATGTTTCGCAGGTGGCTGGTTTTTTACACCATTTGTTTGTGTGTCCAAGAAGTTGGCATTGGCGGCATCGCATGGGGTTAGGGACATATTCAGAGACTTTAGTTTTATACCAACCAATTTCAATTGTGCTAGGTATTTTAAACATATCGAATGTGAATATCATAAGTCCCGTGGGGACTCGTTTGCCTTCTGGATTTATTTTTGTGAATTTATAGACATCGGTTATATTTTGAGCTTTAAGTTCACTTACGATTTCGGTTTCGGTGACATTTATGAGACACGGTGCATATGCGATTCCCTTCGAATGGTTAAGATTGGCATGTAGTTTGATCTCAGCAGATGGGCAAATAGTGCCGAGAGCTTTAGAGTTTATGAATCTGTCGGCAATTTTTTGATCTTTGGTAAGAATCAATAACGATCCATCTCTAAGCTGGGAGATCTTTTCATATTGTGTGCTAATAGAATCAATAGTTTTTTTTAGTAAAAACACACTGATAGATGATAGTGGTCTGTCTTTAGAGGTTATGTGAATGAAGCGTGGATTTTTGTACACTGTTTTTGTGGGCAATTCTGGAAAGTCGGAAAATGCACTATTTGAAGGTTTAAATCTTTTACTCTGTAGGATGGGAGGGGAGTCTGGGGGGTCTGAAAGATGGCACTCATCGAGAGCACCAAATCGGTTTCCCGATTTGTGGGCAGGCTTTGGCGCCATGCCGAGAAAAACGTTTTTTATTGAGGACACTAATAAGAGTTCACTGGGTATTTACGTATGTTTGAATAAGGAAGAATAAGGAGAAAGTGAAAAAACACTTACAAATTATATGTGAGAGCGAGAGAATGGGAAAAAATGTGATCACTTTTATTCACCACAGTAATAGGTCTGTACGGTTGGGATGTCAGCCGATGACTGTATATAAAATTCTCCTGTCACAGTGTTAGTTGCCATACTCCTCCGAAACGGCTTAACCGATTTCAATGAAACTTTGCATATACAATCGGTAGGTCTGAGAATAGGTTTTTATCTATTTTTTATATTCCTAAGTGCTATTGTTAAATTGCATCAACATCGTACAAGGTGCAACGATATTACGATAGTATTCAGTGATGCTATGTTCAATGAAGCATTGATTGCTATTGACGATCTTTGCATTATCATTGCCAACTTACCACTCAGTAATTTCGGTATGCATTCACCAAATCGAAATGCATCTGATTTAATAGACACTGAATTGAATGGTGAACTACAATACAATACTGTAGAAATGGCAGCGTTGTTGCCCGCAATGTCCCACTAATGAATGAAGAATAAAGAACCATTTTTCAACTCATCATGCTCTTTTTTTTAATGCACCAGGTGGAACTGGCAAAACATTCCTTATTTCGCTAATTCTTGCTAAAATAGGATCAAATAATGGTATCCAATTCAATTGGCTGTTGCATCTTCTGGAATCACGGCAACTTTATTGGATATAGGCAGAACAGCTCATTCAGCATTTAAACTGCCACTAAATATTCAAAATAACCCAGACGCGGTGTGCAATATAAAAAAAACAATCATCCATGGCCACAGTGCTGAAACAGTGTAAAATTATCATCTGGGATGAATGCACTATGGCACACAAACATTCGCTTGGGGCGTTAAACAGGACATTGAAAGATATAAAAAACAACGACAGACTATTTGGCGGCACTCTGTTACTCCTTTCATGTGATTTCAGACAAACACTTCCCGTTATTCCGCGTACAACGTACGCTGATGAGATCAACGCGTGCTTAAAATCATCGTCACTGTGGCGTAATGTCGAAAAAGTACAACTGAAAGTAAATATGCGTGTTGAAATGCTTCAAGATCCATCCGCTGAAACATTCTCAAAACAACTGTTAGATATAGGCGACGGAAAAGATAATACAGATGAAACTGGATGCATAAAATTACTGATCGATTTCTCCACGATTATTGATTCGCAAGATGCTCTCATTGACCAGATATTTCCCGATGTACACAGATAATATACAAATCATGAGTGGCCGGCAGAAACAGCAATTTTAGCAGAAAAAAATGTGGATGTCAACGAATTAAATCTCAAGATACAACATTTGTTACCAGGAGTCTTGGTGTGATACAAATCTATTGATACAGTTTGTGATTCTACCGAAGCTGTAAATTATCCAACTGAGTTTTTGAACTCATTAGATTTACCAGGCATGCCAGCGCATAATTTACAACTGAAGGTTGGATCTCCGGTAATTTTGCTTCGTAATTTGAACCCACCACGGTTGTGCAACGACACGAAATTAGTAATTAAAAAATTAATGAAAAATGTTATGGAAGCCATAATTCTAAATGGCAAATTCCGAGGTGAAAAAATATTATTACCACGAATCCCTATTTTACCCACAGATGTGCCAATTCAATTCAAACACCTTCAATTTCCAATTAGATTGGCATTTGCAATGACTATCAATAAGTCTCAAGGCTAAACAATGTCTGCATGCGGCTTAGATTTGAGCACTTCATGTTTTTAACACGGACAATTATATGTACGTGGCGTGCTCTCGAGTGGACAAACCATCCAGTTTGTTTGTATTGGCGAAAGATGGGATCACAAAATATATTGTACACTCTGTTGCATTAAGGGATTGATATTATTTTTTTGTAGTATAGTCGTAATTAGCGATATGTATATAATTTTAAAGAATTGAGTTTAATAAATTAAAAAAAATTGCTTGGTGATTTGTTATTTTAATATTTTGTCACCGTTTACAGTGCTCTATACCTATCCTACTTATATACCACATCCTACACACTTACAATAAGTTATTTATTTCTATCAAAATATTTTCTAGAAATTATTTATTTGGCAAAACAACGTTTGTCGGGTCAGCTAGTACAATATAAACAATATATCATTTGCGTCATTTGGACTTTTAAATAGCTAGCAATTTAAAATATTTTTTTGTTTGAATAAATGAGCTTTATAATCATTTTTTTTATTATTATGCCTTATACGTAGCGAAGCACGTACCGGGCCGCTAGTTTTTCTATAAATTTGAAATAAACATAAGGTCTTACTACTGTTTTAAAATATGTATGTAGGTACTAATAATAAAATTAAACTCCAAGAGAAATTTACGAAAAAAAAACAAACATTTAATGATGCTATAGATAACCCGAGAAAAGTGATGTTGAAAAAGCAGTTTTAAGCTTTAAGTGTCAAAGGCTATAAACAGAATGGGAGAGTACGATAGCTTGGCCGCCAAGATTTGGTCAAACCGTGCACTTTTGACTATCGAAATGTGGTTTTATTTCTCTTTGTGTAGTAGGTAGAGGCAATTTAAGAAGTAATGAGTTAAATTGAAAAAAATCCTATACCAAGTCCATTTAAAAATATATGTACCTGTTAAAAAATGTTGTTTTCAAAAATGTTAATGCCATTTGATTTCTCAAAAAAGGTTTGTAGGTTTTCGTGTTTTGTTAAAAAAGTTATCAGTTGAACTATTCTTAAAAATTTAAAAATTACCAACAATATTTAGCAAATGATGAAGTAGCTTGATTTCAAAATCTATTTTAACGAGATTTTAAGTCGAAAACCAATTTTTACCAATTTTAGCAGCATTTCTAAAACAGTTTTTATTTCTTATATAAACAAATACAAATTGGATGAATGAAATTAATTTGAAGTCAATATCTTCTATTGTTCACGAGATTTCGAGAACCGAGCATCATTTTTTACCAATGTCGCGTACTATTTTTTGTAGATTTTAATTTTTTATGAAAAAACTGACTGTTGGATTTTTATAAAAAAATTACTGACTGTTGAAAACAATATTTTCTGTGAGATAAAATTAATTTAAAGCCACTATTTTTAATTTTTGAAAAGATATTTGAGTCGAAAATCAATTTTTTTATTTTTTTGTAAAAAAAACTGTCAACTCGATTTTTCTCAAAATTTTACTAGATTTCAAAAACGTTATTTTTCTTTGAGCAAATTTATTTTATAGGTAAAATTCTTTTTTTGTTGGTAAAATATTCGAGGTGACAAATATTTTTTTTCAGTTTTTTTTGATTTATAATAAAACCGTTTATTGGATTTTTTTCCGAAAATATACTAGTTTGGTATCACGTTACAATATGTAATATAAAATTTAAATCAATACGCTAACGTTATTGGGTCGTAAGATATTTTGGGTTAATCAAAATGTTCACCCTTTTTTTAAATTGCTAGTATAGTAAAAAAAACCACCCTCTCAATTTTTTGAGAGTCCTTTCTGCATCGTTTTGCATTATTATCTGTGTAACAAAATTTGTTTGGAGTACATTTCTCACGCACAGACATCTCTCTAAAAATCTTTAATTAGACTCTAGAGAACTGGAAACGTCGAGAAATGTCAAAATTTTCAATTAGACAAATCGGACCGACTACAATAACTTCCTATGGGAGGTTAAAAATACCTACTTCGGAACTACATTTACGAAACTATACTTACTAATAGTTAATAAGTAAAAAAAAAACTTTTAACTGGATTTCTCTAAAAGTCACACATCTTAAAATAGACAAGCTGACAAAATTGTATTAAAGGTACCTACAACAGCAAACAACATATATAGGTACCTACTTACCTACCTAAATATAAACTACATTTTTATGTCCTATAATGTGCCCTCTAAGGTGTATTGTTAACATTTATTTATTAAAAATGATACAATCAAAGTAGGCTTGGAACATAAATAAAAGATACAAATTTCAATTCAAATTATTCAAGTTATCTGGGCCAACATTTATAAATACTGTACCACCTACCAACTTATCTCAAACAAAGTGCTAAGTGTACGGATATTATCAGTGTCCGGATACTAGCATGAATTCCCTATGGTAGGTATTTCATGAAATACCTGCCTACCTACCAATACCTTTTCTATTTAAAATTTGAATTTAAAATCAAACCCACATCCTAAAAAAATCACCTACCAATTGATATCTATCTACAAAAAAAAACTTTGAAGGTCAAACAAACCTAATCTTCAAATATTGCAGAAAAACTTAATGCCAAATAAAAGCAAAATACCCACCAAGGGTAAGGGTAAGGGTGATTATACAAAAGTTGGGTAACTCGATGTCATCAACCAATATATACAAAGTCTTATTATATTTTATTGAGATTACAATTTATTTTAAAAATTGTTTTAAAATAAATTGGAAAGACCTTTATTTAGTCACCCAATTTCAGTTCTTCATTTTGAATACAAGTTATTAAAAAAACACAATTAGTTCTTAAAACGTCAGTCCTTTGGCATGTGACAACCCCGAAAACCAACAATTAAGTGACTGTTTATTAAACATTATCATTGATTTGAGAAAACTTATCAATTTACTACAATCTATGATGTATATAGTTAAATATATACTACAACTTTCATAATGCAGTGTTCTCCACTTTATTTTAAAAAAATAAGAAATTTTGTGTTCAGTTTTATTCGTCAGTTCCTTGTGTGTTATTTAAATTTAAAATTCGTGCGAAATATCGCCGTCTCAACGTCAAATCCCACTTTGAATTTTAATGTTGGTAATAAAGTTAGTTGCGGGACACACAATTTGACGGCCACCATAACTGTACCAGAGTTTGGGTTATGTTTGTTGTCTATACATGTGCTTAGCCAGTCAACACGTCAGTTTTATGGTGAGTCGTTAATTTTTTGTTTATCTAAAGTTTATTTTTATTTATTCGTATTAGACTTTGATTTGTTAAAATGTAGTTTGTTGGTATTTGAAATTACAAAAAAAAAAAACATTAGTCCAGATTATAATCTCAAATTTCGTCTTTTTCGTCAGTAATATGGCGTCAGTCCTAAGTCAGGTAAATTGTTATTGTTCTTCATGTAAGTGATAAGAAATTTTGTGTTCAGTTTTATTCGTCAGTTCCTTGTGTGTTATTTAAATTTAAAATTCGTGCGAAATATCGCCGTCTCAACGTCAAATCCCACTTTGAATTTTAATGTTGGTAATAAAGTTAGTTGCGGGACGCACAATTTGACGGCCACCATAACTGTACCAGAGTTTGGGTTATGTTTGTTGTCTATACATGTGCTTAGCCAGTCAACACGTCAGTTTTATGGTGAGTGAGTAATATGGCGTCAGTCCTAAGTCAGGTAAATTGTTATTGTTCTTCATTTCTTGATCATTAGTACTTTTAAGATGAATATTGTTAGATTTTGTTTATATTGTTTGTTGATTACTTAGAAATATTTAGTAAAAATATGTGAAAGTAGTAAAAAATAAGTGAATAACGTTACGTTAAATGTATAGTGACCATACGTCCCGGATTGTGCGGGACTGTCCCGCATTTCACATAGTTATCCCGCACCATAAATTGTCCCGCAAAATGTCCTGCATTGATTAATTTGTCCCGCAAAGTCCCGCCAAACCAAAATATTCAAGAATATCTAATGAAAAAGTTGCTCATATGCACATCTGCACATCTCAACTCTTCGTCATATTTTGTATCCCTGAGGAACAGTTCATTTCAATCACAATGACACAAATTTTAAATAATTTGGAAGAATGTGGTGCCATTAATAGAACGTGGTTCACTTCTCATATTAAAAACTTTTACAAAAACTGCTTGCAATACCTCGAGAAGTGGACTTCTCAATGTAAGTACGCCGAATGTTTTCAATGGGTATGTCTCCAAAAATCAATTGAGTGGCAGGAAGTTCAAAAAGGACTGTCGTTCATACTAGAAAATGCAAACGATTCAATTGCTGAGAACGACTTGGTTGACGAAATTTCTTATTTAAAAAAATATTTTATTCTGCAAAAGTCGAACAATGGATCGAGCATGCTTGCTCAATTGATTTAAGGTGGCTGGAGATATTTAAATATTTCGGCGAAAGTAATGTACGAGTACCTTACAAAAATCTATTAATGGTTATCGAATATATTTTGAGTCTTCCTGGAACAAATGCTTCCATTGAACGAATATTTTCGATAATAAATCATTTTGTGGATGCAAGAAAAAGCCCGAATGTAGTTTTTTTTATGATTCTATTAAGAATAATGGTGAAGTTTTAGAAAAAATTCACACCAGTGAAAAATATAACTAACGACCTGGGCAAAAAATATTTTTTTACAGAATATTAAGTATGTTTATGTTAATTTTTTTATTTTATATTATAAAGAAGAAATTTGTTTAAGTTTTGTGATTTTTTGTATCTTAAAGACTGATTAGTTATATCAACCTATGAAATATGTTGTACATGTTGATGTATTTTTTATTATTTATTTATTGTAGTACTTAAAAAGAAAATAAAATACTTTCATAAATTAAAAAAATTGTGTCCCGCATTGTCTTAAAAAATATCTGGTCACTATAGTTAAATGTCAAAAGTCTGTTTTGAAAACTGATGTAGTATTTTCTCCTAGTATTACATATTAATAATTATTTTTAATTGTTACTAAGTGATTTAAAGTGATCATTATTAAATCCTAAGAGATTTTTACTAATTTGTATTAAATTTCATTATAATACTTTCAAAACTGTGTATACTCGTCAGTCCTCTGGCAGTCAAATTCTGAAATTTTTAAATATCCTACAATGTACTCAAAAAAGTGACTGGTCCGATTGGGAGCAATATATTAATTAGATTAGCTATCATATACACCCGAATTTATAGAAGTTAATGAATTCAACAGTAAAAAAAAAAACAAAACACAACTTTTTAAAATAAATAAACAAAAAATCACATTCAATTTTGAGAATTCTTATATCTAGATACATACAATAAAAAGAGATTACATTTTTTTCTAAATTTCATATATACCTGTACATAAGTAATTAATGACCTTATTTCATTATAAATTCACCATTTGTGAATTTAAATTTGCTATAAAATTCAATTATACCTGGTGAGTTTGAGGAAAACCGACAATCCTCTTTCGGATCTGTAAGCTCTTTAGCTAATATAATATTTTGAAGGGTATTAGTGTTGAGGCTGTTTCTAGTATCAGTTTTAATTAAGTTGACTAGCGAAAATTTCCTTTCAGCAGCTGCGCTGCACGAACATATGAACATAATAAAAGCATAAATTCTGCTAGCTCTACCAATGCAAATTCACCTACCGAGTTTTTAAATGTTCTGGCTTTTGACCAAAACTTTGTTATATCTGAAGGGTCATGGTATTTCTTAACAAAATCATTATTGCCTAACAAGAACCTCCATTGCATATTGAGTACTTCCACATTTTCAGATGAATGTTGAAATTCTCCCAAAATTGGTAATATTGAATGGATAAGCTTACAACTAACTTTGGTTAGGTACTATTAAAATTTAAAAAAGGAGTAGATTCGTTTTGCTGCGCAGTAGATTTTTATTTATGCCAAAACGCAGTAGATCTACTGCTAAAGGAGTAAAGTGGCAGCCCTGATAATCACCCATAACTTTAACCAAACGTATAACTACCCCCATATTCTTCTTCTTCACAAAGATCTGCACGACAAAAATTGCATCGTAGCTTTGTATACATAATACAAACCATTTTTCATATACAAAGATCGTAAACAAGGAGAATCAGCCTTATGAATTTAAATAAAAACAAAAATCGGTACAAAATCCTGAACAGCTGATGTAAGCATACAAAAATTTCATTCAACCCCTTATTAGACACAATATTTAGACATTTTTGTTTACTTTGCCATTTTCCATATAAAAGTGCATTAATATAAAGAAAAAACAAAAACAAATTCATCGACCTTCATATGGAAGTTTTGTATATGAAAACATATACAAGGATAGACTCAAATAGAATGAAGGAAATTGTGTCGACTGGCTGGCTGCTTATGGGAATGGCAATAATATTTTTCTCTCGACCCGGCATCCGGTCGCCCTAAAAGTTTCTGCTCATGAGACTACTATAGTTTTCATATACAAAGATAGTACTCTCATGGTGGAAGTCGAATAGGGCGGCATCTAGATATTTTTTGTGGAACGTCTAGTCAAGACATTTATGGAGAAATCGATTTGCAATCGGGAGACTTAAAAATGTTATAATTTGAAATAGAGAAAGACTATAGAGAATTAACGAAAGTCTGAGTGAGTGAGGAAAACACATTTGTTTCTTTGTGTTTGTATTTGGGTGTGGTTATATTTTTTGGTTACATCTTTGTATATGAAAACTTTTTCATATACAAAGGTTACTTACGCAAAACGGTAGTCTTTCTATACAAAGATGATAAGACAAAAGCAGGTGAATTGCGATTTCGTGTAGGAATTTTATATTCTTGGTTGAGATTTTATATTTTTGATGATTTGAGGATTATATTAGGGAATTATAACTTGAACTATTATAGGCAAGTAAATATGTAGGTATTGTATTCTTATCCAATAATAGATAATAAATTTAAAAAATTTGATCGCCTAAACCTTTCTTACAATTTGTTTTCAAATCGAGCATAAAGAAGTTTAAATTTTCAAAGTCTTAGAAAGATGATTGATTTTTAAATAAATAAATTTGTTAATTCATACCTAATACAATTATTTAAAAGCTGGTTACAAAATTGTTGACAACTTAGGTATAATGAAAAGATGTGGGATATTTAATTTTTGGAAGTTTTTTAATGGTAGTGAATTTTTAAAATGGTTTGAGGAACTTTTAAATTTGTTTGTTTTAAAAATTAACACATACCTATCTTTCAGTTTAAAAAGTAGGTAGTTATAACTTCCGGTCAAAAAAGTGTTTCAAGGAAAATTTTTGAAATATACCTTTGGTTGTAAGTTCTTATATGATATATGTAGGTATTTATTAAAAGAAGGACCTTCCAATCAACAATTTTGAATGATCAAGGGTATAAGCAAATGTTTACTTTTAATAAGGTAAAAGACTTTATTTGGATCTTTATTTTTAGAGAAGTATTAGACTTTGTAATTGTACTCACATAAATTTGATGCATTTGTCTCAGACTTAAGATATCTAAATTTTAGCAAATGCAATTTTGTTCTGTCAGAGCAAAGTTTTTAAATTTGGGGTAATTTTTCTATAAATTTGAAATAAACATAACGTTTTACTTCTGTTTTAAAATATACGTACGTGCACTTTTGACTACCGAAATGGGGGTCTATGTCTCTTCGTGTGGGAGGTAGAGGCAATTTTAGAACGAATCAGTTCAATTGAAAAACAAAGACTATTTAAAATATTTCCTGTATTTTTAAATTTAAGAATGTACCTGTTAAAAAAGCTTGTTTCCAAAATTTGATTTCTCGAAAAAACCTTAATGTTTCAAAATTCTTATTTGAAAATCTGTAGAGCAGTTTACTTTTTAAATTAATTTTGTACAACTACAATTTTTCAATTTTAGATAAAATATATATTTTTGGTAGGTATGCAGTTATTTTGAACTAATTAATATACAGTTTCGTAAAACACTGATGACTCGTTTTGGATACATATATAGAATTTTGAAAAAAATGTACTATTTTTTAAAAAATCCAAAAATTAAGCCAATATAAGAGCTTGTGCAGAAAAAAACAATTGAAATAAGTTGATTTGTTCTTGAGAAAACTTAAAAACAAAATAACGTAGGGTACCCTTCTGGAGCAATACAAAAATCTATCGGCTTAAGCAACACATAGGTACCTACCTGAATATAAACCATATTTACATATATGTATGTTGTTTATGCCGTTTAAGGTCCGAGCTTTATTGTCCTTATTAATTTGTTAAAAATGAAACAAAAAGTAGAATTGTTGTAATATAAAGAAAAGCCATAGGTACATTTCATATTAAAAAAGATCCTCAGTCATATAGGAGCTTTTGTTAGAGCAAGACACCTTGTTTTGTTAGTAATATACATATATCTCTTATCGTGATTTTTTTCCTTTCAATATTTCCAAACGTGTGCGATCACCAAGTTCCGAGGACAAAGTTTCGAAAAACCCAAAACATGAATATTAACAACAAGGGCTCCAGGGGAAACTACTGAAATCCTCTTCAATGTTTGCCGGATAGTGACAACGATGATGACTGCGATCTTGAAAATATAGACGAGTCGGCTTCGCAAATCAATCCTATCAAAAAAACTAAAATTCCCCCAATAAAACTATTACAAAAAACTTGTGAATATGTTCATACATGTTTAAAATCAATTAATGTGTCCGATTATTCGATAAAAAAAATGTCAATTGGCATAAAAATCATGTGCGAATCAATAACATCGTATAACATTGTGATTAACAAGTTAAAATAAGACAATTGTCAGTACTTTACACATGCACTTAAAAGTGAAAAAGCATTCAAAGTTGTTTTATATGGCCTAAATGAAATTAATGTGTCTGTTCTAAAAGATGAACTTAACAAACTTGGTCTTTTGTGTAAAGATATTAAACTTATCACTAAAAAGTATGAACACTACATAGATACGTTCTACATTGTTTCTCTTGAAAGTGGTTCAATTAAATTATTTCAGTTGAAAAAAAACTATCGTTCGGTATTCCACACTCAAGTAAATTGGGCATATCAACGTAAACAAAAGAATCGTATTACTCAATGTAGAAACTGTCAGATGTTTGGCCATGGAGAGAATGGTTGTCATGTAAAAACATATTGTTCTGTGTGCGCTGGTTTGCATAAGACTGAAGAATTCAATAACACTAACATTCATAAATGTGCAAATTGCAGTGGAAATCACAAATCAACTGACGAAGCATGTGAGATTAGAAAGAGATATCTTGAAATGAGAGTAAAATTATCAAATAAAGCAAGTCATCGCACTCACACTCAAACTTCAAAATCCACAATCGCCAATCTTGCCAAAAACAGTGAAAGAGTGAACCCATCTTATCTGTCAATGGATGAATTCCCAACTTTACCACGGCAGCAACGTGGGTGTCAAGAAAGAGCACAGCTGAACAGGGATGTTATACCAACAAGTTCATGGGTAAATTTAAAACCTGTGGTGAATACAAATCAACCAGCTTCGTCATCTTTAGTTTCTCATGGTGAACTATTTTCAATGGAAGAACTCAACACGCTTGTTATGGAAATGATTAGTAAGTTAAGTTTATGTAAAACAAAAGTCGAACGATTTCAAGCTATCGCACAGTTAGCTACTAAGTTTCTTTATAATGATGTTAAGTAAAAATATTATGCAAAACAATATTTCAGCTTATAATTTAAATGTTATAACATGGAATGCCAAAGGCATTCGGAACAAAATATTGGAATTCTTAAACTTTTTAAATCAAAATGTAATTGATATAGCTCTGGTAACAGAAACGTGGTTAAAATCGGACATTACTTTTTCAACTCAAAACTACTATACTGTTATCGCGTTGATCGCTTAAATCAAATAGGTGGTGGAGTTGCAATATTTGTTAAAAAATCAATCAAACATTCCCTTTTGCCTATTGTAAGGACACGCTATGTTGAGAATATTGGAATTGAAGTAAAGCTTAAGCATCATTCTTCAATCAAAATATTTTGCGTATACTTCCCAGGCAAAAATTCTTGCGAAGAAAAAAGAATGCATTTTAAAAATGACCTTAGAAAACTATTAATAACAAACGAAAATTACGTTGTAGGTGGTGATTTTAACTGCCGCCACAGAAATTGGGGCTGTAATCGTGTAAATTCGTTGGGTAATGTGTTATCTGATATGTCTAATTTGTTTCCGTTTTCAATTTTGTTTCCGTTTAGTCCTACGTACTTTCCGTCTGGGTCTAGAGGTAGTCCTTCCGTCCTTGACCTATTCATCACAAATATTCCATCTTTTTTCACACAACTTAAAACTATGCAACGTTTAAATTCTGATCATGTTCCCGTCTGTTTTAAAATGCTTCAAACACCGGAAGTTAGTAAAAGTTATTATCTGGATGTTAAAAATGCAAATTGGAAACAATATAAAAAAGAAATAAAGTCCAAACTTAGAACAATGCCTGTTGATTTGAGTGGGGTATTTTCAAAAGATGATATAGACACACAGATTAATGCTTTTTCTAATACTATTTTAGAAACAATAGAATCATGCGCTCCCAAGAAACCAAGAAAATCTTTTGTTTTTAAGATGCCCGAATACATTCTTGAATATATTCGTATTAGAAATTCTTTTAAGAGACAATGGCAACGTTATCGACTTCCTTCATATCGCATTCAAGTTAAATTTTACAATACAAAGATAACTGAGGAAATACAAGAGTTTCGCAATAAGAAGTGGGATGAAAATCTTAGCAAACTAGATAAAAATGCGAAGCCATTTTGGAATATTGCCAAAATAATTAAAAACAAAAACAGACACATAACAAATCTAGAAAATGGCAATGATTTAGTTTACGAAGACTCAAAAAAGGCTAATGTCCTCGGAACAATTTTTTTGAATAACCATTTAGTGTCCCAACATCTCAGTGATGATAAAACCAAAAATCTTGTAAGCCAATCAATAAGTTGTCTAAACACACAAATTGTTGATACACCTGTTGATCAACTGATCACCATAGAAGATGTGAAACATGTTGTTTCCAATCTGAAATCGAAGAAGTCTGATGGACTAGACAAAATCAAAAACATACATATATATCAAAATGCTATCCAAGGCTGGGCTTGTAGTTTTAGTCTTTTTGGTCAATGCATGCTTAAAAACACAATATTTTCCCAAGGTTTGGAAAACAGCTAAGGTTATACCTATTCCAAAGCCTGGGAAAAATTTAAAACTTGCACAAAGCTATCGACCAATAAGTTTGTTGAGTAGTCTTAGCAAAATTTTGGAAATGATTTTAAAAGAAAAAATATTAGAAATTGCTGATCAATTGAACATTATACCCAATGAACAATTCGGGTTTAGAAAGTTTCACAGTACTACTCACCAAGTGTTGCGAGTATGCCAGTATGTGAAAAAGAATCGTTTGCTTGGCAAATCAACTGGCCTCATTTTACTAGACATAGAAAAAGCTTTTGATACTGTGTGGCACGATGGAATGGTCCATAAACTAGTTTCCTTAGGCTTTCCAACTTATTTAATAAAAATTATTCAAAGTTTCCTGTCTGATAGGTGTTTTAGTGTTTATGTTAATAACTGTTCGTCAAATTGTTACCAAGTTGAACATGGTGTTCCACAAGGATCTGTATTAGGACCATTCCTTTACAATATCTATACGTCCGATATTCCCAAGCTTCCTGAATGTCAATTAGCTATATTTGCTGATGATACTGGAATTTTTTCATCGCATGAATTTGTTCTCAATATAGAGACAAATTTAACCCATGCAATTGATCTTATCACGAGGTATTATTCTAAATGGAAAATAAAACTAAATGCTGATAAGGTACAAGCTATCTTTTTTAGTAGAAAAAGAAAGTCTTGTTTTCTTCCAAGCAATCAGATAAATGTTAACGGTGTTAACATAAAGTGGGAAACGAGCGTAAGGTATCTAGGGGTTTGCTTAGACCAAAAACTTATCTACAGAGAACATATTGAAAAAACGTTAAAGAAAGTTGGTATTTCGATAAAACTACTATATCCCTTTATCAATAGAAAGTCCGGTCTTAGTAACGACAATAAAATTATAATTTATAAAGTGGTTTTTCAGGCAATTCTTTTGTATGGTTGCCAAATATGGGGAAAATGTGCAAAGTGTCTCATCAAAAAACTGCAGATATCTCAAAATAAATTGCTTAAAATGATGCTTAATCTTCCTTGTTATTATTCTACAGCCGACTTGCATGCAAGAGCAAATGTTGAAAAAATTTGTGATAGAATTGAAAAGTTGAACAATTCATTTGTATTAAAATGTGATTTTTCGGATAATCCATTGATCAACCAACTTATATCCTAACCATTTTTCTGCCAACTACTATAATTTTTTGTTAAAACTTGTAATTTTACTTACTGTTATATTTCGTTTTCCTTTTGTCTTTTCTAAATACTTAAATTATGTTATTTACTTATTTACTTAAACACTATGTGATATTAACTTATTCTTTATAATTTACTTATTTGATTTAATGTTTATTTATTATTTATTTACCTCTATGTGAGTTACACAGTTATTTATCTACTTGTTTTTAATGTATTGCAATCAATTACTTTATTTATTATATATATTTATTTATTTATATGTTTGTTTATTTATTCATCAAATTCTTTGTACGTTAATAGTTAAAAAACTATTAGTTTGATTGTTTGTTTTGTTTTATTGAATAACTAATTTATTTATTATTATATTTATTTATTTATTAATTTATTTATTTATTTATTTAATTTATTACTTAATAATTAATTAATTAATTTATTTATTTATACATTCAATTATAAAGTAACTAACTCATACTAAAATATAAACATAATAATAATAATACATTATTTATGAATTTCGTTACTAACCCAAAATACTAACCCATTTATTTCAAACAAATATGTATAATTTGAAAAACTATGTTAAGACACAATGTACCTGAATATTTTTTTTTTGTTTTTTTTTTTTCATATTGAAGGTTTTTTTTGTACTTTCCTTCAAATATTTATATCACCATATAATTCTTAATTTTAATAATATAAATACTGATTCAGTAGAAAGATATAATGTATCTATCTTATATCAAATTTCTGTAAATGTAAACTGTGCGATAGCTTAGAAAATGTAATCAAATACGAAAATAAAAATATATCTATCTATCTATCTAAAAAGATCCTGGGGTGCGACCCACAATGATAACTTCCCATCCCGTCTGTCGATTTGTCTTGCTTAAAAATTTGTAGGTGTTTTGTTAAAAAAAAGTTATCAGCTGAACTATTCTTAAAAATTTTAAATTTACCAACAATATTTTGCATATGATGAAATAGTTTGATTTCAAAATCTATTTTACCGAGATTTTTAGTCGATAGTAAATTTTTACCAATTTTAGTAGCATTTCTTTAAAGTTTTTATTTCTTATATAAACAAATACAAATTGGATAATTTTTTACCAATGTTGCGTACTATTTCTTGTAGATTGTTTTTATGAAAAAACGGATTGTTGGATTCTTATAAAAAAATTATTGAATATCGAAAACAATATTTTCTGTGAGATAAAATTAGTTTGAAGCCAATATTTTTAATTTTTGAAAACATATTTGATTCGAAAGTAAATTTTTACTAACTTTTAGTAATGTTTTTATATTTTGTAAGAAAACTGTTAACTTGATTTTTCTCAAAATTCTTGAGCTATGGACGACGTACGTACACACGCATGCACATTTATCTCTCTAAAAATCTTTTATTTCGACTCTAGGGACCTTGAAACGTCGAGAAATGTCAAAATTTTCAATTCGACAAATCGGACCGATTACAATAACTTCCTATGGGAAGTTAAAAATACCTACTTCGACACTACATTTACGAAACTATACTTACTAATAGTTAATAAGTTAAAAAACTTTCAATTGGATTTTCCTAAAAATCACACATCTTAAAATAGAAGAGCTGACAAAATTGTATTAAAGGTACCTACAACTGCAAACAACATATATGTACCTACCTACCTACCTAAATATAAACTAAATTATTTTTTGTTGCTTATGCCTAAGGTCCCAGCTTTATTGTTTACATTTATTTATTAAAAATGATAAAACAAAAGGAGGATTGGAACATAAATAAAAGACACACATTTCAATTATCAAATTATTCAAATTATCTGAACCAACATAAACAACGCATTTTTGTTTTTATTTTAAACTACATAGGTATTTATAAATACTGTACCTTGTACCTACCTATCTACTAATCTTAAACAAAGTGTTAAGTGTATGGATAATGGATATTATCACTGTCCGGATACTAGTAGGAATTCCCTATAAAATTTCATGAAATACCTGCCTACCTACCAATATCTTTTATATCTAAAATTTGAATTTAAAATCAAACCCACATCCTGAAAAAAATCACCTACCAATTGATATTTATCTACAAAAAAAAAACTTTAAAGGTCAAACAAATCTAATCTTCAAACATTGCAGAAAACTTAAAGCCAAATAAAAGCAAAATTGAAAATACCCACCAGCCAAAATATATGTACATAACTATCATGATACAACTAAAGGCCCAACTATAATAGACTTAACCGAAAGTAAGCTAATGTCAAAACCGAACGAAAAGTTATCAGAAGTTATCGTCAAAACAAAAAGTAACCATAATGGATTCAAGTAACTTAAGCAAATGCGTTTCAAATTTGACATTTGCTTAAGCTCGAGCCATTTAAATCCCTCTTTCGTAGTTTCGCGAAAGTTACCGAAATTTAACGAAACTGAGCAGAACGTCTATTATGGTTAGTGACATATAAGGCTGCGTATTGGTTCGTTTCCTTAAGCTGGCTTAGGCTCGGTTAAGTTTATTATAGTTGGGCCTTAATAAAGATAGCGCATTGCGCATGTGGGGTTTGGTTGTCAAACTATCGTGACGTCACGAACACTCAATTAATTCAAGAGAGCTAGTATATTTGGCGCAATTTCAATCTATTTTCTGTTGTGAATGTTAACGGAAGTGAATTTTAAAAATTTTTAAATCAATAAAGTTATTTAAAGTGGTATTGTTCATAATTTATACAAAAAAAAACATTTATTAATAAACATGGGTGTTTGTTCTGTTTTTGACTGCAACAACAACGAAAGAAATAAGATAACGAGAGATTCCAGCTTTCATAAATTTCCAAAAGGAAATTTAAATCTCTCGAAGCAGTGGGTCTTGTTCACTAAAAGCAAGGATAAAATTAATGTTCTGACTGCAAGAATTTGTAGTCTCCACTTTTTGAAAGAAGATCTTATAAACAATACAAAGTATGAAATGGGTAAGTTAATTAAAAAAAGTAGTTCAGAATAAGAATCAGAAATAGATTTATATCAATAGGATTCACACGGTATCGGATTTTGAAACCAGATACAGTTCCGGTTTACCCAAAGCAACTGTCTGTAGAGTCTGAGCCTGACACAACAAAGCGCTCGAAAAGAATGGAGCTGAAAAAGCAAACAGAAGTAATGAGTGCGTTGCTGGAAGTTCCCATTGAGCTCGAGCATGACAATTTGCCTGAACAGCAATGCAAAAATGATAGCTTGATGGAAAACATTCCACATCCACAATTAGAACAAGCTCAATTTGATGTGTTAACTGAACAATTGTAAGTACCTTATAATATTTGTAGGCATTTATGATAGGAACAAAATCTTAATCGTACTATCCATGCATTCTGAAATTTTATTAAATAATTTTTTTTATAAACTTATTAGAAAAACCTAACGCGAAGAAAATGAGCAACTCAAAACAGAGTTAAGGACTAAGAACAGGAGGATTGGCTAAGGGTAATCTTCATAAGCTGTATCAAACTTAGATACGTCCCCAATAGCTGAAAAAAGGTCAAGGTAGTCTTTATCCCAAAAGCAGGGAAACCGACTCACTCGACCGCTCAGGATTATAGACCAATAAGTCTCTCTTCGTTTCTCCTTAAGACACTAGAGAGGATAATTGATCTACATGTTAGAGAACTTCTCAACGAAAACAATTTGTGCAACTACCAACACGCTTACCTTAAAGGTAAATCAGTGGAGACTGCTCTGCATGAAGTAGTTTCACATATTGAGAAAAGTCTTGAACATAAAGAATATACCCTGGCAGCATTTCTTGATATCGAGGGTGCGTTTAATAACGTTAAAACGGAATCGATCAAGACTGCCTTAGTTGAAGTTGGGGTTGAATCTGTCATTGTCGATTGGATCTTCACCATGTTAAATGGCAGAATTATCAACTCTCAAATAGGAGTTAGCATTATCGAGAAAACAGTTACTAAAGGCACACCACAGGGAGGAGTCATCTCACCCCTGCTCTGGATCATCGTAGTCAACAAAATTCTCACAAAGTTCAAAGATCAGGGCACTAAAATCGTAGCATATGCAGATGACATAGTGGTTTTGGTATCAGGCAAGTTTCTTACCATCATCGAAAACATTATGGAAAATGCATTAAAGGATTTATCTTCTTGGGTAACTAAGAACGGTCTCGGGGTCAACCCCACCAAGACAGAGCTAGTTTTGTTCACGAAGAAACGGAAACTGGAGGGCTTCAACCCTCCCAAACTAAATGGTATTCCTCTAAAACTTTCTAAGGAAGCTAAATTTCTAGGAGTTATCCTTGACTCCAAGCTTACATGGAAGCGTAATACTGAGGAAAGAATGAAAAAAGCACTATGTGCATTCTACACATGCAAAAAGACCTTCGGTGTACGTTGGGGTATGCGACCGCAAGTCATCCAATGGATGTACACAGCGATTGTCAGACCCATTCTTACCTATGGCTCTATTGTATGGTGGAAGGCGGTGGAAAAATCAAGCTATCTCAAGAACCTGAATAAGGTACAGAGACTAGCCTATATAGGAATAACAGGGGCTCAAAGATCCACACCACAAGCTGGATTGGAAATGATCTTGGACCTCCCGGCTCTGGATGAGTTCATAAAGTGCACGGCAGCCAAAACTGCAATTCGTTTAAGAGAACTGAGTTTTTGAAGGCACAGCACTTATGGCCACGGGTCAATCTTACAAAGATATGACACGATTCCAGGACTGATGGAGACCACTGATTACATCCCCCCTTTACTAAATTTCGATAGGAAATTTTCTATTTTCATACCAGAAAGACAGGGTTGGGATCCTAATTCACTTATAAGTAAACAGGGTATCCCTTTCTACACTGACGGTTAAAAAATGGAATCAGGAACAGGTGCTGGAGTGTTTTGCCAATCTCTCAACATCAGAGCGTCATATAAACTCCCAGCTGACTGTAGTGTCTTTCAGGCCGAGATCTTTGCCATTGGAAAAGCAGCTGAATTGGCACATCACGAAAAGCTAAGCTCTTTACTTGATATATATACTTTTTTCGTGGACAGCCAGGCTGCTATCAAAGCCTTAGCCAGTGAGACCATAAGATCAAAAGCAGTTTTAAACTGTAAGAAGGAATTAAACAAAATCTGCCACACTAACCAGGTAAAGCTCTGCTGGGTTCCCGGACATAGCAATATAGAAGGGAATGATATAGTAGATGAACTAGGCAGGAAAGGGTCAGAAGCAGACACAAGTAGTAGCGACCATTCAGTTAGGGGACCACTCGTCCCGACTGGGGTACTCAAGAGGAAGATAGACCTTAAACTAAAAGAGAAAATCAATATCTCCTGGAAATCCAGGGACGATTGCGTAATCTCTAGAAGTTTATGGCCTAACACAAATGAAAACGAAACTCGGTATATTCTATCGCTTAGTAAAAAGAACATTAAAATCTTGATAGGTGTACTAACAGGTCATTGCGCCATTGGCACAATGGCTAACAGGATTGGGGCATTTGCACCCGATTTTTGTAGGAGCTGTCAGGATGAGGAGGAAATGGAAACCATTAAACACCTGCTCTGCGACTGTCCGAACCTCCCAACCAGCCGGCTCCGTCATTTCGGAAACAGGTTTGTTGGAGAACTGGATGATCTAGCACAGGTCTCAATGGCAAGCATGAGGAAATCTATAGATAGCACAGGCTGGTTCGTTAACGAGCCAGTCTACGCTAATCGACAGAATTGAGGAGCTTACTTACTTACTTAAGGTGGCGCTACAGTCCGGGGCGGACCTGGGCCTCAACCAACATGCGTCTCCAGCCAGCTCGGTCCCAGTTTCGCACGCCAAGTTGGTTGAGGTCTCCACCCACCTGAGGAGCATCGATGCTAAATTTTTACTTTTACAGGAGAACACAATGGACCAGTAGGCCCCCGTGTACGCAACAGCTTCATGCTGTGCATGTGCACATCCCTTATAACTTAACCTAACCTAAGACCAGGAGGATAAATAAGTTGGAAACTGAAGTGAAAAAAAGCCAAGTTTAACCAGTCCAACTTAGAAGAAAAGCTTCTAACAATTTTCATTCCTGGTCAAATAAAAAAAATTGGAATTTGCGTAAAAAGATTAATAGAAAAAGAAAATACAAAAAAATCATTAATTAAATAAAAGGTTGAAAAACCACTGATTTAAAAAGACCATCATATCTTTTATTTAACCATTTATCACTAATTAAACAATCTTCCAGGTAATTCTATGGAGAAAAATGCATCCGAAGAAAAATGAAAAAAAAATACACCATATTCTTCATTCACTTCGATTTTTTATTAATTTCTTTAACTCAAACATACAAATTTTCTTTAACTTACGAATAAACACAAATATTAACCATTTAAAACCATTTACCGAAAAGAAAAATATTAGAAATATAAACATTTTGTTATAATAACAAAATATCTAAACAAATTAGTGCCATTGTTTTGTTTTGATTTCACATACTGAAAAATAAACGTCAAAGTCCTTGAGTGTTCGTGACGTATGTAGATGCGCAGAACAAAAATAGAAACGCGAATGCGCTATCTGTTTTAGTTGTATCATGCATAACTATAACCAAACGTATAACTACCCCCATATTCTTCTTCTTCACAAAGATCTGCACGACAAAAATTGCATCGTAGCTTTGTATACATAATACAAACCATGGTTCATATACAAGGATCGTACACAAGGAGAAGCAGACTTATGAATGTACATAAATAAAAACAAAAATCGGTACAAGATCCTGAACAGCTGATGTAAGCATACACAAATTTCATTCATCCCCTTATTAGACACAATATTGAGACATTGCCGTTTTTCATATAAAAGTACATTGATGTAAAGAAAATACAAAAACAAATTCATCGACCTTCATATGGAAGCTTAGTATATGAAAACATATACAAGGATAGACTCCAATAGAATGAAGGAAATTGTGTTGACTTTTTGGCTGCAAAATTAACTGTCTCCCTTATTCTGCTGGGAATGGAAATAATATTTTTCTCTCGCTCCCCCGAGATGTCTCCACTTTCGATACTACCGCCAACGACTTTACATCCGGTCGCCCTAAAAGTTTCTGCCCATGAGAGTATAGTTTTCATATACAAAGGTTTTGTTGTGTTTTTCAATTTTGTTATTAATTAAATTTCATTTTTTTTTTCTCAAAACATTATTGGGATAATAGACGAATCAGACTTTACTAAAAAGTATAAAATTGCAAATGTAAATACATAAGTATAGGTAGGTACATATATTGTTTAAGCTAATATTAGGTAGGTAATTAGTAATTACATACATATATGTAGGTATTCATATGCACAAATGGAGGTTAGTAGGTTAATATGTATGAAAGGGCCTAGAAGGACCTTTATAATAAATTATAAAATCAAAAGGGCTGTTAAAATGTCTAGGTCGTCGTATTTCAATCAAAACGACTTGCTTCTAGAAAAGCTACGATGAGAATGCCCCAATTCTCATCGTTTCACTTTTCACTCGACGAAAATTATTTATTGTTTTTGTTTCATTTTCAAACAATCCTTAACGACGCTTTCAAAGCTTATTGATCTGCTAGTAACAAATTTACAAAGTTTTAATTTGTAAATATCTTTATCTATCATGGCCATCCTGCAATATGCAGCGCTCTCGATGCATTTTATAAATTTTGGTTCTTATACACAAAACCAATCATTTCAAATTTATAAATTAACAATTTATTTTGATTACGATTTAATATATCAAACAGTTATATTGAATCAACATTTAGGATAGTATGTAATTTTAAACATCATTTTATGACAACAAAAAAAATAATCAACATTTTTTTAACAATACAAAAAAAAGTAACAATTATAATTTTTCAGCAATTTTAATCAATAAAAATAAATTAAATTGAGTTCAGGTATAATCATCACAATGATTCGCATTCCCAGTTTGTTTTTAAATTGTTCCAGAATCTAAAACAAAACCAATTTAGTTATTATGCAATAACAACATTTTATCTTTATTAACAAAATAAAGAAAGCACAATCAAGGTTTAATACAAAAGCTTGAACATATTCACCATTGAGAACAACTACAATTTACTTTTACATTAGCTCAGAGGCAACTTTAAGCTTGTCTATTATGTTAATAATGTAATTTAATCAACGATATTAACAACAATAGCTCAGAGGCAATCTTAAGCTTGTCTATTGTACCAAAAACTTCAAAAGTTACAATAGCTCAGAGGCAATCTTAAACTTGACTATTGACCAACAACTTCAAAAGTTACAATAGCTCAGAGGCAATCTTAAGCTTGTCTATTGTACCAATAACTTCAAAAGTTACAATAGCTCAGAGGCAATCTTAAGCTTGTCTATTGTACCAACAACTTCAAAAGTTACAATAGCTCAGAGGCAATCTTAAGCTTGTCTATTGTACCAACAACTTCAAAAGTTACAATAGCTCAGAGGCAATCTTAAGCTTGTCTATTGTACCAACAACTTCAAAAGTGGTTTTTCAAAAATAAACCAATTAAACTTTAAATCCTTGCAATAGTTCAGAGGCAACCTGTTCTAACTTTTTCGTCCGGAAAGCCCTCTATCATATAACGAGAAAATTTTGTTCAAACTTTCACTTTCATTAAGTGATAATTTAGCCAAAGTGATTGAATCTATTTTTGAAAGGCAATTCACGATATGTTTTTTTCTTAAAGATGATCCTTTAGAATCTGCTACTATTTCTAAAGAACTATCCTTGAGTACTTCTCTTCCAATAATTAAGTCAACATCCAAATATTCTTTTCCAACAACGTAAAAGGTCACCTCAAATTGAATGTCCTTGAACTCTACAAGCAATGTCAACTTTTTTGAAAGATTAATAGAATTTTGACTTATTCCTTGGACGGATTGGCTGCATGGTTCCATACATTTTTCATATTTAAAAGCGATTCTCTCATTTATGAGAGAACAATCCGAACCAGTATCAAAAAGACAAGCATAATGTTCATTATTTATTACAACATCCGAATAATTTGATTGACATACTTTGTTACACGCATTAACTTTCATTTTATCCAAACGTTGCTTAGCCCAACATGAATTCTCAATATGACCAGATTTCTTACAAAAATTGCAAAGATTTTCATTTTTATTTGTAACTCCTTTCAATTTAGTATTTGTTGTTATAATATTCGGACAATTTGTCCGAATGTGGCCTAGTTTACCGCAAGCAAAACAATTTTTTTCAATTTTGATACGTTTACTTGTAGATGCGTAAGAATCCGCAGATCGTTTGAGTGACTCATGTGAAAATTGATTTTTAGATTTTTGAAAACTAGACGTATTTAAAGTTTCAATACGCCTTGGAGAATTACTTATTGAGGATAAATGATCAATAAGGCTCTGAACATTGTTTGGCATAACAAAAGTTAACGAATTTCTCAAACTTAAATCAGTTATACAACCAATAAAAATTCGAACTATCATATATTCAGGAATTTCAAATGGTAACTGGTGAATTTGAGCAATTTTTTCCATGATAAAATCGTTGTATGAGATGGCTTCACAACTTTCAAAATTCGCCACCTTCTTCAAAACTGCGACAACATTCATACCACTTGCAAAGGTATGGATCAACGACGAACGTAAATCTACCCATTGATAATGCTGAAACCCATATTTTTCAAACCAGGTTTTAGCTCTTCCCAATAATGCAGATTGAATTCGTGGTATAATATCAAAATCTTCTAAACTGTCTCGTTTAACCCTTAAATCCACATCTTCACACCATTTCTTAATATCTACACGTGAACGATCAGGGTCGAAGACAGGAAACCCAGTTATTATTTTTTGTCTATCATTATCTTTGACCAATCGAATAATATCTCCTACTGCTTTTAAATTAATTAAATTTGGCTGATCGTTCTGAATGGCAACTTCCTCAACACCATTCTCCCGACTTTTATTAATGTCTATATTCATTTTATTTTATTTCTTTTTAAACACAGAACTGGACAGGACTGAACTGGACAAATAAAAATATAAGAAAAAAATAAAAAAATTACTTATCTTTTCTATCTTGAAAAAAATGTTCTTCGTTTTTCATTTTTAAACTCCAAATACCTGGACTTTTCTTCCAATTATTTCTTTAGAAATATCTCGAAATTTTTCCTCAGCAACAATTCTGTCTTGAATTTTCTTTAGGACCCCAATAATTACATACAATTCTTGATTATTTGCTGGCTTAGGATGTATCCCACTTCTGATGAAAGGGCCTAGAAAGACCTTTATAATAAATTATAAAATCAAAAGGGCTGTTAAAATGTCTAGGTCGTCGTATTTCAATCAAAACGACTTGCTTCTAGAAAAGCTACGATGAGAATGCCCCAATTCTCATCGTTTCACTTTTCACTCGACGAAAATTATTTATTGTTTTTGTTTCATTTTCAAACAATCCTTAACGACGCTTTCAAAGCTTATTGATCTGCTAGTAACAAATTTACAAAGTTTTAATTTGTAAATATCTTTATCTATCATGTATATATGTAGATACATATATATATAACATAAGTTGGGGGCATACCTATTAGATTTTTCAATTATTTTAGTAGTAGGCATTTTAGGCAGATTTCTTTGCTTTAAAAAATACTGTCGAGAGAAGAAAAAAAGATATCAAAGTGGAGTAAAAAAGGATTCTTAAAGCCTTTTTGGATCATGTTAACATTCACCAGTGCACTGTGCGTACACAAATAACATACAATTTTTTCTCGCATTGTTAAAATTTTGTATAGGTAATTTATATTTTAGTATCGCCGATATACTAAAATATATATTCTATCTGTTCTCCACCGGAGAACAGAAAATAAAAGACAAAGATTCGTATTTAAAAAATTTTCACTTTATTCAATTTGAAGCCTCAGAAATCTTTAGCTTATACGTCGAGATGAATATTAGATCTGAACTGTTTGAGATCGAACGATCCCTTTTTATACAACTTACTTGCTAACGCAGCAAATCTTAGTTTGTCTGCGGATGATGCAATAATTAAAAGAATATTTTTTATTATATACAAAGAATAATTCTTGGTTAGGCCAAGAAGTGTTGATACTGCATCATATCTTAATAGTTCTCATATCCTTTTTTGTTTACTTTATTTGTACGGAGATACACAAGTGTGTTCCCATATTACTTAAGATTTATGGGGACGCACAAGTGTGCTCTGATATAACTCCTCCCCCTTTAGATCCTTCTAATGGTTGAAATGAGACCGTTGGAAGATTTACATTATTTATCTTCCTTTTATAATTTTTTATTTTTATACAAACATAAATTATTAAAGTGGTTACAATGATTGCAATGATTAAATATATCGTTAGGTTTGATTTCTTATAATTATATTTCAATTCTTCTATTTCTTTTAAATTGTTTATGTTTTCGTAATGTAATTCTTTGAATGACAAATCTTCTATTTTGGTAAAATTATATTTAAGATAGCGTTAGGAATTATTGGTTCATATTTGTAATTGTTTTTTTCATAAATTTCATTATTTATTCGTATTTGACAATTTTGGAATTTAAGAAGATAATTTCCTTTAACAAAAATTCTTTGTTTATTACATGTTTGGTTCAATTCTTGTTGTTTGACATTGATAAGTATAAGGTTATTGTTACCTACATATTTCTAAAATCTTTTCATTTTCATTTTTTATAAAGTTACAATGCATGTGTTTGTTAAAAAGGTTTTCAATACAATTATCTTTTATTTGTTTTATTTTTTTAGATATTTTGTATCTTCATACATAATTTGGTTATTTGTTAAATATAAATGTTTATTTATTTTCAATTGCATATTGTTATATTTATTAGGTATTGGTTGTATATATAATTTTTGATATGTTTCATTTGTAAATACAGGTAATTTGATTACAAAAATTATGTTGTTCTTATATAAGGCAAGACTTAATTGTATGTCTTCTAAATTGTTTAATTGAATGTTATGATGTTCTATTTCTTCTGTAGTTAGAATATCTCTGCTAAGTACTCCTAATCTAGAGGTCATTATTACTGCTTTAATTTTCTCAATATCTTCATGCAAGTATTCAAGATTTTCTCTTAATTTTATTTCGTATTGAATTTTAGCTATGTATATCTTTTTCATAATCATAAGTTCCTATGAAATTATCTAGTTTCTTTATTATTTCTTTAGTTTCATTGTTAAGAGTATCGGTGAGAATTTTAATTTGTTTGTTAAATTTGTCATTGATTATAATTTGTTTATTTAGGTTTAGAATTTGATTATGATCGTTTGTTTCTATTATTTTTAGATGTTCTTCTATATCTTGTCTATCTCTATCGTCCATTGTACCAAATAAGAATCGTAATCCTATACCTACTATATTGAAGAGTCCACGTTTTTGTCTATTAACTGTAGGATGTGGTAAAAGGATTTGAAATTCATTGCGTATTTTAGCATTTTTCTTTCTCAGCTACTATTTTCCTCGGGTAATCTTTTAATGTTTCTTTCCATTATTTCTATGTTTCTTTTATATTCAGTTAAATTAATAATGTGAAGGATCGTATTATATCTTTTGATAATTGAGGATTCTTCTAATTGGATTGTTGCAAAACCGTTTCCTTTATTTAGGTCGATAATTTCTAATTCTGCATGTGCTGTGCTAAGAGTTGTCAGGGTCATCAATATGGTCATTATTTTCAGAATTTTCTCCGAAAGTTGCATTGTTCGATATGCTCTCACTAGATGATCTAGAATGGAATGATATATTTTCTTGAAACTTTTTAGTTTTCCTGAATTGATCTTTATGGAGTAAGCGTTTAGCTTCTTTAATTGTATATTTCTTATTAGTTTTATTTATTACTTCTGCCTTTTTATATCGAGGTACAATTTTATTCTTAATACGTTCTTGAGTTGTTGTTTTTATAAAATGTTCGTTTCTGTCAACATCTTTTCTTTTTTCGTTTAATTTGTTTAGTATTCTTTCTTTTTTTTCTTCTATATTTTTATATACTACTTCCTTAGTTGTCAAATGTATGGTGTTAGGTATTATAAATTGAGAGAATGTTAATAACTTGATCTAGTAATGGGAATGGATCATCTGTTTTTTCTACCTGAGATAGAATTCTAAGTTGTTCGTTTAGGGTACTATGAAATCTTTCAATGTCTGAATTGCCGGTATGTCTGTTGGCTGTACAGTAATGTATTTCTATGTCATTGTTTGATAAAAAGTTTTTTAGGGTTTCTGCCATAAAGGCATTTTCATTATCTAAAGTAATAAGTTTGGGTTTAGTCATATATGAAAATATTTTTGTCATAGCGTTCATAATATCTACGTATGTTTTATTTTTTATTTGTTCCACTGCAACATATTTAGAAAATTTATCAATACATGTAAGGTATTTTCCATTTTTGTCTCTGAACCAGATATCCAAATGATAATGTTCGTGTGGTCCTTTAGGTGTAACTGTTTTTTCGTAAGGTAATTTGATTGGTTTCCTATCTATTTTTGTCATACAAAAATTACATTTGTTTAAAATTTTATTTATTAACTCTTTAAAATTAGGAATATAATATTTTCTTACCAGTTCTAAATAAAGTTTTTTGATTCCAATATGATTTAATTCTTTGTGTGTTTTGATTATTATTTCATACCCATCTTTTATGTTTAAATCTTTTAAAATTTTTGTGCTTCTTAATAATATATTCTTCTTTCCTATTTTATTTTCTCGTATCCATACATTTTGGAATTCGTTAAACGTTGTATCATTTTCAATATATATAGTGTTTGTAATACTTATATCAATTTCTTTTATTATTTGTAAGTAAAATTCTTCATTCGGATTAGTGTTTTTAAAGGTTATTCGTCTTTTACCAACATGCGGGAATATAATTGTTTGATCTCCATTTGCGTTGGAATCAAGTACAATTTGTCTCTTAAAGTAATTAAGAGGTTTGTCGCTAATAGGTATAAAAAGAGAATTATCTTCTTGCGCACTATGATTAGTTCTTAAATCTTCTTCTAATATGTTTAGTTTTGGTTCTTCTATTTTAATTCTTGAAAGAGCATCTGCTACCTTATTCTCTTTACCTTGTATAAATTTCAATTTTGAAATCGTATTCTTCTAGTTTAATTTTCCAGCGTTGCAATTTTGAATTTGGCTCTTTTAAATTTTGTAACCATATTAAAGGCCTATGGTCAGTTTTAATTGTGAATTTTCTACCGTAAAGGTAATGCCGAAATTGAGACGTTGCATATACAATTGCTAGCAATTCTTTTTCTATTGTAGAATAGTTTTGTTCGTGTTTGTTTAATGTTCTTGATGCAAAAGATAATGGTCCGTGTGATTGACTAAGAACTGCGCCTATGGCAAAGTTTGATGCATCCGTAGTAAGTATAAATTCTTTTGAAAAGTCTGAATGTCTGTTCATAATATTGTCTGTCATCATTGTTTTAAGTTTTAGAAATGCGTCTGCATAATTTTTATCTTTTATATCTATTTTAGCGTTCTTTTTAAAACAAAGTGTAAAAGGTTTAATAATTTTTGCGTAGTCTTGTATAAACTTACGATAATAGCCGGTTAATCCAAGGAATGCTTGAATTTCTTTAACTGTAGTGGGTATGGGAAAGTTTTTTACTGTTTCAATTTTTTTGGGATTTGGTTTTATACCATTTAGTGTTACTATATGCCCAAGAAATTCGGTTTCATGTTTCATGAACTCTGATGTATTAAGGGATACTTTGAGGTTTGCTATTCTTGTAGATTTGCAGAAAAAATTATTATGTCATCTAGGTATACGTAACAGATTTTGCCTATGTGATCTTTTAGTACTTCATTCATTAATCGTTGAAAAGTTGCAGGTGCGTTCTTTAAACCGAATGGCATTCGTAAAAACTGATAATGTCCAGAAAGTGTGCTAAATGCTGTTTTTTCTTCATCGTTTTCTTCTATTTCAATTTGATAAAATCCTTTAGTAAGATCTAGTGTGGTAAATAATTACAATGTCCAAGTTTGTCAAGTATTGCATCAATATTAGGAATATGAAATTTATCCTCTTTAGTTTTAAGATTTAATTTACGGTAATCGATAACTATTCTCCATTCTTTGTTTCCATTCGAGTCTTCTTTTTTTGGTACCACCCAAATAGGGGAATTATAAGGAGATGTTGAAGGTTCAATTATTTTTTGTTCTAACATTTCTTTAATTTGTCGATCAACTTCTTTTTTATGAAACTCAGGGTATATACAGGTGAATTATCATCAGTAGGTATTTTCTGTTTGACATAGTTAGTAAAAGTTAAATCATCGCCTTTGTGATAAAAAGTTTGATTCATTTGATTGCAAATTTTTAATAATTCAGATTTTTCCTCATTATTAAGATGATCTGTACGTAATTCGTTCGTGAAATTTGGTATACTAAAATCTTCTTTAATGTGATTCATATAGTTAATTGAATTTTCATATTCAAATTCTTCAGTTATATTAAAAAAAATTGGAAGTGTTCTTTCATTTAGTTTTAATAATTTTTCTTTGTAAAATATAGTAGCATTGTTAGGGATTAGTATATTATTAGTATATTATTATATTCATTAGAAAAGTTATAAATTTGAAATTCGGCGTCTTCTAAGACTGGTAAAACGAATTTTTCTTGGAGGGAAATAGCGTCTTTATAAATAGTTATAGGGTTACCTGCTGTTTTAATTGTTAATGGAGAAATTCTACTTTTTAAATATTGTGGCGGTGTATCTTCTTCGTTTATTATACTATTAGTTGCACCGGTATCTATTAATAGTCTTATACTTGTATTTTCTTTTGTTAATCTGATATAGGGTAAACCTTGTTTAGTGTCTCCGAGGCTACATATTGAAAATTTGCTTCATTGTAAGGTTATTCTCTAATAAAATTGTTTTTAGGAGGATTAAGACGTCTAAGTTGAGATGAGCTTGGATCTATGTATATCCATTGGTTCAATTTTTTGTGGATATTGTTTATATTGTTGTCTATTTTCATTTGGTCTTTGGTAATTTTGATTATACTGTCTTTGGTTTGAAAAATTATTTTGAGAGTGGAATGGTTTAGGTTGCCAATTGCTTCTCTTATTATTATTATTCTTATTATCATACCGATTTTGTTTAAAATTATTGTTTTTATTTGCTGTTTCATTATTTTTTAAATCAAAGCTGTTGTTAACAAATTGTGCTTGTGAAAGTTCATGAAGTGCTGACTCCATACTTGAAGGCTTTAAAGAATATAAAATCGTTCTCATGTGAATTGGTAACTTTTCTTTAAAAATTAGTAAAGCTGTTTCGTTGTTTCTAGGAATATCTAAGTGATTTCCTTCTTGAAGACATTTTTGACTAAGAAGTGAAAGTGTTTTTTGAATATAATTGTAAAATTTTAAGACATCACCACGAAATTGGGAACTTCTTAAATCTTCATACAATTGGTAACTATTTTTGAAGCCACCGAAATTTTCTAACAACATTGCTTTTATATCTATCCATTTCGTTAGATGTGTGTGGATTTCTATGGCCTGTCTTGCTCGGCCTATGAATTTTGATTTCATAAGATTAATACACATTCTCTGACCTTGTTCGTTATAAGTCAATAGTGTGGGGATTATATCGTCTACCTTATTTAAAAATATTGGGAGATCTTCCGTTCTTCCATCAAAAGTCGAAAGTCTTTCTATATATTTTAATGGGTTGAGTTCTAAGACTCTTAATGAACTATTATTAACACTATTTTGTAACATATTCGTATTTAAACTAGGACTATTATTACCATTTGATGCGGCTGCTTCTGCTGCTGTTGCTGCTTGTTGGATGTTCATGATGTCTTCTGTGTCTGCTTCTGGTACGTAATATGGTTTTTGGTGTTGGTTTTCTCCTTGATGTCTTGTCTTGAATTTTTTTATTGTCTTCTTTATTATCGAACACGTTGGGGCTTTCGACATAGATGATATTTGCCTCGTAAAGTTGTTCTTCCTTCAGGTTTATTTTATTTCTTTATATACATATTTTCTTTTTTCCGATTTTTCTTTTTCAATTCACTTTTTGTTTTATTATATAAAATATTTTGTGAATTATTTTTCCTCTATATATTTCGTAGTATAGGGCATACATATTCATTGACCTGAGCTACAAAAATAATTCTTTCGAAGGAGATTGAATGTTCGTTTGAATTCTTTCGTTAAGATAGATTTTTAATTTTTCGCTTTTCACGCAAAAAAAATTGTCCACAATCACGAGTTACGAGTTGCTTTAAATATTTATTTTTTTGTCTTTATTTTGTCCATCAAACCTAACTTAGTACCACAATCACGAGTTACGAGTTGCTTTACGTATTTTGTCGCTTGTCTAGTGTTGATTTTCACAAATTTTTTTTTTTCTCACACAATCACGAGTTACGAGTTGTTATAAGTTTCGCGAAAAACGAGGTTCGATCACTGGACTACCATCTCTTTATATGATTTGCATTCATATTATCTGATTGGTATCCTACCGACTGAGCCATTTATATTTTAGTATCGCCGATATACTAAAAAATATATTCTATCTGTTCTCCACCGGAGAACAGAAAATAAAAGACAAAGATTCGTATTTAAAAAATTGTCACTTTATTCAATTTGAAGCCTCAGAAATCTTTAGCTTATACGTCGAGATGAATATTAGATCTGAACTGTTTGAGATCGAACGATCCCTTTTTATACAACTTACTTGCTAACGCAGCAAATCTTAGTTTGTCTGCGGATGATGCAATAATTAAAAGAATATTTTTTATTATATACAAAGAATAATTCTTGGTTAGGCCAAGAAGTGTTGATACTGCATCATATCTTAATAGTTCTCATATCCCTTTTTGTTTACTTTATTTGTACGGAGATACACAAGTGTGTTCCCATATTACTTAAGATTTACGGGGACGCACAAGTGTGCTCTGATATAACTCCTCCCCCTTTAGATTCTTCTAATGGTTGAAATGAGACCGTTGGAAGATTTACATTATTTATCTTCCTTTTATAATTTTTTATTTTTATACAAACATAAATTATTAAAGTGGTTACAATGATTAAATATATCGTTAGGTTTGATTTCTTATAATTATATTTCAATTCTTCTATTTCTTTTAAATTGTTTATGTTTTCGTAATGTAATTCTTTGAATGACAAATCTTCTATTTTGGTAAAATTATATTTAAGATAGCGTTAGGAATTATTGGTTCATATTTGTAATTGTTTTTTTCATAAATTTCATTATTTATTCGTATTTGACAATTTTGGAATTTAAGAAGATAATTTCCTTTAACAAAAATTATTTGTTTATTACATGTTTGGTTCAATTCTTGTTGTTTGACATTGATAAGTATAAGGTTATTGTTACCTACATATTTCTAAAATCTTTTCATTTTCATTTTTTATAAAGTTACAATGCATGTGTTTGTTAAAAAGGTTTTCAATACAATTATCTTTTATTTTTTTTATTTTTTTAGATATTTTGTATCTTCATACATAATTTGGTTATTTGTTAAATATAAATGTTTATTTATTTTCAATTGCATATTGTTATATTTATTAGGTATTGGTTGTATATATAATTTTTGATATGTTTCATTTGTAAATACAGGTAATTTGATTACAAAAATTATGTTGTTCTTATATAAGGCAAGACTTAATTGTATGTCTTCTAAATTGTTTAATTGAATGTTATGATGTTTTATTTCTTCTGTAGTTAGGATATCTCTGCTAAGTACTCCTAATCTAGAGGTCATTATTACTTCTTTAATTTTCTCAATATCTTCATGCAAGTATTCAAGATTTTCTCTTAATTTTATTTCGTATTGAATTTTAGCTATGTATATCTTTTTCATAATCATAAGTTCCTATGAAATTATCTAGTTTCTTTATTATTTCTTTAGTTTCATTGTTAAGAGTATCGGTGAGAATTTTAATTTGTTTGTTAAATTTGTCATTGATTATAATTTGTTTATTTAGGTTTAGAATTTGATTATGATCGTTTGTTTCTATTATTTTTAGATGTTCTTCTATATCTTGTCTATCTCTATCGTCCATTGTACCAAATAAGAATCGTAATCCTATACCTACTATATTAAAGAGTCCACGTTTTTGTCTATTAACTGTAGGATGTGGTAAAAGGATTTGAAATTCATTGCGTATTTTAGCATTTTTCTTTCTCAGCTACTATTTTCCTCGGGTAATCTTTTAATGTTTTTTTCCATTATTTCTATGTTTCTTTTATATTCAGTTAAATTAATAATGTGAAGGATCGTATTATATCTTTTGATAATTGAGGATTCTTCTAATTGGATTGTTGCAAAACCGTTTCCTTTATTTAGGTCGATAATTTCTAATTCTGCATGTGCTGTGCTAAGAGTTGTCAGGGTCATCAATATGGTCATTATTTTCAGAATTTTCTCCGAAAGTTGCATTGTTCGATATGCTCTCACTAGATGATCTAGAATGGAATGATATATTTTCTTGAAACTTTTTAGTTTTCCTGAATTGATCTTTATGGAGTAAGCGTTTAGCTTCTTTAATTGTATATTTCTTATTAGTTTTATTTATTACTTCTGCCTTTTTATATCGAGGTACAATTTTATTCTTAATACGTTCTTGAGTTGTTGTTTTTATAAAATGTTCGTTTCTGTCAACATCTTTTCTTTTTTCGTTTAATTTGTTTAGTATTCTTTCTTTTTTTTCTTCTATATTTTTATATACTACTTCCTTAGTTGTCAAATGTATGGTGTTAGGTATTATAAATTGAGAGAATGTTAATAACTTGATCTAGTAATGGGAATGGATCATCTGTTTTTTCTACCTGAGATAGAATTCTAAGTTGTTCGTTTAGGGTACTATGAAATCTTTCAATGTCTGAATTGCCGGTATGTCTGTTGGCTGTACAGTAATGTATTTCTATGTCATTGTTTGATAAAAAGTTTTTTAGGGTTTCTGCCATAAAGGCATTTTCATTATCTAAAGTAATAAGTTTGGGTTTAGTCATATATGAAAATATTTTTGTCATAGCGTTCATAATATCTACGTATGTTTTATTTTTTATTTGTTCCACTGCAACATATTTAGAAAATTTATCAATACATGTAAGGTATTTTCCATTTTTGTCTCTGAACCAGATATCCAAATGATAATGTTCGTGTGGTCCTTTAGGTGTAACTGTTTTTTCGTAAGGTAATTTGATTGGTTTCCTATCTATTTTTGTCATACAAAAATTACATTTGTTTAAAATTTTATTTATTAACTCTTTAAAATTAGGAATATAATATTTTCTTACCAGTTCTAAATAAAGTTTTTTGATTCCAATATGATTTAATTCTTTGTGTGTTTTGATTATTATTTCATACCCATCTTTTATGTTTAAATCTTTTAAAATTTTTGTGCTTCTTAATAATATATTCTTCTTTCCTATTTTATTTTCTCGTATCCATACATTTTGGAATTCGTTAAACGTTGTATCATTTTCAATATATATAGTGTTTGTAATACTTATATCAATTTCTTTTATTATTTGTAAGTAAAATTCTTCATTCGGATTAGTGTTTTTAAAGGTTATTCGTCTTTTACCAACATGCGGGAATATAATCGTTTGATCTCCATTTGCGTTGGAATCAAGTACAATTTGTCTCTTAAAGTAATTAAGAGGTTTGTCGCTAATAGGTATAAAAAGAGAATTATCTTCTTGCGCACTATGATTAGTTCTTAAATCTTCTTCTAATATGTTTAGTTTTGGTTCTTCTATTTTAATTCTTGAAAGAGCATCTGCTACCTTATTCTCTTTACCTTGTATAAATTTCAATTTTGAAATCGTATTCTTCTAGTTTAATTTTCCAGCGTTGCAATTTTGAATTTGGCTCTTTTATATTTTGTAACCATATTAAAGGCCTATGGTCAGTTTTAATTGTGAATTTTCTACCGTAAAGGTAATGCCGAAATTGAGACGTTGCATATACAATTGCTAGCAATTCTTTTTCTATTGTAGAATAGTTTTGTTCGTGTTTGTTTAATGTTCTTGATGCAAAAGATAATGGTCCGTGTGATTGACTAAGAACTGCGCCTATGGCAAAGTTTGATGCATCCGTAGTAAGTATAAATTCTTTTAAAAAGTCTGGATGTCTGTTCATAATATTGTCTGTCATCATTGTTGTTTTAGAAATGCGTCTGCATAATTTTTATCTTTTATATCTATTTTAGCGTTCTTTTTAAAACAAAGTGTAAAAGGTTTAATAATTTTTGCGTAGTCTTGTATAAACTTACGATAATATCCGGTTAATCCAAGGAATGCTTGAATTTCTTTAACTGTAGTGGGTATGGGAAAGTTTTTTACTGTTTCAATTTTTTTGGGAATTGGTTTTATACCATTTAGTGTTACTATATGCCCAAGAAATTCGGTTTCATGTTTCATGAACTCTGATTTATTAAGGGATACTTTGAGGTTTGCTATTCTTGTAGATTTGCAGAAAAAATTATTATGTCATCTAGGTATACGTAACAGATTTTGCCTATGTGATCTTTTAGTACTTCATTCATTAATCGTTGAAAAGTTGCAGGTGCGTTCTTTAAACCGAATGGCATTCGTAAAAACTGATAATGTCCAGAAAGTGTGCTAAATGCTGTTTTTTCTTTATCGTTTTCTTCTATTTCAATTTGATAAAATCCTTTAGTAAGATCTAGTGTGGTAAATAATTACAATGTCCAAGTTTGTCAAGGATTGCATCAATATTAGGAATATGAAATTTATCCTCTTTAGTTTTAAGATTTAATTTACGGTAATCGATAACTATTCTCCATTCTTTGTTTCTATTCGAGTCTTCTTTTTTTGGTACCACCCAAATAGGGGAATTATAAGGAGATGTTGAAGGTTCAATTATTTTTTGTTCTAACATTTCTTTAATTTGTCGATCAACTTCTTTTTTATGAAACTCAGGGTATACACAGGTGAATTATCATCAGTAGGTATTTTCTGTTTGACATAGTTAGTAAAAGTTAAATCATCGCCTTTGTGATAAAAAGTTTGATTCATTTGATTGCAAATTTTTAATAATTCAGATTTTTCCTCATTATTAAGATGATCTGTACGTAATTCGTTCGTGAAATTTGGTATACTAAAATCTTCTTTAATGTGATTCATATAGTTAATTGAATTTTCATATTCAAATTCTTCAGTTATATTAAAAAAAATTGGAAGTGTTCTTTCATTTAGTTTTAATAATTTTTCTTTGTAAAATATAGTAGCATTGTTAGGGATTAGTATATTATTACCCAGTAAACCGTTATATTCATTAGAAAAGTTATAAATTTGAAATTCGGCGTCTTCTAAGACTGGTAAAACGAATTTTTCTTGGGGGGAAATAGCGTCTTTATAAATAGTTATAGGGTTACCTGCTGTTTTAATTGTTAATGGAGAAATTCTACTTTTTAAATATTGTGGCGGTGTATCTTCTTCGTTTATTATACTATTAGTTGCACCGGTATCTATTAATAGTCTTATACTTGTATTTTCTTTTGTTAATCTGATATAGGGTAAACCTTGTTTAGTGTCTCCGAGGCTACATATTGAAAATTTGCTTCATTGTAAGGTTATTCTCTAATAAAATTGTTTTTAGGAGGATTAAGACGTCTAAGTTGAGATGAGCTTGGATCTATGTATATCCATTGGTTCAATTTTTTGTGGATATTGTTTATATTGTTGTCTATTTTCATTTGGTCTTTGGTAATTTTGATTATACTGTCTTTGGTTTGAAAAATTATTTTGAGAGTGGAATGGTTTAGGTTGCCAATTGCTTCTCTTATTATTATTATTCTTATTATCATACCGATTTTGTTTAAAATTATTGTTTTTATTTGCTGTTTCATTATTTTTTAAATCAAAGCTGTTGTTAACAAATTGTGCTTGTGAAAGTTCATGAAGTGCTGACTCCATACTTGAAGGCTTTAAAGAATATAAAATCGTTCTCATGTGAACTGGTAACTTTTCTTTAAAAATTAGTAAAGCTGTTTCGTTGTTTCTAGGAATATCTAAGTGATTTCCTTCTTGAAGACATTTTTGACTAAGAAGTGAAAGTGTTTTTTGAATATAATTGTAAAATTTTAAGACATCACCACGAAATTGGGAACTTCTTAAATCTTCATACAATTGGTAACTATTTTTGAAGCCACCGAAATTTTCTAACAACATTGCTTTTATATCTATCCATTTCGTTAGATGTGTGTGGATTTCTATGACCTGTCTTGCTCGGCCTATGAATTTTGATTTCATAAGATTAATACACATTCTCTGACCTTGTTCGTTATAAGTCAATAGTGTGGGGATTATATCGTCTACCTTATTTAAAAATATTGGGAGATCTTCCGTTCTTCCATCAAAAGTCGAAAGTCTTTCTATATATTTTAATGGGTTGAGTTCTAAGACTCTTAATGAACTATTATTAACACTATTTTGTAACATATTCGTATTTAAACTAGGACTATTATTACCATTTGATGCGGCTGCTTCTGCTGCTGCTTGTTGGATGTTCATGATGTCTTCTGTGTCTGCTTCTGGTACGTAATATGGTTTTTGGTGTTGGTTTTCTCCTTGATGTCTTGTCTTGAATTTTTTTATTGTCTTCTTTATTATCGAACACGTTGGGGCTTTCGACATAGATGATATTGTGCTCGTAAAGTTGTTCTTCCTTCAGGTTTATTTTATTTCTTTATATACATATTTTCTTTTTTCCGATTTTTCTTTTTCAATTCACTTTTTGTTTTATTATATAAAATATTTTGTGAATTATTTTTCCTCTATATATTTCGTAGTATAGGGCATACATATTCATTGACCTGAGCTACAAAAATAATTCTTTCGAAGGAGATTGAATGTTCGTTTGAATTCTTTCGTTAAGATAGATTTTTAATTTTTCGCTTTTCACGCAAAAAAAATTGTCCACAATCACGAGTTATGGAGTTGCTTTAAATATTTATTTTTTTGTCTTTATTTTGTCCATCAAACCTAACTTAGTACCACAATCACGAGTTACGAGTTGCTTTACGTATTTTGTCGCTTGTCTAGTGTTGATTTTCACACATTTTTTTTTTCTCACACAATCACGAGTTACGAGTTGTTATAAGTTTCGCGAAAAACGAGGTTCGATCACTGGACTACCATCTCTTTATATGATTTGCATTCATATTATCTGATTGGTATCCTACCGACTGAGCCATTTATATTTTAGTATCGCCGATATACTAAAATATATATTCTATCTGTTCTCCACCGGAGAACAGAAAATAAAAGACAAAGATTCGTATTTAAAAAATTTTCACTTTATTCAATTTGAAGCCTCAGATCCCTTACCGCTGATGGGGGGAAATCTTTAGCTTATACGTCGAGATGAATATTAGATCTGAACTGTTTGAGATCGAACGATCCCTTTTTATACAACTTACTTGCTAACGCAGCAAATCTTAGTTTGTCTGCGGATGATGCAATAATTAAAAGAATATTTTTTATTATATACAAAGAATAATTCTTGGTTAGGCCAAGAAGTGTTGATACTGCATCATATCTTAATAGTTCTCATATCCCTTTTTGTTTACTTTATTTGTACGGAGATACACAAGTGTGTTCTCATATTATTAAGATTTATGGGGACGCAAAAGTGTGCTCTGATATAACTGGTATATACATTTTGTAGTAGGTATGTATGTATGTGGCTTTAAGAATTATTTTTTTACTTTTTTTTTGCTTTTACGTATTTTTTTGAGATATTGTTTTGCTTTAGGTTGCCGGTTGCATGGAAGTAGTTTTCACTTTTTGCAGTTTTTGTAGTCGCATGTCAGTGGTAAAGAAATTTTCTTCTCATTATACCTACCTCCCTTTTTTCGTTTTATTTTTAACTTCCTATAGGAAGTTATTGTCCGATTTGTCGAATTGAAAATTTTAACATTTCTCGACTTTTAAAGGTCCCTAGAGTCGAAATAAAAGATTTTTAGAGAGATGTCTGTGCGTGCGTTTGCATGTACATACCATTGGACGTCCGTACGTTCGCGAAGTTTTTTCTTCGTCCATACCTCAAGAAACAGTAGATACCTATGTACATATATCGACTTAAAATAAATGTTGTTATACAGACAAAAATGAAGAATGATGCAGAAAGGACTCTCAAAAAAATTGGGTGGGTGGTTTTTTTTACTAATTTAAGCAATTTAAAAAAAAGATGAAAATGTTGGTTTACCCAAAATATCTCACGAACCAATAACGCTAGATGAATTTCATATTGTAACGTGATACTAAACAAGTATATTTTTGAAAAAAATCCAGTTAAAGGTTTTTTTATGCATCAAAAAAACTGAAAACAAAATTTGTTCACCTGGAATATTTTATGAACAAAAAATGATTTTAATCTCCAAAATAATAATGTGGATCGAAAAATAAAAAAAAATGGCTAAAAGTTCGGAAAAATTGATTTTCGACTTTGAAATCATACTTTTTCATTATATGCAAAATATTGTTGGAAATTTAAAAATTTTTAGGAATAATTCAACTGACAACTTTTTTACGAAAACACGAAAACCTACAAACATTTTTAGCAAGACAAATCGGCAGACGGGATGGGAAGTTATCAGTGCGGGTCGCATCCCAGCCTCTTTTTATAATAATGTGTTCCACCAAACTTGAACAAGACATGGTTATATTTATTTGTTTTAATTAAATGAAATTAACAAAGGTATCTATGAAAGTTAACCTACCTTCGGAAAAATATTTACCTAATTTTCAAGGCAGTACCTGAGTATAATTGTATTTGTACCTTACCTAGGTACATCTACCTTTGAAAAAAAAATTGAATACAAATATTGAGGGAGGTATACCTTCTTTGTAGATTCATATCACAATATGTCTACTTTAAATACCAGTTGAATAGATGAATGTTATCAGTAGGTAAGGTAAGAAGGTTCATTAGATTTCAATTTGATATGTGCAAAATTTGGTTTGGTCTTTGAAACACAAAAATAGTATTTAACTACCTATGTATGTACACTTGTGGCCATACAATTAAGTCATTGCATTTTTAGAAGATTTAAAACATTTGTTTGTCTTACATTTGCATCAACTAATGTTGTTATTGTTTTTTTAATAACGGATTATTTGTTGTCATTCGATGACAACAACGATGGTACATGTAAACAAACGTTTTTTTTTCCTTTTTCACATAACGGTAAATTTTAATAAAAATATGTGATTTGTGCAGGGGCCAAATAATTAAGTCAGTTTATGTTACTGAGTCAAAGAGGTAAGTTTAATGTCTTTTTTTTGGTGGAAATTGTTATTTATAATATTAAATTATTTTTTAATTTATTTTTGATTTAAAATTTTCAATTTGGATAGTCAATTTCAAATATGGGCAAAAATAAATCTTCCACTCCAGAGGAACGGCGAATAATATGGGAAGCATACCGAAATTTGGGAAAAATTTCCGAAGTGGTTAATACAACCACTTTATCTCGAGGTAAAGTGGTCAATGCTATTAACCACTTTAAAAAATTCGGTTCATTCGACAACCGTCCTCGAATTAAAAAGCGAAAAACCACTGCCCAGGACGACAGGGTCATCACAAAAATTTGCAAGAAAGATCCCTTTATGACATCCACTCAAATAAGGGCTGTTTTGGAGGAAAGCCACGATGTCAGCGTTTCTGCCAGAACCATCAGAAGGCGTTTGGCTGAAAATAATTTGCATGGCAGAATAGCGCGCAAGAAGCCAAATGTCAGCAAAAAAAATTTAAAAAGCCGATTGAAGTTTGTAAGGGACCACCTCAGAAAAGATCAAGACTTCTGGAGTAAAGTGGTATGGAGTGATGAGGTGAAGGTCAACATTTATGGAAATGATGGCAAGCCGTATGTAAGACGTCCCAGAAATGCTGAGCTGAACCCAAAATACACCAAAAAGACCATAAAGCATGGTGGCGATTCTATAATGGTTTGGGGGTGTTTCACAAGCCATGGTGTCGGTCCGCTGTGTCAAATAAACGGCAAAATGACAGGTGTTGACTACCGGGATATACTGGGCACAAATCTTCTCGGCAACTACCAGAACCAATTACCCCAAGGATGGATCTTCCAGCATGATAATGACCCCAAACACGTCAAGAGTTGTGAAATCTTTCCTTGAAGAGCGTAGAGTGAATGTTTTGGGGTGGCCAGCGCAGTCACCGGACTTAAACCCCATAGAGAATTTGTGGGGCATTCTCAAAAAAAAAGTTGCTGCAAAAAAACCAACCACCAAGACTACTCTCTGGAGTATTTTGCAGGAAGAGTGGAAAAACATTAGCGTAGAGCAATGCAAAGGTTTGGTGGACTCCATGCCAAGGAGAATATCCGCGGTATCAAACCAGAAAGGCTATCCTACAAAATATTAACAGTGCGCTTAAAAAAATTATAAAAAATGGTTTTTTTCTTCATATTTTTCTTATTTTTTTCGGGTGACTTAATTATATGGCCACACTTATTTTATAAATTATTAATTTTTTGTTAAAGAAATGACTATTGTTATAATGGAATTTATTTTTGTTCTTTTTTTTTTATTATTATTATTATAAATATTTAGAATTTGAATAAATTTTGTTTTTGTTGTAATTTGTATTTAATATATGGATTTGTAGATTTCATTCTATAAAAATGACTTAATTGTATGACCACAAGTGTACATTGTAAAATGTACATACATACATATGTACATTGTACATATGTACATATGTATATCTGGGTCCTAGTTAATACCTATGTGTGCAATTTACATAAGGTACATAATATTGTAATATTCGGCTTGGTCCGACAATTAAAACTTATTCGCACTTGTAAATAAAACACGATTTTTACTTTATTTAAATTGTTCCACTTATTTATTGAACACTCAATTATTACGTTTCAAACACAGTCTTTACTTTCAATTATTACTTTTTATACACAGTCTTTACTTATCGCAGTTTACAACCAATAATCATCCGCTTTGCTTCCGAGCGCCTATTTATATACCTCAAATCGGTTCGAGAATCTACGAGGTTGTTCTCGATGCTTAACGAAGTTCTCCTCTTCATCACTAGATGCTTAACGAAGCTAGTTCTCCTCTTAATCCCTAGATGTTGCCCCTTTCGAGGTTCTTGTATGCGCTGAATGAATTGAGTTCCCCTCTTAGCCACTAGATGTTTCTCGATGTTTAAAGAAGCTAGTTCTCCTATTAATCCGATATTAAAAGAGGTAAAGAGTGTATACACATTACATTGCCCCCTCCTTAGGATTGATCGTCCCGAACAAATCTATCGTTCTCATCACCACTGTAGCGATGTAGCCGGTCGCGATGTACAACTTTAGGTTTTCCTCTGACTCCCTTTTGTATCCGGTACACGACATCGTTGATTTTTGTAATGACTGTATATGGACCTGTAGTACCCGTAGGGTGATGGTTAGTGCGTTGGACTGTCATGCTAGGGGTCTTGGGTTCAATCCCTGCCTGTGCCACCTAACTTTTTTTCACGGGTACTGCCTCTTGCGAGGAATTGACGAATTCTCCAAGAGTAATTCTTGTCATGAAAAGTGCTTTCTCAAACTAGCCGTTCGGATTCGGCATATAAACTGTAGGTCCCTTCCATCTCTGACAACATTACTCGCACACAGGGATGGTTGAGAGTTGTAAGTCACTAGGCCCTGGTTCTCCATGGACTGTTGCGCCACCTAATTTATTTATTTATTTTTATGTATATGGACCTTCCCAGTCCCGTTGAAGTTTCGGTGACAACCCTTTTTGTCGATGGGGATTGTAAAGCCACACTCGATCTCCTGCTTGGAACTCTGTTGTTGTCGCTCGTATATCGTAGCGTGTCTTCATTCGGTCTCTGAACATCTTTATTTTCAACCTGGTATTGTCGTGGATCTGCAGGAGTCTTTCTCTGAGGTCATCAATGTAGTCAACCTCGGCTTGCAGCTCCGATGTGGGACATCCAAATTTTATTTCGCTCGGCAGTCTGATGTTCCTTCCCATCAAAATCTCAAACGGTGTATGACCAGTTGAGCTATGTCTTGCACTTCGATACGCCATCAAAAACAGTGGAATGTGTCGATCCCAATCTCGCTGGTTGTCGTCCACAACTTTGCAAAGATGTTCCTTCAGGGTTCGGTTGAATCGTTCGACCATGCCATCAGATTGTGGGTGAAGTGGTGTTGTTCTTGTCTTCTTGATGTCAAGAAGCCCACAAACTTCCTGAAATATGTTTGATTCAAAATTCCTTCCCTGGTCAGAATGCAGTTCTAATGGAACGCCGAATCTGCTAACCGAGTTGAAGACAATTTGGTCTGCGACTGTTTTGGCTTCTTGGTTTGGAATGGCGTATGCTTCAGAACACTTGCTGAAGTAATCCATGACGACCAGAATATAACGATTTCCATTATTTGTTTCCGGAAATGGACCCGCCACGTCTACTGCAATCCTTTCGAAGGGTGCTCCGACATTATACTGCTGCATTTGGCTGTGGTTCTTTTTGTTCGGGCCTTTGGTAGCAGCACAGGTATCACATTTTCGGCACCACTTCTCGACATCTTCCCTTGCATGTAGCCAGTAAAATCGTTGTCGAACCTTTTCTAGCGTCTTGTTCACTCCTAGATGGCCTCCCGAAACTCCACCATGCATCTCTCGCAGAACGTCCATAACCTTCGATCTCTGTAAGACTAGCTGCATTACATAAGACTTTCCATCTGCTGATTCCCATTTACGTCGAAGGACACCCTCTTGGACATGAAACGAGTCCCACTGTACTCAATAGGCCTTTAGAGTCGAACTTCTATCGGAGATATCAGCCCATTCTGGTTTTTCCTGGTGTTCCTTCCAAGCGAGGATGGGTTCGATATCTGAGTCTTCTTGTTGAGCCTTCCTCAACTCATCGTTGCTCCAGCCATCAATGGGATCGGCTCTGGTTCGTTGGACAGTAACCACTTCTTTTTCTTCTTTTCGTCTGCAATGCTTACAGTCTTGATTGCATGGTCTCCGAGACAGTGCATCTGCATTTGAGTGAAGCTTCCCCTTTCGATGTTGAATTTCGTAATCGTACGTCTGCAGCCTCTCAATCCACCTTGCCACTTGACCCTCTGGATTCTTGAAATTCAAAAGCCAGTTAAGTGCTCCATGATCAGTTCGGAGAAGAAACTTCTGTCCATAGAGATACTTATGGAAGTGCTTTGTTGCCAAAATCAGTGCAAGAAGTTCTCTTCTGGTCACACAATAATTTCTTTCCGATTTCGAGAGTACCTTGCTGTAATAGGCAATCACCTTTTCTTCGCCATTATGCACCTGCGATAGTACAGCACCTATCCCGACGTTGCTGGCATCAGCATCAATTATGAACGGTTTTCCTGGAGTTGGGTAGGTCAGCACTGGTGCATTACACAAGCGTTGCTTGAGCTCTTGAAAGCTGCGCTCGCACTCACCTGACCATTTAAACTGCTTTCCCTTTTCCGTTAGCTGATGTAGACTCTTGGCAATTCCAGCAAAGTCCATCACAAAGCGCCTATAGTAGGTGGCTAGACCCAGAAAGCTTCGGAGTTGGTGTTTGTCCTATGGTGTTGGCCAATTCTTCACGGTGTCAACCTTATCAGGATCCGTTTTTACTCCTTGGGATGAGATGATATGTCCCAGATATTTCACTTCGGTCTTGAAGAGTGAACACTTTTCTGAATTAAGCTTGAGGTGGGCTTCTCGAAGTCTTTGAAACACGGCTCTCAGATTTGTAGAGTGTTCGTCAAATGTGTTCCCGTATACTATGACGTCATCTAAGTAGAACAGGCAAGATTTCCATGAGTCCTTGCAGGACGCATTCCATTAGGCGCTCAAAAGTCGCTGGAGCATTGCAAAGTCCAAAAGGCATCACTTTGAACTGCCACAATCCGTTTCCTGTTGAGAATGCTGTCTTTTCTTTGTCTTCAGGATGGATTTCGACTTGCCAGTAACCACTTTTCAAGTCCAAAGTTGAGAACCATTGTGCTCCTTCCATTGCGTCCAGAGTATCACTGATCCTAGGCAGAGGGTAGCTATCCTTCTTGGTCACATCATTCAACCTTCGATAGTCTACGCAAAAGCGGGTTGATCCGTCTTTCTTCTTTACCAGGACCACTGGAGACGCCCAAGGGCTTTTAGAGTTTTCGATCAGACCTTCTTCCTTCATGGTGGTTATCAGTTCTTCAACCTCACCTTGTTTGGCTAGTGGAAGGCGTCTTGCAGGTTGACGAATCGGCCTTGCATCCCCGGTATTGAGTCGATGTTGCACCAGTTGCGTTCTGCCATATTTCCCTTTCGATGACGAAAATATGTCTGCAAATTCTTCGAGGAGACCTTCTGCAGTTCTTCGTTGTTGGTGGCCGAGATTAGATGACTTGAGAATGTTCGTCTTTATGGAGTTCAGCTCTTCGGACTTCAAGGATTGCTTTGACTCTTCTTCGTTGATCCTTGTTATCGCTGATACAGGTTCGCATTGTCCGACAATCTCACCTTTTCTAAGGTTAACTTCATACGGCTTGATGTTCAGTATTCTTACCGGAACCATGTTCTTTAAAGGTCTTACAAGAGTCTTCCCAATAGTGACGTGTTGGGAGGACTTTACAGACGCTGGATCAACCATGAGGTATCGATGGCTGCCAGGCTTACCCTTCAATTTCGTCCACACGAATACCTCTGAAGAAGCAGGCAAGGTGAGATCTTCTTTGATGACGGTTTTCACAGATGGCGAGGTCTCATACGAGTTAGTCCCATAGATCATCGGAATCTCAATATTTCGATATTTCAGGACTTGGTTCCCGATGTCCAATATCACTCCGTGATCTTTCATGAAATCGACGCCGACAATGCACTCATCGCATATATCTGCTACCAGGAACAGGTGAGAGAATTCCAACTCGGCCATCCAGATCTTAAGACGTACCTCACCATAAACTTTTGCGGCCTCTCCAGTTGCAGTCCTTAGACGATAGCTGTTGGTGTTGTGGAGCCATGCCTTCTTGACGAGGTTGCCGTACGATGGATGCCGTGGCACCGGTGTCAATGGTAGCCACATATTTGTTGCCATTTATACTTGCTTCCACGGTCAGGCTCTTGTTGTCACTTTTCGTTTGAGAAACCTGGATTTTGTTTCTGGGGCCATCGATACCAGAAACCAACTTCTGCCCCTCGAAGTTGATTCTTATTCGTTTCCCGGGTGGGAAACAACTTCGGAAGCAACGTTGTTGGTGTTGCTTTGAACAGTTGAATTACTTCTATTTTCACAGTGTTGGCATGTGGTTCTTCTTCGTGGTAATCTGCACTGTCGCTGTAGTTGCCCAGTCTTATTGCAGTTCCAGCATCGTGCTGGTCCGTCTCGCTGACTCCTTTCCACAGTAGCCTTCTGACAAGAATATTCTTGGACTTCTATTTCTCTTACGCGATGCACGTTGTGGGAAGCTTGTTCTGCAGCTTCCATCGTCAGAGCGAAAGCCAATGCTTCTGGTAATGTTCGCTTTCCGGCAGTGCGGATAGCCCTTTGGAGATTTATATCGCCTACAGCTCTCACAAAGGCTTCAACAGCAAGTTGATTTATTATCTCGTTACCAGCTGTTGGATATGCCAGGTGAACCAATCGCTCGATATCTGCCTGAAGCTGCTGCAGAGTTTCACCTCTTTTCTGTGTCCTATTGTTAAGCTGAAGTCGGAAGACTTCTGTCATGTGGCTATCCCCAAACCGCTGTTCGATTGCGTTTACCAGAACTGTGAAGTCACCAGTCTTCTCTGCTGGGATGGTTTGTAGCAGTTCAGCAGCAGATCTTCTTGAAGCAAGCGTAAGAGCAATGTGTTTTTCGTGATCGTCCCAGACGTTTGTTAACGCTGCTGTTTCCTGTAGATTGACCACGGAATCTGCCCGTCAAAGCTTGGAGGATTCACTTCTCTCTTCCTTGAGCACTCACCAGAAGGTTCTCGAGCTTTCATCTTTCGCACTTTTTATAGTTCATTTGTGATGGTTTCGATTTGTTCGTCAATTTTCTCGAAACGTGCATTTTGTCGCTCGTCGACAGTTTTGATTTTCTCTTCGAAGTCCGCAAACCTGTCTTCTAAAAGATTTCTCTGTTCGTCGAATCGCTCTAGAATATTCTGCTGTTCTTGCTTTTGGTCGCTTCTTTGGACTTCTAGTTGTTTCAGGACATCATTCCTTTGGGCTTCTAGTTGTTTGAGAACATTCTGCTGTTCTTGCTTTTGGTCACTTCTTTGAGCTTCTAGTTGTTTGAGACCATTCTGCTGTTCTTGTTTTTGGTCACTTCTTTGAGCTTCTAGTTGTTTGAGAACATTCTGCTGTTCTTGTTTTTGGTCACTTCTTTGAGCTTCTAGTTGTTTGAGCACGTTCTGCTGTTCTTTCAGGACATTCTTTTCATTCTCTTCAAATTTGGTTAAAAGAAGTGACATCATGTTAGATAAGGCAACATTTGCATTTACCTCTTCCACTTTTGCTTCTAATTCGAAAGCAAACGTATCTGGGTCTTCATTTTGCTGCTCCAGATATTCCTGCAGCCTTTTAACGAGTTCGGTTTTAACGCCTGTCCCACTTAAGCCACGTTTGCTTAGTTCGGCCTTTAGCTCAGGGACAGTTAAGTCTTTCAAAACTGTACTCATTTTTTTTTTTATTTTTAACTTCACTACTTCACACAAAATAGTTCACTCACTGTTTTTATTCTCAATAAGTTTTAATCCCTTATTCTGACACCAATGTAATATTCGGCTTGGTCCGACAATTAAAACTTATTCGCACTTGTAAATAAAACACGATTTTTACTTTATTTAAATTGTTCCACTTATTTATTGAACACTCAATTATTACGTTTCAACCACAGTCTTTACTTTCAATTATTACTTTTTATACACAGTCTTTACTTATCGCAGTTTACAACCAATAATCATCCGCTTCGATTCCGAGCGCCTATTTATATACCTCAAATCGGTTCGAGAATCTACGAGGTTGTTCTCGATCCTTAACGAAGTTCTCCTCTTCATCACTAGATGCTTAACGAAGCTAGTTCTCCTCTTAATCCCTAGATGTTCTTGTATGCGCTGAATGAATTGAGTTCCCCTCTTAGCCACTAGATGTTTCCCGATGTTTAAAGAAGCTAGTTCTCCTATTAATCCGATATTAAAAGAGGTAAAGAGTGTATACATATTACAATATTATATAATATAGGGTGTCCCAAAATTAACGCAAGATTTGAATTAAATAGAAAACGCCGTTTTTAGTCTTTTGATAGTTATATTTTTATTGACTCGTAAAGTACATAGGATAGGGTTATGTATGGAATAACACATCGGACAAATGGCCTCCACGGCTTTGCATGCACATGCGCACTCTTTTGTTGAAATTTTCCATGACCATTCTGCATAAATGTGGCTGAATTTCGTTGATGCAGCGTTGAATCTCCTCCTTTAATGCACGGGTGGTTGAGGGCTTGTTGACATAGACTTGTGATTTCAAATAACCCCATAAAAAGAAGTCTAATGGTGTTAAATCACACGATCTAGGAGGCCAATTTTGATCACCGAAACGAGAGAGTACACGACCTGGAAATGTCTCATGCAGTAATTGAATTGTTTCACGGGCTGTATGACATGTGGCACCGTCTTGTTGAAACCACATATTGGACACATCAATATCATCCAATTTTGGCAGAAAGAACTGTGTAATCATGTCGCGATATCGAGCACCAGTAACAGTCACTGCTTCACCAGCATCATTTTCAAAAAAATATGGCCCAATTATGCCTCCAGCCCAAAATCCACACCATACAGTCACGCGTTGTGGATGCATTTGTTTTTCGACAATCACATGTGGGTTCTCCGAACCCCAAATGCGGCAATTTTGGCGATTGACAAAGCCATCAAGATGAAAATGTGCTTCATCGCTTAGGATGATTTTGCTCGAAAAATCAGGGTCCATTTGTTGATGTTCAGTAATCCATTCAACGAACTCTCTTCTCTGTCCATGGTCATTAGGCTTCAATTGTTGTGTTAATTGAATTTTGTAAGCATGAAGACACAGATCTTTGGTGAGTATACGCTGTAGAGAGGTTCTTGAAATTTGCAATTCTTGTCCACGACGTCGAATTGAGGTTCCTGGATTGTCAGCAACACTCTCACGCACTGCTTCGACATTCACATTTGAACGGCTTGTTTTTGGACGACCAGTGTGTTTGGCGTCTCCAACAGATCCAGTCTCCATGAATTTTTCAATTAATCTCTTCACAGTTGACGAAGTTAAAACACTATTCCGACCATATTTTGTATGAAATTTTCGAGCTGCAGCCGCCAAGCTTTCACTATTTTTGAAATATTCTTTAATAATGAAGACATGTTGTTCTATCGTGTAACGCTCCATTTTTAATAACCCTATACTGTTAGCTGTCAAATTGCTTTTTTTTCAGGATTGCCAACACTTCAGTGCACAAATGGCGCCAAATTCAAATCTTGCGTTAATTTTGGGACACCCTTTATAATAATCCAAAGTTTGCTATATTGGAAAAATATTAGAACCTAAGAACAGTAGTAACGAATGGTTCATTTCATTTTTGAGACTAAAATCAAAGGCTAATGAGCTTTTTTGTATGCCACAAGTCCCAGATTTTACACTTGTCAATGAGGGGGAGATAAAATATATTGTAATGTGTATACACTCTTTACCTCTTTTAATATCGGAATAATAGGAGAACTAGCTTCTTTAAACATCGAGAAACATCTAGTGGCTAAGAGGGGAACTCAATTCATTCAGCGCATACAAGAACCTCAAACGGGGCAACATCTAGGGATTAAGAGGAGAACTAGCTTCGTTAAGCATCTAGTGATGAAGAGGAGAACTTCGTTAAGCAACGAGAACAACCTCGTAGATTCTCGAACCGATTTGAGGTATATAAATAGGCGCTCGGAAGCGAAGCGGATGATTATTGATTGTGAACTGCGATAAGTAAAGACTGTGTTTAAAGAGTAAAGACTGTGTTCGAAAAGTAATAATTGAAAGTGGTGAATAAGTAAGTTTATAGCGATTTAAATAAAGAAAATTTGTGTTTTATTTACAAGTGTGAATAAGTTTTAATTATCGGACCAAGCCGAATATTACAATATTCTTAAAGATCCTTTTGTATCAGGACCAACGCAAAGACAACAATGACAACATATGTTAATCTATTATCCGTTTAACGGATATTAATGAATTTCTTGGCTGTTTTTTTTAAATCTCTTGAAGAGAAATATTTAATTTATATATTTATTTACATTTTTTGTTATTATTAAATTCTTATATATTTTATAAGTGTTAAATGAACTATTTTTGTTTTTGCATCACTTGAAATGCTTGCTTTATTTCTAAATAATAGTTGGTGGTGCATTGAGTACCTACATGGTGCATTGTGGACATAAGACTGGTTCATTTAGTACCTACCATGGTACACTATGCATTTAAAAGTTGTACTTTTATAAATTAAAGACTTATTCTTTGCAGGTTGTTTAATTTTTATTCACGTTCTTCTTATTCGGTAGTCAGACAATAACTGCATGTACAAAAACTTACAAATGGCATTTTAGCTTAATAGCTTATTGATGGGGTTACCAGCATTAAATTATTTGTACATTTATAACATAAATTATTTGTACATTTATAACATAAATTATTTGTACATTTAAAACGCTTTTTTTCTTTTTTTTTTAACTTTCTAAAACTAATCATAACAAAAGCGAGTGGGTGGGCGAATAATTCGACCACTGCGTGTACTATAATTTTCATTATTCGAAAGTATATTATCTTCAGGTTTATTATCTACAGGTGTTTCTGACCCTAAATCACCGACGACGGGTTGACTAGTCAACTGATTAGAATCATTTAGATTCATAGGCCCAGCCGTTGGTTCAGGTTCATCCGCATTCACATTATAATTGATATCTTTATTTTGATTTACATATTTTTTAACACCATTTACTGGTGGCACAATATTAATGTCTTTCAAATTTTCTAAATTATTTGTAACAGGACTTTTGATATGCTCTTCAAGTAACATATCACTTGTATCAAACTTATTATTAAATGTCTTGGCAATAAATCTACGATTTCTTCTATAGTGGTTATCAAAACAGTCTTTTAAAATATTGGATCTATTGTTTACGATACAAACTACAGTGCCATAGTTCCACTCTTTTTCATTTTTTTTAAAGACAACGCGATCACCAATATTTAAGACAGGCAAGGTTTTTGCGTTTCTATCATAGTAGTGTTTTTGTTTTTGCTTTTTCGTTTCAATTTTATTTTGAACAATCTTGTCACTTACATTGTTTCGACACAATAGTGCGTTTGAAATTGGTTGTTTTGTTTTTGCATTTCTACCAAGGAATAACTCAGATGGTGAATATTGCATACTTGCAATAGGAGTCGAATTGTACTCCAAAATTCGATATCGGAATTGATCAACGTTTCCGGTTTCAATACATCGTTTTAAAATGTTCTTAGAGATAGCTACACCCTTTTCTGCAAGTCCATTACTTAAAGCATACCGAGGACTTGAAAATTTTAAGTTTATGTTACATTCCCTTGCGAATAATTCAAATTCATATGAATTAAATGGATTATTATCACATTTCAAAATTGTAGGGTAACCAATTATATTGAATAAACGTAAAATTACTTCAATAATATGCTTTGACGTCTTATTTTTAAGTTGTTCCGCAAAGATAAAATTGGAATATGAATCAATTAATGATATAAAATCATGACCTGCATATTGGAACAAATCCATAGCTACTATATGAAATGGGTATTCTGGTGATATTTCTTGAACTAAAGGTTCTTTCTGATTGTTTCTTTTAAATTTTTCGCAAATATTACAAGATGAAACTATTTCTTTTATTGGCTGCGACATTCCCGGCCAAAAATACTTCATTCTTGCCGATGAAAGTGTTTTTTTCGATACCTAAATGTGCCTCATGAACCATCTTACATAGGTATTTTTCCTTGTAATTCAGACGGGATTACCAATCGATGATCCTTAAATAAGAGTCCATTTTCACAATGTAACTCATCTTTATATTTGTGAAATTTTTGAGAGAAATTATCAAGTTGATGAAATGCTGGCCAGCCTTTCGTAACATATTTTCGTATCCGACTATATTGTTCATTCTGTTCAAGAAATGATAAATACAAATCTAAGTTTTGCTTTGATAAACATGCAGATTTTGTAACCATATGTATTACACCCGATAAATCACTAAATTCGGAATCCTCCGATAATTGCGCTCGTGAAAGGCAGTCAGCTACTAACATTTGCTTTCCGGGTTTATAAATTAATTCCATTAAAGGATACTTTAATAAAAACATAAACATTCGCTGCAATCGCGGTGATACGTCATCAATACTGCGTTTAATTAGAACTTCAAGTGGCTTATGATCACTTTCAATGGTAAAATCTCGACCGTATAAAAAGAAATGAAATCTGTGACATGAAAAAACGACCGCCAAAAGCTCTTTTTCAATTTGAGCCCTCTTTTGTTCGCTTTTACTCAAATTGCGTGAAGCATATGCGACAGGATGACCATCTTGTATTAAAACACAACCCAGACCATCCTTAGATGCATCCGTTTGCACGAGCACAGGCTTATTTGGGTCATAAACTGACAAAACCGCATTAGATGCAATAATTTTTAAAAGATTTTTCATTTCAGTTTCATGATCCGATGTCCAACAAAACTTAACATTGTTATGGGTCAAATAACGTAATGAAGCAGTTTTTTGCGATAAGTTTGGAATGAATTACCCTAAGTACTTAAAGAGTCCTAACAGTCGTATAAGATCATGTTTGTTTTCTGGTTTTTTCATATTTAAAATTGCATCGCAATACGTTTCTGAAGGTTTTATTTTCCCGTTCTCTAAAATATGACCCATAAATTTTACTTGTGTTTTTCTATATTGAATTTTTTCTGAATTAAAATTTATATTGTTCGCGCGCGCACGTTCAATGACAATTTTTAATATACTATCGTGTTCTGACTCCGTTTCCCCAGCAATTCCAATATCATCAAAATACACAACAACCCCGGGAATATCACCAAATATTAGTACCATTTTGCGCTGAAAAATTTCAGGAGCACAGTTTAAGCCAAAAGGTACTCTATTGAATTTATATCTACCAAACGGAGTCATGAATGTAGTGAGATCAGAACTCCTTTTGTCGAGTTTCATATGCCAAAACCCACTGGCCAAATCAAGTACCGTGAAAACTCGTTTTCCATTTAATTTGCTAAAAAAATCATCCCTAGCACGAGGACCGATCAACCAGAGAAAATTAGCTATTTTCGTCGGCTCCCCTTCGTCCATCTCACCATTTGCCATCATGAACATAAGGAATGTTCTCTTCCACATAGGCCATTCTTTAACAAGGTTGGAGCAGTCCAGTTCAATTGGAAGTCTATTATTTGCCATTGTCTTCTGACACCAAAAGTTGTACTTTTATAAATTAAAGACTTATTCCTTGCAGGTTGTTTAATTTTTATTCACGTTCTTCTTGTTCGGTAGTCAGACAATAACTGCATGTACAAAAACTTACAAATGTCATTTTAGCTTAATAGCATATTGATGGGGTTACCAGCATTAAATTATTTGTAAACATAAATTATTTGTACATTTATTACAATGCACCATTTCAGTTTTTCTGAATAATCAATTTTAGATTTAAGAATAAACATAAAATGTAAAAATTAACTATGCACGAATTTGTCTAACAAATCCATATAAATGATGTTAAAAAATCTAACAAAAATAATTACATTTAGGGAAACTGTCGACGATTTCTACGTCGATCGAAATTTGGCTTTCCAAGCTTAATGAGTAATTGTTTATTTGCAAATATATATATCGGGTGATTTTTTAAGAGCTTGAGAACTTTTTTTTAAAAAAAAACGCATAAAACTTGCAAAATCTCATCGATTCTTTATTTGAAACGTTAGATTGGTCCATGACATTTACTTTTTGAAGATAATTTCATTTAAATGTTGACCGCGGCTGCGTCTTAGGTGGTCCATTCGGAAAGTCCAATTTTGGGTAACTTTTTCGAGCATTTCGGCCGGAATAGCCCGAATTTCTTCGGAAATGTTGTCTTCCAAAGCTGGAATAGTTGCTGGCTTATTTGTGTAGACTTTAGACTTGACGTAGCCCACAAAAAATAGTCTAAAGGCGTCAAATCGCATGATCTTAATGGCCAACTTACCGGTCCATTCCTTGAGATGAATTGTTCTCCGAAGTTTTCCCTCAAAATGGCCATAGAATCGCGAGCTGTGTGGCATGTAGCGCCATCTTGTTGAAACCACATGTCAACCAAGTTCAGTTCTTCCATTTTTGGCAACAAAAAGTTTGTTAGCATTGAACGATAGCGATCGCCATTCACCGTAACGTTGCGTCCAACAGCATCTTTGAAAAAATACGGTCCAATGATTCCACCAGCGTACAAACCACACCAAACAGTGCATTTTTCAGGATGCATGGGCAGTTCTTGAACGGCTTCTGGTTGCTCTTCACTCCAAATGCGGCAATTTTGCTTATTTACGTAGCCATTCAACCAGAAATGAGCCTCATCGCTGAACAAAATTAGTAATTAAGTAAAGCGCGAAACACATTTCGAACCGAACACTGATTTTGGTAATAAAATTCAATGATTTGCAAGCGTTGCTCGTTAGTAAGTCTATTCATGAAGAAATGTCAAAGCATATTGAGCATCTTTCTCTTTGACACCATGTCTGAAATCCCGCGTGATCTGTCAAATACTAATGCATGAAAATCCTAACCTCTAAAAAATCACCCGATATATATATATATATATATATATATATAAAATATAATAGTATTAAATTATTTACAGAAAATATAGTTTTTACTTACTCTTGGTCTGCCGTGAATACTGCTTAGGGTTTCTATAAAAAAATGCCAATGGCTCAAAATGAAATAATGCCTTCGTTTTGGCGGTGTTTTTCTTATTTCAAGTTTTCTGGAATAATGAACACATTCAATGCTAATTAAAAACGAGCAGCATTCACAGAGACCAAGAGCAAGTTTACACTGTAATTTACACGGGCGTTGGTAACATTCTCCCCCCCGTATGGCGATCGGAGTGAGTGAATACTATTCATCTACACCAGCGCCTTTGTCTTCTCTGCGTACGTCTAAAACTGCGATGTTTGCTGCCGGACGGTGGTACTCTCCACTTGCTGTACGTACGATGGCACTCCGTACTTGTCCATCTTTTGCTAATACTGCTTTCACTACTACTCCCTTTGGCCAGCAAAGTCGGGGTAGACTAGGGTCGATAATAATCACGACGTCTCCTTCCTCGATCGGTTTGGTTTTGTCGAACCAGGTGGTTCGTCGAGTCAACGTAGGTAAAACTTCGGCGACCCATCTTTTCCAGAACTTGTCAGCAAGTAACTGGGAATGCCGCCAAGATGATCTGACATATCTATCTGTTTCTTCGAACACGCCTGGGGGCTTATTTCCAGATGACGAGCCAAGCAAGAAGTGATTTGGAGTGAGGGCTTCTTGTTCCGCTGTTTTTAGTGATAAATAAGTAAGTGGTCGACTGTTCACTATACTGTTGTTTAGCTTTTCATCAGTCATTTTTGTGTCAGAGGATATTATCTGGTACAATGTAGTTTTGATAGAACGAACCATACGGTTCCAAGCACCTCCCATGTGGGGACTTCCTGGTGGTATAAACAAACTCCCATGTTGTGTGTGGGGTGGTGAACTCTGTTTGAATGCCACTGAAGTTGATTTGATCATAAGCCTCCCGCAGCTCCTTTTCGGCCGCTTTTAAATTGGTTCCATTGTCGCTGAAAAGTTGTATGGGGTAGCAACCACGGGCGATGAAATTTCGAATGACGATGACACATGAATTCATTGTTAGGCTATGGGCCACCTCAACATGTATTGCCCGACATGTAAGGCATGTGAACACAACACCATATCTTTTTTCTGTTCGCCTCCCAACCGTGACCAAGAATGGACCAAAGAAATCTACACCAACATACGAAAATGGCCGAGTATATGGAGAGAGTTGCGCTGTACGTAGGGATCCCATCTCTGGAGGGCTTGGCCTGGCTCTTTGCACCTTGCACGTTTGACACTGACTTCTAATGGTTCTGAAAAGTGTTCGCAAACCTGGTATGTGGTACGTTTGAAATATTTCGTTGGTGACGGTTTCATGATTAGCATGTTTGAACTTTCGGTGATACCAGTCGACTATAAGTGCAGTAATGTAGTGGGCCTTAGGCATAATGATCGGATTTTTACTTGTATTACTTACTAAAGTCATTTTTTCTAAGCGGCCTCGCATTCGGATTGTCTTATCTTCATCTATAAATGGGGACAAGGAACAAAGGGAGCTTGACTTCGGCAAAATGAAATGAGGGTTATCTGATAAAAGGCGATATTCTAAGCTAAAGGTTTGTGACTGGGCAAGGTGGTAGAGGATTAGTTGTCCCCACAGTAATTCGCTTTTGGTGAGGTAAGGCACTTCATCGAGATTAGCATTGAGTTGAGTTTGTTTGATTGATGTTCCAGTTAATCTCTTTCGAGAAACGAGATTTATGAATCTATTCACGTAGGCCATACAGCAGAAAAGTCGTTCCCATTTAGAAAAGCGGCGGTAGTTGACAATTGGATCTTCTTCAAAAATGTGCACAGCTAGTTGTTGTTTTATTTCATTGTTTTGTCTTAATTCTGCATCGCTATCTTTAGCTGGAGGTAATTGATTTGATGGCCAGAGGTCTGGTGACTGATTTAAGAATGTTGGTCCGGTAAACCAGGGACTACTTGGATTAAAATCAGGTTACTGACTCCATTTTGTGGCCAAGTCTGCTATATTTTGCTTAGATGGAACATATTTCCAGCTTGAAACATCTGTTGACTCTTGAATCTCGCCCACACGAAACATGACAAATTGCTTGTAGGCTTTGGGATCTCCTCGTAGCCATAGTAGTACCGCTTTGGAATCCGACCAATAATGCGTCGATTCGATTTTAAGTTCATGGGCTTTCGCTACACTAATCCCAAGGCGAGATCCCAATACGGCTCCCAAAAGTTCCATTCGGGGTATTGACATAGGTCGCAGAGGGGCCACTTTAGTCTTGGAGCAGACAAGTACTACCTCTGTGCTATTTTCCGTGGCTATTCTGAAGTATGCAACCGCCGCATAAGCCGTCTCGCTTGCGTCTACGAAAACGTGTAGTTGCACCTTGCTTGAATCACTGCTTGCTAGATTAAAGTAGCATCTGGGAAATTCAACCATTTCAATCCTTTGAAGTTGCGAGAGCCATCTGTTCCAAGCGTTTGAAAACTCTTGAGGGTCCGAACTGAAATGCTAGAGCTAAATTACAGACCTCATAGGGGTGATATAAATCATAATTGTAATCTTTGCAACCTTAATCAAATCGAAAACGTTTATCACTTCCTAGCAAGATGTCCAATACTCCAAGAAATTCGACGTTTATATTTTAAGAAAAGCTTTCTTTCTACAGAAGAGAGTTACTCAATTCTTAATGGTGAGTGTGGTTGGAAAGTTCTTATCCGGTTTGTTACTGAAGCTATCGCTTACAGAAATACTTATGTAAATCTTTTTTAGAATTAATCTATTATTTTGTTTTAGCTAAACTAAAAGCCCATCTTTCAGTTAATATTGAATCCCTTAATCTACCATTACTCTTTAATCGATTAATTTATCAACTTTTTTTAATTTATATACACTAGCTTAAATTTGTTCCTTTTGTCTAAAAAATGTAACTTTTGAAATATCTTTATAGTAGTTTCAATTGGATTTGTTTAAAATAAAGTCTTAAACTCAAATGATATTTTTGTTAAAATATGTCTATGTTAACTGGCAAAATTATACTTACATAATGTTAAAATACTCTACACTTTTTCATTTTCAATTCTCTTGAAATTTTAATGTAATAATTTTAGATATAATCGGCAGACGGCTTTTAAGCCATGCTCGTAAATCTTTTATATTAAAAACATTTGTACTTTATATGTTGGAAAAATAAAGATAATAATAATAATAATAATAAATAATGAAACTCTTGAGGGATAGTGTCGTCCCATCCGATTCCACTTCGCCAGATGTCCTGTAGCAACGTTTTCATGTAGACGGTGAAAAAATTCAAGATTCCAAGTGGATCAAAAATGGACATTAGTAGCCTTAAGAGCTGTCTTTTGGTTGGCAATTTTGATCCACGCAGAACTTCCTCGCTTGCCTTGGTAAACTTCAAGTTGAATGTAAAAGTGTCGTTGTTTGTCTGCCACCACATTTTGAGTACTTTCTCCACCTCCATGACTTGCTCTACCGTTTTTCCAGCTTGACAAAAGTTATATGCCATTCCAGCTTCTCCCAATGCGTCAACGACTTCCGTTGAATTCGATATCCAGTTCCGAATGTGAAAGTTGGCGTGCTTATGAGTTTCTCGGACTTCCTTGGCAAGATCGATGGCTTCCTTGATGGAGTTGACACTGTCAAGCATATCGTCGACATAGTGTTTCTGGATAATTGACTTTGCTGCTCTTGGGAATTGCTGACTGTATTACAACGCATTTAAATTCTTAACACTCTGTGCGATTGACGGTGAGCAACTTGGTCCGAAACTCATAATCTTTAAAATGTATGCATCGGGTTGACGATTGTTTTCTCCATTTCGCCAAAGAAAACGCTGAGATTGATGATCAGTTTCATCGACTGCTATTCTGTGAAACATTTCACATATGTCACCACAAATTCCTACCTTGCCAACTCTGAAGTTGAATAGGACGTCTGTCAAGGAAGTCATAAGATCTGGACCCTTTTCAATGCACCCATTTAAGGATACGCCATTGCATTCTGCTGCGGCGTCCCATACCACCCTAATCTTTTTTGGTTTGTTCGGGTTTCTGACTGCAAATATCGGTAAATGCCATTTACGAGGGTAGTCGGTAATCAACTCATCTCTATGAAGTTTTCGTATATAATTCTTAGTTTCCATATTTTGGATGTAAATATTCACTTGTTGCTTCAAATCACGATCCTTATCAATTTTTTTCTCGAAACAACATAGTCTGCGGTAGGCCATGGCTTCATTATTTGGTAGCGTTATGTTTTCGGACTTCCAAAGTAGTTTTGATATGAATCGGTCGCCTTCACGTTTGATACAATTTTCAAGCATGTTGTTCGTGTCTAGATTCATAATATCTCGTGACACCAGTTCAAGGCCCTCGTTTTCGATCTTCATATTATCTGTCATAAGCTTTTGTAATGCTACGTCATCATCACATTCACAGATATGCAGGTGCATGTTACCATAGTCTTTAGCGGTCGAAAGTGCATTTGGACTGCCACCGAGTTCACCATATATTGTCCACCCTAGTCGAGTTTTTGTAGCGGCTGGTTCATGTATTTTCCCTTCTCGGTGGTTCAAGGGCATTGCCAAGCTTCTATTGTTGAGACCGATTAAAACTTTTGGAACTACGTTTTGATAAGATTCGACTGGAAGCCCTTTCAAATGTTTGTACTCCTCCGTGAGTTCCAACATTTTGAGAGTTTGAGACGGTAGATCAAGCTTATCAACGGATCGCACATTCCGTAGTGAATAACGATTTTTGTTGTTCCCCTTTGGAGCAATCTGCAAATCAAGGTGGTGTGAATTCGTCTCGATGCGTACCGTTCCGTCTGTCCACCTGAGACATAAGTCCGATGTTATACCCTGACTGCCGATTTGTGACAAAATATCTCTTTCGATAAGAGTTGGGCCTGAACCGTCGTCTAAAAATGCGTAAACATCTACGGAGGTGTTCTTTCCAAAAATTGTTATGGGTACGATTCGATACAAGACTTTCGATGTCTGCATGTTATGGATGGCAACTACACCTGCATAATCAGTGCATCCCTTAGTAACTGCTGTATTTAATTTATGCAACAGTGGATGATGCTTTGCGTCACATCCATCAACCTGGCACTCCCTTCGGTTCCGACAAAATTTAGCATCATGACGTCTTAAACAAGAGCGGCAGAGTTTGTTGGTGTTGACAACACTCCATTTATCATTGTAATTCAGCATACTAAATTGTTCGCAGTTAATAATACCATGTGGCCCATCGCACGCATAACACCTAAAAGTCGATGAAGAGATACCTTGACTTGGCGTAGAACTGGTTTCGTGGAAGTTAAGACGGTGTACCTTCCGCCTTTCTGAATCTAAACTACTTGTTATGGGAGTAGACATTACCCTACTTGCTGCTTCACCAAATTTAAAGAGCCAGTCGCTTAGAGTTTTTAAATTAACTTCATTAATATTTTCGGAATGCATAGCCCAGTCAATACGCTTTTGAACTGGAAGTTTATCTATAGTATCTTGTAACAGCAGCGGATTATTTAAATATGAAACTAACCCGGACGCTTCCATAGTTGCAACAATGCCTTTAACCTCAAGAGAAAAGTTAATTAAAGAGTCAATCCTATTTGGATTTACTGGTGCTGTAGAACGTATTTTTGTTAAGAGATTGTTTATTATGTGCTCCGGTCGACCGAAAGCCATACGTAAAGTTGACATAATCTCTGGAACTAATGCAGGTAAGGTGAGACTATGACTCACATATCAAATGCTCTCCCCTTTAATGAACGCTGTAGTCGAAGAAGATTTTTATCATTACTCAGACCACAAATCCGAGTAGATGCCTGAAAGCTGCTAAAAAAGAGTGGCCATTCCTCTGGCTTGCCACTGAAGATTGGAAGCTCTCTTGAGACAACCTGACGAGCGTAAAGGTTCTCATGACTCGGTGCGTATAACGAACCAGTAGAAGCTGCAGCATAAATATGATTTTGTCCACCCTGCTTACCACTGAGTGTCTCCTTCACCTCAACAACCTCACCCAGTCCCTTACCTAAGCCACCATCATTTGCCACCCCCTCATTCGATTCTGTGCCTTCGCAATCATCCTGCATGGCAAGCAACTCAAATTTCTTTTTGAGATAATTTAATTCTGCCTTTCTCTTTTCCTCTAACCGCATCAGTTCCAAAGCGATTGCTCGACGCGAATTAGATGGCCCACCACTACTATATTGATTATCTTTTATAGTACATACCTTTTTGTCTGGCACTATTTGCTGGCGTATCGTTTGATTTGCTTCCTCAGCGTCATCAATTTCTTCAGGCTCAGCCCGTTTCGCAACGCAGCCCTCACATATCCAATCTCTGGTACTGATGTCAGCACCCACCTTGGCACAACCGAAATGGTACCAGACGTTGCACACGTCGCACTGGACCATCTCCTTAGTGTTTTTGTTTGTGCATATCCCACAGCTGCTTCCCTCATGACCTACATGAGGCTTTTTGTTCGATCCTTTCGGCATAATATTCGCCACGAATAATTACTGGCTTCCAAATTAAGGTTTTGCCAAAACCTTGGCGTCCACTTCTAGCACAAAAAATACAAGATTTTTTAAAGAATGTCGACGATTTCTACGTCGATCGAAATTTGGCTTTCCAAGCTTAATGAGTAATTGTTTATTTGCGTGAACAGAAACTTTAAAAAACTTTATTCAAATATATTAGTATTAAATTATTTACAGAAAATATAGTTTTTACTTACTCTTGGTCTGCCGTGAATACTGCTTAGGGTTTCTATAAAAAAATGCCAATGGCTCAAAATGAAATAATGCCTTCGTTTTGGCGGTGTTTTTCTTATTTTAAGTTTTCTGGAATAATGAACACATTCAATAAATAATAAATAAATTGGGTGGCGCAACAGTCCGTTGAGAACTAGGGCCTAGTGACTTACAACTCTCAACCATTCCTGTGTGCGAGTACTGTTGTCAGGAATGGAGAGGACCTACAGTTTTTAGCCGAATCCGAACGGCAATTTTGAGAAAGCACTTTTCATGACAAGCAATACTCTTGGAGAATTTGTCAATTTCTCGCAAGAGGCAGTACCCGTGAAAAAAACTTTAGATGACATAGGCAGGAATCGAACCCAAGACCTCTCGCATGACAGTCCAACGCACTAACCATCATGCCACGGGTACTACGAACACATTCAATGCTAATTAAAAACGAGCAGCATTCACAGAGACCAAGAGCAAGTTTACACTGTAATTTATACGGGCGTTGGTAACAGAAACTATGACCGTTTGAAAATGGGTGGTGCAACGTCGACCATGTCACCCTACATATAATTTATTTAATAGTACTTATACATATATGCACATAAATAATGCATTACTATTTCTTAAAATTTTTTTTGCAATTTACAATGCCTAACTTAAATCAAATCAAAAAAATTATTTTGTCTTAATTTTGTTAAGGAGACGTTGAAAATAATTGAAATGAAATAAATGAAAATGACGATGAAATGTCCTTAACATATTTTGTAGGATATATTGCAAAATCTGTGCTAAAGAAAAAATTACTGATTTATGCAAATTGTTTATGGACAAAAGCAAATGTCAAAAGAAAGACACTCCATATATAGAGTGTCCTTGTGTCAAAATAACTATGAAACAAGGGAACATTTAATAAAATTTCGTCAATTCAAAAATAAGATTAATGGAGGATTGACAATTCCCACAAGAGAATTCGTAAATTATGTAAAAACTATAGTGCAATGTTTTGTAGAAGAGTGCTTCAAAAGTACACTTTTCTCAGATATCAACCACAAAAGCACTTAATTATGAAACTTATGTTAAAACTAAATGATGAACAAAAAAAAATTTTATATCAAGCAAAATTTTTCGCTAGCATCAGTTTTTCATAACGTAGCTTGGTCTTGATCATTTAGTTTCAACCTTGGTTTCATACTAAATTTAACCCGATCGAGGTTAAATTTTAAAGTAAGTGTTTTTTCATTGTAATGTACATACATATGTACCAGTATACCTATCTCATCTTATTATTAATATTGTTGCGAAAATGACTTAGTCCACCATAAAAATAAACAACACAAACAGATCTTTTTTTTTGAACTCATCAGAAACAACGTTGCTGCGAAGTGTCAGATGAAGGAGAACGGCCGATTAGTTGAGATAGAAAGAGACACCTGTTTATTGCAAAGAAGATGACTACAGGATTCAAAAGGGAATTTTCCTGGAGACTTCGGAAGGCATAAAAGGCGCGCGTTGAATGAAGCGCGGTCTTTCTTTTTTTCTGGCAGATCCCTAAGCAGCTAGCACACTTCCGTAACATCAATCCTACAACCCAATATCACAATTTATCCAAAAAAAATATACCTCTCGGGAACCAGAGGCTTTGAAATAAAATTTATCTTAAAGCTACAAATTGTTTTATTTATTTTCAAGGGTGGCACGAGTACGATAACTTTGGCGCCAAGATATAATAACGGTTTTTGGTAGAAGGTCTTAATACAAGCATTTTTTACTATGGGAGGGGGGGTCTATCTCCCCCCGTTTAGGCGGGAGGGGCAATTTAAAAAAGTTATTATTTAAAATGGAAAAAAAAATAATTAAAAAATAACGGTGATACCTATCAACATTCTGTTCTATTAGCCAGTTTTTAAAACAAGTCAAAATTATGCGTAGTTTTTGAAAAATTTAATTTTTAAACTCAAAATTTGAGTAAAAAAAGTTAAAAAAAGGTTTAAAGTGTAACTTTTTCAATACTTCAAGATTATCTACCATTGTTTTTATTTCAGAATTTATTGCTCTTATTTGTTTTTGATTAAAAACTGAAAACTAGATGATTTTATGTCTTTTAGTTTTTGAGAAAATTGAAAATAAAAATGTAATTTTAAACTCAAAATTTGAGTAAAAAAAGTTAAAAAAAGGTTTAAAGTGTAACTTTTTCAATACTTCAAGATTATCTACCATTGTTTTTATTTCAGAATTTATTGCTCTTATTTGTTTTTGATCAAATACTGAAAACTAGATGATTTTATGTCTTTTAGTTTTTGAGAAAATCGAAAATAAAAATTTAATTTTAAACTCAAAATTTGAGTAAAAAAAGTTAAAAAAAGGTTTAAAGTGTAACTTTTTCAATACTTCAAGATTATCTACCATTGTTTTTATTTCAGAATTTATTGCTCTTATTTGTTTTTGATCAAAAACTGAAAACTAGATGATTTTATGTCTTTTAGTTTTTGAGAAAATTGAAAATAACCACAACTACTATTTTAATTTAATTCTTTTTTTTTTGCTTGAGTGGTTTTATTTTGATAGTAATAATGGTATTTGAGTATGCGTAATGCGTGTTTGGGTGTATGCAACAGTAAGGTGGGCGCGAGTTTGGGTGTGTGCAACAGTGGGATCTGTAAGGGGGGGCATGCTGCCCCCCTGCAACCCCCCTGCTTGGGAACACTATAGGATTTGGGGTGGGTGCAAGTTGGATTGCGTGCAAGGTGGGGAGGGTGCAAGGTTCGGTGGGTGCAAGATGGGGTGCATGCAAAGTTTCTTTTGCATTTAAATAAGCTGGATTTAAGAAAAATTAATTTACCTCTTAATCCATATTCGATTATTACTATCAAAATAAGACTACGTTAATACTTAAGCAAGGAAAAAGTAATTTAATTAAAATATTTTGTTTTGGTAATTTTCAATTTTCTCAAGAACTAGAAGACATCAAGTCATAAGAGCAATGAATTATAAAAAAAAAATAGTAGATAATCTGAAAGTTTTGAAAAATTACTCTTTAAACCTTTTTTTTAACTTTTTTTTGCACAAATTTTGACTTTAAAACAATTTTTTTCAAAAACTATGCATAGTTTTGACTTGATTTAAAAACAAGCTAATAGACAAAAGTGTTGGCTTTAAAAAAAGGTATAATACTTAATTATAAGTATTACCGTTATTTATTAATTATTAACTTCCCATAGGAAGTTATTGTAATGGGTCCGATTTGACAAATTGAAAATTTTGACATTTCTCGACGTTTCAAGGTCCCTAGAGTCGAAATAAAAGATTTTTAGAAAGATGTCTGTGCGTGCGTGTGTACGTACGTCCGTACGTCCGTACGTCCGTACGTCCGTACGTCCGTACGTCCGTACGTCCGTACGTTCGCGACGTTTTTTTCGTCGTCCATAGCTCAAGAACCAGAAGAGATATCGACTTCAAATAAATTTTGTTATACAGATAATAAGGCAGAAAGATGCAGAAAGGGCTTTCAAGAAAATTGCGTGGGTGGTTTTTTTACCATAGCAGTTTAAAAAAAAGGTGAAAATTTTGGTTAACCCTAAATATCTCATGAACCAATGACGCTAGAGACTTGAATTAAAATTTGTATTATATATTGTAACGTGATACAAAACAATTATATTTTTGGAAAAAAATTCAATTAACGGTTTTTTTTATAAATCAAAAAAACTGAAAAAAAAAATTTGTCACTTCGAAAATTTTACGACTAAAATATGATTTCATCTCCAAAACAATTTTGTGCAACGAAGAATAATGTTTTTGACATCTGATAAAATTTTGAGAAAAATCGAATTGACAGTTTTTTACAAAAAATAATAACCTAAAAAAAAAATAAAAAAAAGTTGGTAAAAATTGAGTTTTGACTCAAATATCTTTTCAAAACTTTGAGATATTGGCTTTAAACTACTTTTATCTTTCAAAAAATATTGGTTTCAACATTCAGTAAAATTTTGGAAAAAATAGAATTGACAGTTTTTTTACAAAAAATTAAAAACCGAAAAAAAAATTAACAAAAGTTGGTAAAAATTGATTTTCGACTTAAATATCTTTTCAAAAATTTGAGATTATGGCTTCTAACTAATTTTAACTTATAAGAAATATTGTTTTCAACAGTAGGAAAAATTTTGAGAAAAATCGAATTGACAGTTTTTTTACAAAAAATAATAACCTAAAAAAAAATAAAAAAAAGTTGGTAAAAATTGAGTTTTGACTCAAATATCTTTTCAAGACTTTGAGATATTGGCTTTAAACTACTTTTATCTTTCAAAAAATATTGTTTTCAACATTCAGTAATATTTTGAAAAAAATAGAATTGACAGTTTTTTTACAAAAAATTAAAAACCGAAAAAAAAAATTAACAAAAGTTGGTAAAAATTGATTTTCGACTTAAATATCTTTTCAAAAATTTGAGGTTATGGCTTCTAACTAATTTTAACTTATAAGAAATATTGTTTTCAATATTAGGACAAATTTTGAGAAAAATCGAATTGACAGTTTTTTTTACAAAAAATAAAAACCTAAACAAAAAAATTAATAAAAGTTGGTAAAAATTGATTTTCGGCTCAAATAGCTTTTCAAAAATTAAAAATATTGGCTTCAAACGATAGGGATAGACGGGATGGGAAGTTATCAGTGTGGGTCGCATCCCAGCCTCTTTTTTTTTTTCCATTTAATGTACACATTTTTTTAAACTGCCCCTACGGCCTAAACGGGGGGAGATAGACCCCCCCTCCCATAGTAAAAAATGCTTGTTTTTAACTGTTCTATACAAATCCGTCATTAAACTTTGTCGCCAAAATTAACGTACTATCCCCTCAAGGGTTCTTTCTTTCCTCGATTCTTACGTTCTCGGCGACTTTTGCTACATTATATTCATGTACATTATCTTTTTACCGCTGCTTTTATGTCATTTAAGAGTTTAGGCAAAGTGTTGCAACTATGATTTGATGTGGTTTGTAAAAAAATCAATTTACAGTTTTTTTTTTCAAGCAAAACAAAAATTACTTAAAATCGTCAGCTTAACCTACAAAGTATTTGAAGTTAATCAAACATAAACAACGTAAATTGGCGAAGGTTCAACAAGATACCTTAGGTATATGTTATAGTACCTTACTTACCTAACTCAAGAAAAAACTCAAAACTGTATGTACCTATCTGCCTAGTTTAATTTTTCTTAGTTGAATATAACATAATATAACACCATAATATTATGTACCTTATGTAAATTGCATACATAGGTATTAACTAGGACCTAGATATACATATGTACATACATATGTACATACATAGGTAGTTAAATACTATTTTTGTGTTTCAAAGACCAAACCAAATTTTGCACATATCAAATTGAAATCTAATGAACCTACTTACCTTACCTACTGATAACATTCATCTATTCAACTGGTATTTAAAGTAGATATATTGTGATATGAATCTACAAAGAAGGTATACCTCCCTCAATATTTGTATTCAAATTTTTTTCAAAGGTAGATGTACCTAGGTAAGGTACAAATACAATTATACTCAGGTACTGCCTTGAAAATTAGGTAATATTTTTCCGAAGGTAGGTTAACTTTCATAGATACCTTTGTTAATTTCATTTAATTAAAACAAATAAATATAATCATGTCTTGTTAAAGTTTGGCGGAACACATTATTATAAAAAGAGGCTGGGATGCGACCCACACTGATAACTTCCCATCCCGTCTGCCGATTTGTCTTGCTAAAAATGTTTGTAGGTTTTCGTGTTTTCGTAAAAAAGTTGTCAGTTGAATTATTCCTACAAATTTTTAAATTTCCAACAATATTTTTTGCATATAATGAAAAAGTATGATTTCAAAGTCGAAAATCAAATTTTCCGAACTTTTAGCCATTTTTTTTAGGTTTTTATTTTTTATAAAAAAAACTGTTAATTTAAGTTTTTTCAAAATTTCACAAGATGTCAAAAACGTTATTCTTCGATGCACATTATTATTTTGAAGATTAAAATCATTTTTTGTTCATAAAATATTCCAGGTGAACAAATTTTTTTTCAGTTTTTTTTTGATGTATAAAAAAACCTTTAACTGGATTTTTTTCAAAAATATACTTGTTTAGTATCACGTTACAATATGAAATTCATTTAAAGTATCTAGCGTTATTGATTCGTGAGATATTTTGGGTAAACCAACATTTTCATCTTTTTTTTAAATTGCTTAAATTAGTAAAAAAAACCACCCACCCAATTTTTTTGAGAGTCCTTTCTGCATCATTCTTCATTTTTGTCTGTATAACAACATTTATTTTAAGTCGATATAGGTATCTACTGTTTCTTGAGGTATGGACGAAGAAAATACTTCGCGAACGTACGGACGTCCGATGGTATGTACATACAAACGCACGCACAGACATCTCTCTAAAAATCTTTTATTTCGACTCTAAGGACCTTGAAACGTCGAGAAATTTCAAAATTTTCAATTTGACAAATCGGACAATAACTTACTGGGAAGTTAAAAATAAAGCGAAAAAAAGGAGGTACATAGGTATAATGAGAAGAAAATTTCTTTACCACTGACATGGGACTACAAAAACTGCAAATAGTGAAAACTACTTCCATGCAACCGGCAACCTAAAGCAAACAAATATATCCCAAAAAAATACGTAAAAGCAAAAGCAAAGTAAAAAAGTAATTCTTAAAGCCATATACCTACTACAAAATGTATATATACAAAAATTCAACAATGCGAGAACAAATTTTATGTTATTGGTGTACACACAGTGCACTTGTGAATGTTAACATGATCCAAAAAGGCTTTAAGAATCCTGTTTTACTCCACTTTAATTATATCTTTTTTTCTTCACTCGGCAGTATTTTTTAAAGCAAAGAAATCTGCCAAAAATACTACTTAAATAATTGAATAAATCTAATAGATACGCCCCCAACTTATGTTATACATATGGGTGATTATACAAAAGTTGGGTAACTCGATGTCATTAACCAATATATACAAAGTCTTATTATATTTTATTGAGATTACAATTTATTTTAAAACAATGGAAAGACCTTTACTTAGTCACCCAATTTCAGTTCTTCATTTTGAATACAAGTTATTAAAAAAACACAATTAGTTCTTAAAACGTCAGTCCCTTGGCATGTCACAAGCCCGAAAACCAACAGTTCATTGACTGTCTATTAAACATTATCATTGATTTGAGAAAACTTATCAGTTTACTACAATCTGTGATGTATATAGTTAAATATATACTACAACTTTCAAAATGCAGTGTTCTCCACTTTATTTAAAAAAATAAGAAATTTTGTGTTCAGTTTCATTCGCCAGTCAGTGTGTTATTTAAATTTGAAATTCGTGCGAAATATCATTTAATGTTGGTAATAAAGTTAGTTGCGGGTCGCACAATTTGACGGCCACCATAACTGTACTAGAGTTTGGGTTAGTTTTTGTTGTCTATACAGGTGTAAGCCAGTCAACATGTCAGTACTATGGTGAGTCGTTATTTTTTTGTTAATCTAAAGTTTATTTTTATTTATTCATATTAGAAATTCAAATGAAACAAAGTAAAAAGAAAACAACTCAGAAAAGAGAATGGCAAAATAAAATGGGTTCTTAACACCGGACGCGGAATATATATATGAATATACAAACGAACAAAGAAGTAAAAGAAACAAACTACTTCTCTTGTTTTCCTTCCTAATTATCCTTTTAAACACGATCCTCACACCTCGATCCTCGACTATTAGTTTTCCTTCTAATTTCCTTGATTTCCCGATTTTCTAAATCCTTCTTCTCAATCTTTCTTTTTCCTTCAAACACTTCCTCGAACTCTTTATTTCCTCTATCTCACTTGTCGCTTGCAGGGCTCTATCCAGAGTGCCTTCCAAGCTAATTCCCAACTATGTTCTTCCTCCCTCGTCCATTCCAGTCAGACACACATTCATCCAACACAAGCATCCGTTTTCGTGATTGTCGGTCACGGTGTCGCGGCTTCCTGGAAGCCCATCAGGAAAGCCACCGTTGTTGACTCTCAGCGAAACTTTGCTTTCACACGCACAATAACGGTTTCGACAAGTTGTTGGATGAGTTTCCAAAACTTGCCGAAACATAATGGCGAGTTCAGACCCCTTCCCAACTATTCTTATTTTTCGAGAAAGTTAAAAAAAAAAAAACAAAAATCGAGAAGAAGTCTCAACTATAGGCATTTTCCTATTACTATTAATTACGCGCGAGGTTCGAGGCGTGAGTTTAGTACCAAACATTAAGCAAAACGACTTTAAAAACGCGGCGTTAAAAACCCATTTTGTACATTAATAATTTAGTAAATTTACGTTACGAATTAAAACATTAAAATCAAAAAAAAACATGTTGTTGTTGCTGTCAAAGTAAGGGTCCGCCTGACCTCATACTTCTTCGGCTCATCCGCCGGCATTTTCGACCTTGTCGAAAGAACTCGTTCTCGATCTCGATCACCTGCTTTTGTTGCTTTTGCAAAATAAAGGCTAGGTACACCTGTGGCTGATGAGACCTTGGTTGCCCTCAACGTTGCCGATATTTTGCAGCCACAACTAGGGAAAAGAAAACAGCCAAATGCTGGTTTTTGTTTTGGTAAAATTTACCGTAACAAATCCCACCCTTACCTCCCAAGAAATGTGTTAACTTTTCAAGAAAAGTAAACCATTTCTAAAGGCTCAGCCAGGGGTAGACAACAACAACAAAGGATTACAATCATTACATTTAAAAGAAAAAAAGAAAAAAAATTATTAATGTGGCACATTAAAATTAAACAAGAATGACAATGAACAACCAAAAAAAAGACTACTGCAGAAAAAGGGACTTGACTCAAGAATCAACACATGGTTTTAAATCCTTAACATGCCACGTTCCTCGCTCCTTACCGCGATCATCTACTAAGAGGTATGTCCAATGTGACATCCTCTTGCTGATCTTGAAAGGTCCTACAAATTTGTTCGCCAACTTCGCCGCGAAATAATTTGCTGCAACGGACAGCGTGGAATTCCTACGCCAAACAAGATCACCCGGGTGATATTGCGCGTCCCTCCTGCGTAAGTTATAAGTCTTAGCAGCCTTTTTTCCCGCTGCTTCCAACTTCCTAGCTATGTCCTCTCTCAGTTTCCGAAACTGCCTATCAATTTCCGTTATATCCTGATCCCTATCGCTATCCCTAATTCCTACTTCATGGCCACTAGTTACCATGTTCCTACCGAAATTTGCGAAGTATGGCGACACACCTAAAACCTCATGTTGCGAAGTTCGGATTACACAGGCCACTTTTGCCAGTTGCGAATCCCAACTCCGCTGGTTTTCCGAAACATACGCCCGGAGCGTAGTCTTTATTATTTGCTTTATCCGTTCCGCCGGATTCGCCTCCGGATGATAATTTGCCGTGAACCGAAGTTGTGACCCGTACGCTTCGCTAAGCGTTTTCAGTTCCTTGTCACGGAACTGGGGACCGTTGTCACAGACGATCCACTTAGGAATCCCGAAAAGAAGAAACACGTTTTCTTCCAAATCCAGACATACCGCTTTCGCCGTTGCGGACCGTAACGCGAACAACAAGGGGAATTTAGTGAAGTAATCGACGACCGTTAAAATGTAAACGAACCCTCCCGACGATTTTGGTAATGGACCACCAAGTCCACGCAAATTATTTCCCACGGTTGGGAATTCCCTACTCTTTCGGTCATTAGACCAGCTGGTTTTTCGTTCACCGGTTTCACACTTTGGCAAATTTTACAATTCCTAACATACCTCGTAATATCACTCCTCATTTTGGGTCAATAATATTTTTCTGCTATCCTAGCGAAAGTTTTTTTAACGCCCATGTGTCCTGACAACGGAGCATCATGGCACTCGTTAAGAATTCTCATCCTATCATTTTTCCCTAACACTAACTTCCACTCCTCACCATTATCATGAACGACTATATGGTTCAACCTAACATGTTTATAGAGCCACCCATTCTCCACTCGCCAAGATGGGTATTCTAACGGGCTCTTTTCTACCTGTGATTTCATTTTAATCACCCAAGGATCCGAATCCGCCTCAGAGACACCAGCTACTTCTGGAACTCCTCGCGACAACATATCAGGAACGACATGTTCTTTGCCCTTTATATGGATGATCTTGAAATCGAATTGTTGGAGCCGAATGGCCCAACGAGCTAATCTACCCTGCGGGTCCTTAAGGTTACTTAGTCAGACCAAAGGGTGATGATCAGTTTCGACTGTAAATCGAACACCTTCGAGATACGGCCGCAACTTTTCGATCGCCCAAAGGACCGCTAAACATTCCTTTTCGGTCGTAGAGTAGTTCCTTTCATTCCTATTCAATGACCGACTTAAATAACAAATGGCTTTTTCGCCATCCTCAAACTCCTGAGATAATATGGCCCCGATGCCATAGTCCGACGCATCTGTTTGCACAACAAACAGCCTTGAAAAATCCGGACATGTTAGAATCGGTGCCGTAACCAAACACTCTTTGGCTTTCCTAAAACTCTCCTCACATTCTTGGGTCCACTCAAATTTCTTACCTTTCTTTAAGAGATCGGTAAGAGGCCTAACTAAAATTGCGAAATTTGGTACAAACCTACGGTACCACGAAATTGTCTCTACAAAACTCCTAATTTCCTTCACATTTTTCGGTGGAGGAATCCTAATCATGCTTTCCACTTTTTCCGGGTCAACATGAAGCCCGTTTCTATCAACTACATACCCTAGAAATTTTAAAGAAGGCCTACAGAAATTACACTTTTCCCTACCTACTTTTAAACCCGCTTCTCCTAACCTTTTAAAAACTTCTTTTAAAATTTCTAAGTGTTTTTCGAAAGAATCGGTGACGATGATAATGTCATCCAAGTACACAAAGACGAACGGTTCTAAGTCAGGACCTAAAACGTCGTCAATAAACCTTTGCCAAGTTGCTGGGGAATTGTGCAAGCCGAATGGCATCCTGCAAAATTGAAACAGGCCACGCCCTGGCACGGTAAAGGCTGTGTACTTGCGCGATTCTTTCTCCATTGGAATCTGCCAATAAGCAGATTTAATGTCTAAAGAAGACAAGTACTTCGCGTTTCGAAGCTTGTCTAAAATCGCCGAAATAAAGGGCAGTGGATAAGCATCCCTATCTGTAACCTCATTCAATTTCCTATAGTCAACACAGAACCGACAACTGCCATCTTTCTTCTTAACCAGAAGAATCGGCGATGCCCAAGGACTCTTCGACTTCTCGATCAATCCAGCTTCCAACATCTCCTGGAGCTCCTGATCGATATGCTTCTGAATCGCTGGCGAAACAGGGTAATATCTTTGCTTTATCGGTTCTGCAGGCGTCCTAATCTTGTGCTCAACTAAGTTGGTGCACCCTAAACCTTCGGTCATTGATTTAAAAAGTTCTCCTAACACTAATTCTAATTTTCTATTTTCAAAATCATTCAAATCCGATTTTTCCCTAATCGCTGCCACGTCTGTCATCGAGGCCAATCCCTCTTGGCTCGAAAAATTCCGCACCCCTGATCTCAAATCCGGGACTATGCCCGATAGCGCCCAGAAATCGGCACCCAAGATCAACTGGTGTGGAAGGTTCGGAATGACCAGACATTCTATCAAAAAGGATTTGTTCTCAACCTCTACTGGTAGAGAAACAGATCCAGCTACACCTACACCTGCTCCATCTGCTAACGCTACTGACCCAACACTACTCTTTCCTAACCTAAGCCCTAACGCTTTAAAAATTTTCCACCCGTCACCACCCACAATGGTACGAGAGGCTCCTGAATCAAGAAGTCCTAAAAACTTGATTCCATAAACCCTAACTCCTAAATATGGTCTAGTGTCCCTACCATTTGCCGCTAACGTGAAAATCAGATGAACTCCTACCCGCTGATCGTCAGCAGACGACCTTCCTAACGTCGACGGACTCCTTGTCCTGCTGACACAAGGGCCCGATCTCCATTTCCCGAACACCCACAATCCCTACGATAAACTCCTACCGCTCCACAACCGAAGCAACGTTTCTGTAACGTACATTTCGACGCTAAATGCCCTTCCTTGTTACATTTGTAACACCTAACCGACTGCCTAAATGGATTATCAGACACTGGAACAACAGCCTCTACTCGGTGTTGTCCCGACGAACTAGGTTGATAACCGCACTCCGGTTCCAACAAATTTTTGCTTCTAGAAGGTGGGGTGAAACTATCTACGTTCACCTTAAGGGTATCTAATTCCCTACCTAAGATAGCAAGTTCCTTAACCGTCTTTGGTTTGGCACTAGCCATCTGAACCTGATAAAAGGGGTCTACGTTTTTCCTCAATATCGAAAGCATTCTTCCCTCTGACAAAGGTTCCGACAATCTTCGAAACAATGTCCTCATCGTGGTAAGATACGCGCCGAAAGTTTCCTCCTTTCCCTGCGAACGCCGATTAATCTCCTCCAACAAGAGATCATCGTAATTCGCAGGAAGGAACTCCGCTTTGAGTTCCTTGACGAGTTCCTGCCAATTCTCTAAATCTTCCCTAACCGTTCTAAACCACATAAGTGCCCTACCAGCCAAAAGCTCCGAAGCGGATTTAAAAAGGTGGTTTTCAGGAACATCGTTAGCTAAACGAAGTTCCTCCACTCTTTCCAGGAATGAATTTACTGATGCTCCACCTGAGTCACCAGTAAACTTCACCCCCCACTTCCCTATACGTTCGATGTGTTTTTGCTGAACGACCTTTCGTTCAGAAAACCCATCGGCCCTATCAAGCCTACGTTCTGACGGAACTCTAACAGAAATGTTCCCTACTACAGGACTACTGACACCAACTCTTGGCTCAGCCAACGTCTCTGTAGTAGGCCCTAACGCAGACCGCGAACCAACACCTAGGGTCTGACCAACTTGTGCTCGAAGTTGGGTTTTAATCTTAATCGGAGTCTTTTCTTTTTCCACTTCTTCTTCCCTATCGCTATTCTCACTATCTCCAGTGAGATCTCCTAACAAACACAAGACCTTGTTCCGAAGTGAGCTTACTTCATCTTCTTCATCTTCGGCCTCACAAGGTGTTCTAGCTAACCTGCCTATACACCACTCAATCTTTGTCACTATCTTAATGTACTCCGAAGACTTTGGATTCCTCGGAGGTACTTTAAGAAGGACCCTAATCTCATCAATTTTTGCTCCTATTGCCTCAACATCCTCTTCATAAGTGAAGGGGTAAACTAAACTTACTTCCATCGAGTTCCTCTTAACGAGTAACCTCGATGACCTCAATGCCTTTCGCATTTCCTCAACTGTCCCTACTTTCAATCCCCTGACCTTCATCTCGTAGGCCAGTTCGTCCTGCGCTAACCTACCAATATTCATTTTAACTAACACAAAAAAAATGATTTATAAAAAATATTTAAACAAAATCTACTAGGCAACCCTAAAACTAAACCCTAATTGGTAAATTCATTTATTTTTATTAATTTAAAAGAAAAACAAATAATTTACAAAAAAAACACAAAATTATTTATATTAAATTTTTAATTTTATCAAAAAAAAGTTCGGACGCTCACACCAATCCCCTACTCTAACTAAATTCACTCAAACTCTTTGAAAATTGAAAAATTAACTTTCACTCAAAAAATAGAAAACACACTCGCAATAAAACTATCACGCAAGGAAAAATAAGTCACTCGAATAGCTAGCCATAAAAACTCTCTCTCACACAAAAAAAGAGAAAACAAAACAACAAAAATTATGGAAGACAAAATGTCGACCGAAAAAATTATTAAAAATAAATAACCAAAAAAAGAAAAAAAAACAAATCTTATTCATAACAGACACCACACAGTAAATAAGAACAATAATAATAAAAAAACACGAGTTTACACCTCACAATTAAAAAAAAATACTTGCGATTTGTTTTCCCACTTTGAAAACTCCCTCGATGAAAATTTTAGTCAATAGAAACAAAAAAAAGTGCAACAATACAGCTCGTTGGCGAAGCTGTAACCGCGGCTGCTCAGCTGGGCTGGGTTCTTTTGGAAGAATTATTTTTATAAATTGTAACAATGTTGATTGATTTATAAAATCAATCAAATTGCTACAATTTGGAAATATGTTATTGCAAGTACCTACAGTGGGGTACGTTGCAATTAAAACGGGCGCCAGGAATTTTTTTGTAAAACCGAAAAAGAAAATTCCAAAACTCTTCGTGATGGATGAAGCGATAATAAACAAGACACAATGAACGTTTGGTTTTAAATTTAATATTTATTTCTTTGGGAAACCGTGGGATTGAAGATCCCTGGACTAAAACCCAAAATGTTTTCTAATAAAAGGGAAAATTACAAACAATTGAAATTCAAATGAAACAAAGTAAAAAGAAAACAATTCAGAAAAGAGAATGGCAAAATAAAATGGGTTCTTAACACCGGACGCGCAATATATACATATATGAATATACAAACGAACAAAGAAGTAAAAGAAACAAACTACTTATCTTGTTTTCCTTCCTAATTATCCTTTTAAACACGATCCTCACACCTCGACCCTCGACTATTAATTTTCCTTCTAATTTCCTCGATTTCGTAATTTTCACTTTTATTTGAAAACATTTTGGGTTTTAGTCCAGGGATCTTCAATCCCACGCGATTAATAAGAAAAAGTGTAACAATTTGTTAAAATGTAGTTTGTTGATATTTGAAATTACAAAAAAAAAACATTAGCCCTGATTATAATCTCAAATTTCGTCTTTTTCGTCAGTCCTATGGCGTCAATCCTGTGTCAGGTATATTGTTATTGTTCTTCATTTCATGATCATTAGTACTTTAAAGATAAATATTGTTAGATTTTGTTTATATTGTTTGTTGATTACTTAGAAATATTTAGTAAAACTATGTGAAAGTAGTAAAAGATAAGTGAATAACGTCAAAAGTCTGTTTTGAAAACTGATATAATATTTTCTACCAGTATTACATATTAATAATTTTTTTTAATTGTTACTAAGTGATTTTAAGTGATCATTATTAAATCCTAAGAGATTCTTACTAATATGTATTAAATTTCATTATAATACTTTCAAAAACTGTGTATAACATGTATCAGTACTATCTTACATCGTCAGTCCCCTGGCAGTGAAATTCTGAAATTTTTAAATATCTTACAATGAACTCAAAAAAGTGGCTGGCCCGATTGGGAACAATATTGTCCAGACTCGTTTGTCTGAAGATTTTGGTGACCCATGTTCTGCTACCACAAAATGTTCAGACTCGTTTGTCTGAAGATTGAATTATCAAGCACATCAACTTGATAATCTTAAAGTTTTGAACCAAGCACTTGAACCTGTTCAAACGAAGACAATCCAATTGAATCACAAACAACCAGTATTGAATCTTGTTATTTAATAATTTTTATTACTCCAATAGCGAGTCTTTTATACCTTAAAGCTACAATTATTACAAACATTTTTATACCTTAAAGCTACAATTATTACAAACAAGAGTAGGTAACAATATTTTAATATCTAGAACAATATTACAACATAAATACTTAAATTATGATAAAAAGAAAAGCCAAAACAAAATGCAAATATCTAGGTTGGCGTCAGCAATACATTTCGGTTGACCCAGTGACGTTGATATTCCGTAATTATATCATATCAACTGCACCGTCAGCTTTTCTGATTCATTGGCTTCTGATTCATTGGCTTCAATGAAATTGGTGTTGTATAGCTTGTATTGAACTAAACATTCTCCCCCGCGTTGAACGATGGTTCAACTATTTAGGTAACTGTGACAGTGAAATCTGACTCAGCTTTTGTTTGTCGAGGCTTAGGAATTGGTTTCATTGAAATGCCGGATGATCTCGATTTTCGTGTCCAGATTAGATAGCTGATGAGTGTGATTGTTAATAGCAGAGCTACATATCCAATTATAGCGTTATGGTAAGTGTACACTTGGAGCTTATGGGGTAATTCGAGAATTCCTTGCTCAGCGATTATGTTGTGTAGGTCAGTGAGGTTTTTGAGTTTTATGTTGTACTGAGTGCTGTTAAAACTCTGAAGTAATGACTCATGATGTATTGGTATTGATATTTCAGAGATGTTGCCGAAGCTGATGTAGGACGTCTGTAATTTTGTGGAGTATACGTTATGTCCCTCGATGGTAATGTGATTTTGTTTCAATAGACATCCTGATTGAAGTGTTAATATTCCGGAACCCTCTAAGTCCATTTGTAGGTTTCTTCTTCCGCAAATCGCAGTAAGTCGAGATGGATATCTTGTGAAATATAGCCACTGGTTTTTGTGTTGCATTTGGATCCAAGTTGAATTTGTACCTGACTTCTTAAAGGAACATGTGGGCCTTGTTTTGTTGTTGAATAAACCCAATTCGCAAGAGCAAACCTCTGATCCCTGGCTGTATCTGGCTTGTAGATTATAACATAAGAATTGTTCTGATCTTAAGTTGGTGCAAGATTCCATGTCTGATGATTGTAGTGGAAAGTATTGGTCGCGATGTGCGTTTACGGCTAGTATTGGAGCACAAAGATTAATAGCTATTATTGTGTTATTTACAACACTTGGGATTGGAGTCATCTTGACCAATTCGTAGAATTCTTGATCTACTAGTGGCAGTGTGATCCAAAATACCGCTCGCCTGTCTGTTACTCCTCCTTTAACTGTCATTAGTTTGTATAGCTGTATTAGATCTTCTTCATCTGCAGGTAGTTTTAAAAATGATGGTAAATGAGCCTTGATCGTTTTAACTTCATCTTTGAGTTGGCGTGATGACATTACTAGTGAACTTACTTTACCATGGTGTGTGTCTGTTAATACATCAATTAATGTTGCTTGCATTCTTTGAATATTAATCATCATAATGATGAGTTGTGAGGAAAGAGATGTAAAAATCTGGAATATCTTGAGTTGATGACTTTCTTCCCCATTATCACGTATTCTTGATGTTATTTCTCTTAATTGATTATTGATCTGGTCAAGCCTATGGTTGATGATTTCTTCGTTTTGGCTCACAATGTTGATCGTTGAATCAATGACTGAAGTTTGGTTTCTTAATAGATGAAGTAAGTGGTTTTCATTTTCCTTTACTTGGTCTATTGTCCTTGTCATTTGGTCAGCATATTCAGAGTCCAAAACTCCAAAAAGAGAATTGGCTATGTTTCCAATGAAGTTAACTGCTGCTCTTTTATTTCTTTTGATTGGTAAAATAGTGTTTTCCGATTTCAGTTCGTTCTGCATGTGTTGAAACTAATTTAATGTGTGTATTGTGTGCAAAATGGGCTTCGCACATTTCTTCGTCTTTTGATAGGTTGGTACCTTGTTTTTCCACTTATTCCAGACTCCAGAATCGTTCAATCATTTGATGGAGGTCATTGTCATCATAAGTAGAGATGCCACATGTTGCTGTATTAGACTTGGCTTCCGTTACCTTTCCTGCTATCACCCATCCAAGAACTGTATTTTGTAGTGTAGGTAGATCATCTGCTAAACGTATCTGCCCGATGGAAAGTAATTGATGATGGAATTCTGCACCAAGAAGAATATCTATTTTGTCTGGACGATTGAAAAATGGATCGGCCAGTGGCACATTCTTTGGAATTGCCCATGACGAAATGTTGAAATGTTGAGATGGTTGTGGAGATATGATGTGTGGAAGAACAAATGCTTCTAATTGGGTATTAAACCACTTGTTCTTGATTGCATTTTGACGTTTACACGTTGATGGGATTGTCTCTTTCCATTGCCAATGCCTTGAATGCTCATTGATGTTTGTTTTGAATGAAGACCTAGTTTTTTTACAAGGCGTTCTGTTATTAGATTCACTTGCGAACCGGAATCCAATACTGCTCTGCACTCGAATCTCTGTCCATTGTTTGTAATCAGCTCTACAATAGCTGTGCTGAGGAATATGTAATGATGCCTGTTTGGATCTTTGGATGCTGATAATGTCACTGATGACCTTATATTTGTTTGGGGTTTTGGATTATTGTCTCCTTCAATGTCAGTTGTATGCTTATTAGAGACAGATCCCTTGTTAGGGCCTTCAAGATGTAAGAGCGTGTTGTGTTTTAGATTGCAATTTAAACATCCTCTCGAAATACAATTTTTGACTCCATGGCCAATCTTTAGGCAATTGAGGCAAATTTTTTGCTTTTGTGCTAGATGAATCCGTTCTGATGTCTGTAGTTGCAGGAACTGTTTGCAGGCAAATATAGGATGTGTTCCAGATTTACACACAATGCAGGTTCCTTTTCGGTTTGATGTTACAGATGCACAAGCTCGAGGAGTTGGATCCTTCTTTTTCTGTCCAACTGATTCCAGCGATTGAAATTGGTTTTCCAGAAATGACAAAAATTCTTTAATGGACTGCAGTTCCTTTGGCTTCGTAAGAGATTGCTCGTAAAGAATTCTGGTACCCTGGTCAAGCTTGCTCACCAGTAAGTGTAGTAGAATGGGATCCCAACTTCCGGTATCTACACCTATGTTGCATAAAGCCATCAAACATTCTTGTGTGGTATCGTGAAGATTCTTGATGGCCGCTGCTGATGGATGAGGTTGTGTATGGTTAGGTTGTCCAACTATCTTTTGCAACAGGGTAGAAGTGAGAACCCTGATGTTGTTGTATCGGTCTTGAAGGCTGGTTCATGCCGTCTTGTAATTATCTTCGGTCAATGATAGATGACGAATCAAATTCTCAGCTTCTCCGCTAAGATGTGTTTTAAGATACCACATCTTTTGGATATTTGGAATTGATTGTTTATCCACCATTTGTGAGAATAAATCGAAGAATTGTCGCCATTTCATATAATCGCCATCAAATTTTGGAATGGTAACCTTCGGCAAGTGGAGGGAATTGTTCTTGATGAGACCCACTTCATGACTGCTACTGACTTGCGGTTGTATTCTCATGGATAATGTTACAAGTGCTTCTTGAACTCTTTGTTCCATATTGATGAAGTCGGTCTGGTCGTAGCCTTCTACTATTGGATCATCACTTAGTTCCCATATGGTGTAGTTGACAGATTCAACCTGCTGCCATAATTTCTCAATAGACCGAAACTTGATCTCGTGGTATTGTGATGACTCATCAATACTTATGGATAACCCATCTAGCAATCTTTCAAGAGAGCACATTATTGCTCTCTGTCTTCGAATAGCACTCGTCATTTTTGATGGCTCCAGTACTTCGATGCTTCGTGTTGATGGCTTAGGCAGATCTACTTGATCTATCTTTGATTGTTTATCAAAGGCTAATATTCCATCTTCAAAATGTTTGATATACTGCTTAACCAATGCTGCAATCTCCTTGAAGTAATTCTTCGTGAAGTACTCATGGTCCTCGTCAACATGCGACAGTCTATTAATCTTTTGATCGCCTTGTTCGAATTTCTTCCACTGCTCTTGAAGCCAAAGAAGCCTTTCTTCAAAGTAAGCTCTTGAGCTCTTTCGATCGGATGAGTCCTTTTTGAAATTAGTGATGATGCGTTGGATTTCTTGGCCACTTGTTACTTGGGCACCCACGCATTCTTGGAATGATGTCATCGTATTGTGTGTATATCTGCCAACGATGAATTAATTGATGTTTATGAATATGAGCCAATCAGTTGTAGATATGTATATCAACCAACGATTAGTAACTTGATGAAGATGAAGATAATTCAAATTGTTTGAATGATCAATTGGATCACGTCGGGGTCACCAAAATGTTCAGACTCGTTTGTCTGAATTTGAATTATCAAGCACATCAACTTGATAATCTTAAAGTTTTGAACCAAGCACTTGAACCTGTTCAAACGAAGACAATCCAATTGAATCACAAACAACCAGTATTGAATCTTGTTATTTAATAATTTTTATTACTCCAATAGCGAGTCTTTTATACCTTAAAGCTACAATTATTACAAACATTTTTATACCTTAAAGCTACAATTATTACAAACAAAAGTAGGTAACAATATTTTAATATCTAGAACAATATTACAACATAAATACTTAAATTATGATAAAAAGAAAAGCCAAAACAAAATGCAAATATCTAGGTTGGCGTCAGCAATACATTTCGGTTGACCCAGTGACGTTGATATTCCGTAATTATATCATATCAACTGCACCGTCAACTTTTCTGATTCATTGGCTTCAATGAAATTGGTGTTGTATAGCTTGTATTGAACTAAACAAATATATTAATTAGATTAGCTATCATATACACCCGAATTTGTAGAAGTTTGATTTAATAACTATCGTAAACAAAATATCCTCAAAAGTTACCCAACTTTTGTATAATCACCCATATGTGTATGTATATATATATATATGTATATGTACCTATATACATATTAACCTACTAACCTCCATTTGTGCATATGAATGCCTATGTAATTACTAACTACCTACCTAATATTAGCTTAAACAATATACCTACCTATACTTATGTATGTATGTACATTTGCAATTTTATACTTTTTAGTAAAGTTTGATTCGTCTATTATCCCAATAATGTTTTGAGAAAAAAAAAGAAATTTAAAAAAAAACCATCCCAACCCATATTAAACTAATAACAAAATTGAAGAAAAACACAACGAAACTTACAAATCATCATCATGTCGAATTACATGCAAGCACCCACATCATTTTCATTTTATGAATGAGAACGAAATTAAAAAACAAAAAAACCTTAAAAATACATTTTCTGCAGCGAACGTGATTTGGCCTTGAATGCCACACTTCAACAGACATACCTAAACAGTTTGTTATTGTTGTTTTTTTATTCTAAAAAACAATATTGCGTTATCTTCCTCGACCATAACAAATTGTAAGTAAATTTCCCATAAGAATCAAATCTGTAAAATTGGGTGTTGTATTTGATAGACCGATACAATTTTTAAATAACTCGATGTGCGATACTAGCGACTTATGAGCAATAAGTGTCGCCATCCAGAGCAGGATCTGCCCGGTTTCCCTTCTATTTGTAATTATTCAATGGTTAAGGTTAACGTAATTGTGAGTAAGAACAGTTGATCGTAAAAATCTAGAAACAATGCAAATGAACAATGTTCTCAAATTTCAATTATGAAGAAGTAATAAAATATTACAAATGAATAAGTGACTAATTGTAAAGAGCCCTTTGTTCTTGTTAAGTAAAAATAGCACTCCAATAAGTAAGATCATGTTATGTCAGATTTGGAATCGAAAGTGATCGGTTGCTTTAGCAGTAATTTAAATAAAACTTTTTTAAAACCTACTCGATGTAAGGAAGAATTTAAGTTAGTATAATTAAGAGAAAATAAGAAGATACCATTTATTTTGTTTTTATTTGTATGAGTTCAAAGACTTGTGAATTGTCATAGGTACATGTTATTGTCCAAGGAAGTACATTAGAAAATTTTGCTAATGAGAAATTATCATGATGTTTTCTTTAAAAAAAGTGTTCTGTTTTCAAAATTCTGTATTTCAAAATGCTGTTAACAGGCTAAAAATAAAAATCATTTTGATAATGTAAAAAAGTGCGCACCCTTGTCATAACAGCTGTGTTTTGGGTCTTCATACTTGTAATCCATTCTTGTATATTATTCAAATACGATTATAAAAAATGAACATGTCACTTAGTGTGACCGATCAATGGTTTTGTAGAAGTTTACCACAAAATCGATTGATTTTCCAATAACCAGTCAGAATGTTATATGTATTTTGTTTTAGTTTCCTATTTTATGTCCTATACTTCCAATACAGATAACTTTATAATTATAGAATTATTTTGTATAAGAAAACATTCATGGTTTTGAAAATTGAAGGTTTCAGCGTGAATATCATAGAGAAATATATCTACCAAGAGAACCTACTTATGGGGTTCGCTCTCTTTCGACCTACAAGCTAAATTGAGCACATTTTGCCCATTACCATAAGCATGGGTTAGTTGTCCCGTGCATTTCTTATGGAAAAACCCAGATTCTATGTAGTTGTTATGGGCTTTTGGGGCTCAATATGCACAGTTAGGGGGAAAACAATGTGAGGTGAACTCAGCCGTTCAAAAAAGAGATCCGTTGAATTCAAAAATTGAAAAATTGTTGCAATATTTTAAGAAAAATGAATTTTGCAACTTCTTTTCAGTGAAAACTGTACTAAAAGTAGTATTTGACTGCTTTTGGCACACAAATTCTGTGATTTTTATGAAAAGTTTCGCTAAAAACAAAAAAAAATCATGCAGAAAGTATAGGCGCACCATCTTCTACCTGAGCGTCGAACTTGTGGAGTTGTAGAAGCTGAGTAAGGTCAATGATTCTCGGGAATTATTTCTCCAGAAGAGTCCTGAAACCAAAGGTCGCTCACCCCTACCCCTCCCAATCCCTACCCCCTCCTCCGTCGGCTTTGTGTTACTATGCTGGCTGATGTCTCCTTATCTCCCGACTGTATAGTATATCACTATATGTCAACCTAGCTCCCTTCTGGGACGCTTATGGCTTAATTGCTGTTCGTCTCTCCTGCTCCAAAACATATCCTTCCTTCAACTTCCCAATTGGGCTGGATCTAAGGTGTTATACGACCCGTGCCGATGATCAGCCAGGCTGAGGGCCCAATTTCTAAAAATAGCTCAGTCTTTAACGGAGTATCCGGATACCAGGCGACCTCCGGATTAGCTAGCCTTATCTGTGTAAGCGAATCTCTGCACAGATGGACCCCCCCTTTACTTCGCTACTCGTGGGAATCCAAATGAATAATTTAAAACAAAACCAAAAACAAAAACAAAAACAGTACTGGAAGAAAAAACGTCAAACCGCTACCGGTATTCCAGCTACACCGGGCGGCAGCTCGGCGGCAACGTCGGTTGTCGTTACTCCTGTGCCGAGCACCGGAAAAGGGTCTGTGCCAAGTCACTGCCCTTCTTCTAGTGCGGTGCAGGATGTATCCACACCGGGCGGCAGTTCGGCGGCAACGTTGGCTGTCGTTACTCCTGTGCCGAGCACCGGAAAAGGGCCTGTGCCAAGTCATTGCCCTTCTTCTAGTGCGGTGCAGGATGTACAATTGGCGAAAACGCTTCCTCATGTCGGTAGTGGAAAGTTCGTGCATAATGAATAATGAGAGTAAACCTCTCCAGTATGCTCCTAGGAGCTCTTATAAACAACGGCGGAATGCGATGAGGATTATAAAATCCTCTGGTTCAACACTGGGGGATGGAAGTAATCCCATCCTTAACAAAAGGCTGGAGTGGGCTAGATCCCTTCTAGACAATACTAGTCGCCACGACTCTACGTCAAAGCGACAAAGGTCCTTGGAGGAGTCCACTCCCGTCCCTAAAAAGCCTAAAGTGCAGAACACCAGCACTCCTATCATTCCTAGAGTTCCTCTCACTAAACCTTTTAGTGATGTACTCAAGGAATCTAATAAAATCATTATCGCGGTCATTGATAGGAGCAATATTGATGGCACGATTACATCTGAACGTTGGCAGAGGGTGAATCTGGAGCTCTCGGCTGGCTTTCTAAAAGTCATGCGGGATCATCCGGGTCCACCGCCTGTAACAAGCGATGAGGGTTGGCATCAAGGTCATGTCAAGCTCATCGCTTGTAAAGATCAGAGGTCGCGCGATCTTTATACGCTTGCTGTCGGCATTCTGGGCGAAGTTTGGCCAGGTGCAAAACTCGAGGTCGTTGCAAAGGAGGACATTCCATGCAGGCCGAGAGCTCGCACGTGGATCCCTAAAGAACCCTCATGTTCGGATGACATACGCGAAATCATAAAGATTAGCAACCCGGACCTCCCTTGTCACGACTGGAAGATCGTGAAACTGGAGCAGCCAAAGGGTCTTTATCGAAATGCGATTATCGTTATCAATAAAGACTCTGTGGCTTCTCTGGCGCGAGATAAGGGAGTGATAAGATACGATTTTGGGACAATTACATTGCGTATCTATAAAAAAGATGAGGTAGACGCTTCATGCCAGCCTCCACGACCCTTTTCGGAAGCCGTGTCGCAGGACGTTGGGGGTTCCAGTGCTACAATCACCTTCCCCTCCTTGGATGTGGATGAAGTTGTACCTGGGCCCTCTTCTGTCGCAGCACGGTCTTCCTCTGAACCCTCTTCAGAAGCTGTGCCGCAAGACGTAGAGAGTCCCAGGTTCATCATCACCTTCCCATCCTTGGATGTGGATGAGAATGTGGCAGGGCCCTCTTCTGTCGCAGCACAGTCTTCTTCTAAAAACGTCGGAGGTTTATCCCTAATGGAGACCGAAGACTCAAATGACAAAGCTCTCCCCAGTGAGGAGGAAGATGAACTATTAGGTTCTTCTTCGTCTGATCTGGATCTATCAGTGGTGGAGGTTGATCTGCCGACTTGTAGCCAAAATGCTGCAAATACTACAGATTAACCTCCAACACTCCAAAACGGCTTCGGCCTCCTTACTTCTCCGCCTGACAAAATCTGGAGAAGATGTCGTTCTCATCCAAGAGCCCTGGATTGTGAAATCCCTGGTTCGAGGATTGAGAACTCCTGGCTACAACGTGTTATATGTAACAGGAAAAGGTAACCCAAGGTCCTGCATACTAGTAAAACGTAATCTAAATGTATTTTTACTCCCTAATTTCAGTGATAAGGACGTCACCACAGCCAGTATGGTAATAGACAACCATACCTACTGGCTGGTATCAGCGTATTTGGGCCACGACCACCAGGGCCCACTACCTGGTACCACTCTGGAGAGGACGGTCGCTGAATCAACAAGACTTAAAACCAACATAATTATCGGTTGTGACGCCAATGCGCACCATACTACGTGGGGTAGTACCGATATAAATGACAGAGGTGAGTCTCTTTTTGATTATATTTTAACAACTAATCTGGTAGTATGTAATGTAGGTAGTGAACCAACCTTCGTTACTAAAAATCGACAAGAAGTTTTAGATATGACTCTTGTCTCTTTACATCTCTCAAATAAAATATTGAATTGGAGAGTATCAAAGGAGCACTCGTTCTCCGATCATAGATACATCCAATTCACACTTATTGAAGAGTTCCCAAAACCGATCCAATTCCGAAACTATAGGAAAACAGATTGGCCAAAATATAGGGCAACTCTGAAGAATCTGATTAAACCAGAACTTTATGATCCGCCCTTGTGCGCTTTTGAACTCGATCAAAAAGTCGACGAGCTTACAGCAGCCCTTAATAAAGCCATGGAAACTGCCTGCCCCCTCACTACAGTGCGGGGAAAGAAGAAACCATATTGGTGGGCTGCTGAACTGGGTTTACTCCGGAAAGGCTGTAGAAGGCTTTTTAATCGTGCAAAAAAGACTAGACATCCACAAGACTGGGACTCCTATAAGGAATCCCTCAAAAAATATAAACAGGAATTGAGAATAGCCAAAAGATCCTCTTGGAGATCCTTCTGTAGCTCAATAGAAGAATCCTCGGAGGCATCAAGGATAAGGAAGATTCTCTCAACAAATCCAACCATGCCTAGTTGTCTTAAAAACTTGGATGGTACTTGGACTAACTCTTGCGAAGAAACGCTAAGCCTGCTACTTGACACCCACTTTCCTGATAGCTCCAAATACGTTAATACAACAAACCATCCTGGGTCGGGTATTAACTTAACTTTTCCTCAAGGTCTTGTTACTAAAGAGAAATTGACTTGGGCTCTGAATAGTTTCAAACCTTACAAATCTCCAGGGCCAGATCACATCATACCAGCTGAGTTACAATTTACGACTGACATAACTCTGCCCATCATTGAGATGATTTTTAAGAGTTGTCTAGATATGGTCCATATACCTCAGCGATGGAGAGAAGTAAAGGTAGTTTTCATTCCCAAGGCGGGCAAATGTTCGCATGTCAACCCTAAAGATCTAAGACCTATTAGCCTATCATCATTCATTCTCAAGACTCTGGAACGTTTGATTGATATCCACGTACGTTACAGCATTGATAAGAGACTATCGATGTCTCAGCATGCTTACTGCAAAGGGAGATCGGTAGAAACAGCCTTGCACACCTTAGTAAGAACTATCGAATATTCCCTAGAACAAAAACAATATACTATGGTGGCCTTCCTGGATATTGAAGGCGCTTTCAACAACGTTGACACATCCGCTATCACTTCTGCTATGACGACCCTAAACGTCGAATACTCACTCTGTGAATTGATAAATCTAATGCTAAAAAGCAGGATGATCAACTCTAAGATGGGGGATTTTTGTGCGAAAAGGTCTGTCAGTAGAGGCACTCCGCAAGGTGGTGTTCTGTCCCCTCTCCTGTGGAACATAGTGGTTAACGAGCTACTAATATCCCTTGAGAGAGAAGGCTACAGAGTGATTGCGTATGCCGATGATGTTGCTATCGCCGTCATAGGAGAACATCCAAATACACTGAGAGACCTCCTCCAAAACGCACTCAATATGCTCACTAGATGGGCAGATCACTGTGGACTTAGTATTTATCCTCAAAAAACTGACCTCGTCCTTTTTACGCGGAAATACAAGATCCCAGAAATTGTACCTCCCTCAATAAAAGGTGTACCAATAATTTTCACCAATGAGGCCAAATATCTTGGTCTGATATTGGACAAAAAATTAAGTTGGAAACCTAATATTCAGGAAAGAGTTAAAAAAGCTACAGCAGCTCTTTTCCTTTGCAAGAAAGCCATAGGAAACAAATGGGGTTTTCAACCTCGCATAACTTATTGGCTATACACATCGGTCATCCGACCAATACTTATGTACGGGGTTGCAGTGTGGGGGACTGCACTGGAGAAAGTCACATATTACGACAAACTCAGCAGAGTCCAACGCACTGCATGTCTCTGCATTAGCGGGGCTTTGAGAACCACACCCTCAGCAGCGTTGGACACTCTCCTCCATCTGACACCCCTCGACATTTTCAGCAAACAAGTGGCAGCGAGTACAGCCATAAGACTCAACGCCTCATCTCAGTGGACCAACAACAATGTTGGGCACTCCATCATTCTGAACCTCTTTGGTTCTATACCAAAGTACATAGACTACACTATCCCAAAACCCCAATTTGGTAAAAACTTCCAGGTATCCATTCCATCCAGGGATGAATGGGAAGATAAAAAACTCCTGGATGACTAGTTTTTCTAGTGCGGTGCAGGATGTACAATTGGCGAAAACGCTTCCTCATGTCGGTAGTGGAAAGTTCGTGAATAATGATCTTTCCACTACTAAAGAGAGTAAACCTCTCCAGTATGCTCCTAGGAGCTCTTATAAACAACGGCGGAATGCGATGAGGATTATAAAATCCTCTGGTTCAACACTGGGGGATGGAAGTAATCCTATCCTTAACAAAAGGCTGGAGTGGGCTAGATCCATTCTAGACAATACTAGTCGCCACGACTCTACGTCAAAGCGACAAAGGTCCTTGGAGGAGTCCACTCCCGTCCCTAAAAAGCCTAAAGTGCAGAACACCAGCACTCCTATCATTCCTAGAGTTCCTCTCACTAAACCTTTTAGTGATGTACTCAAGTAATCTAATAAAATCATTATCGCGGTCATTGATAGGAGCAATATTGATGGCACGATTACATCTGAACGTTGGCAGAGGGTGAATCTGGAGCTCTCGGCTGGCTTTCTAAAAGTCATGCGGGATCATCCGGATCCACCGCCTGTAAGAAGCAATGAGGGTTGGCATCAAGGTCATGTCAAGCTCATCGCTTGTAAAGATCAGAGGTCGCGCGATCTTTATACGCTTGCTGTCGGCATGCTGGGCGAAGTTTGGCCAGGTGCAAAACTCGAGGTCGTTGCAAAGGAGGACATTCCAGGCAGGCCGAGAGCTCGCACGTGGATCCCTAAAGAACCCTCATGTTCGGATGACATACGCGAAATCATAAAGATTAGCAACCCGGACCTCCCTTGTCACGACTGGAAGATCGTGAAACTGGAGCAGCCAAAGGGTCTTTATCGAAATGCGATTATCGTTATCAATAAAGACTCTGTGGCTTCTCTGGCGCGAGATAAGGGAGTGATAAGATACGGTTTTGGGACAATTACATTGCGTATCTATAAAAAAGATGAGGTAGACGCTTCATGCCAGCCTCCACGACCCTTTTCGGAAGCCGTGTCGCAGGACGTTGGGGGTTCCAGTGCTACAATCACCTTCCCCTCCTTGGATGTGGATGAAGTTGTACCTGGGCCCTCTTCTGTCGCAGCACGGTCTTCCTCTGAACCCTCTTCAGAAGCTGTGCCGCAAGACGTAGAGAGTCCCAGGTTTATCATCACCTTCCCATCCTTGGATGTGGATGAGAATGTGGCAGGGCCCTCTTCTGTCGCAGCACAGTCTTCTTCTAAAAACGTCGGAGGTTTATCCCTAATGGAGACCGAAGACTCAAATGACAAAGCTCTCCCCAGTGAGGAGGAAGATGAACTATTAGGTTCTTCTTCGTCTGATCTGGATGAGCTGGATCTAACAGTGGTGGAGGTTGATCTGCTGACTTGTAGCCAAAATGCTGCAAATACTACAGATTAACCTCCAACACTCCAAAACGGCTTCGGCCTCCTTACTTCTCCGCCTGGCAAAATATGGAGAAGATGTCGTTCTCATCCAAGAGCCCTGGATTGTGAAATCCCTGGTTCGAGGATTGAGAACTCCTGGCTAAAACGTGTTATATGTAACAGGAAAAGGTAACCCAAGGTCCTGCATACTAGTAAAACGTAATCTAAATGTATTTTTACTCCCTAATTTCAGTGATAAGGACGTCACCACAGCCAGTATGGTAATAGACAACCATACCTACTGGCTGGTATCAGCGTATTTGGGCCACAACCACCAGGGCCCACTACCTGGTACCACTCTGGAGAGGACGGTCGCTGAATCAACAAGACTTAAAACCAACATAATTATCGGTTGTGACGCCAATGCGCACCATACTACGTGGGGTAGTACCGATATAAATGACAGAGGTGAGTCTCTTTTTGATTATATTTTAACAACTAATCTGGTAGTATGTAATGTAGGTAGTGAACCAACCTTCGTTACTAAAAATCGACAAGAAGTTTTAGATATGACTCTTGTCTCTTTACATCTCTCAAATAAAATATTGAATTGGAGAGTATCAAAGGAGCACTCGTTCTCCGATCATAGATACATCCAATTCACACTTATTGAAGAGTTCCCAAAACCGATCCAATTCCGAAACTATAGGAAAACAGATTGGCCAAAATATAGGGCAACTCTGAAGAATCTGATTAAACCAGAACTTTATGATCCGCCCTTGTGCGCTTTTGAACTCGATCAAAAAGTCGACGAGCTTACAGCAGCCCTTAATAAAGCCATGGAAACTGCCTGCCCCCTCACTACAGTGCGGGGAAAGAAGAAACCATATTGGTGGGCTGCTGAACTGGGTTTACTCCGGAAAGGCTGTAGAAGGCTTTTTAATCGTGCAAAAAAGACTAGACATCCACAAGACTGGGACTCCTATAAGGAATCCCTCAAAAAATATAAACAGGAATTGAGAATAGCCAAAAGATCCTCTTGGAGATCCTTCTGTAGCTCAATAGAAGAATCCTCGGAGGCATCAAGGATAAGGAAGATTCTCTCAACGAATCCAACCATGCCTAGTTGTCTTAAAAACTTGGATGGTACTTGGACTAACTCTTGCGAAGAAACGCTAAACCTGCTACTTGACACCCACTTTCCTGATAGCTCCAAATACGTTAATACAACAAACCATCCTGGGTCGGGTATTAACTTAACTTTTCCTCAAGGTCTTGTTACTAAAGAGAAATTGACTTGGGCTCTGAATAGTTTCAAACCTTACAAATCTCCAGGGCCAGATCACATCATACCAGCTGAGTTACAATTTACGACTGACATAACTCTGCCCATCATTGAGATGATTTTTAAGAGTTGTCTAGATATGGTCCATATACCTCAGCGATGGAGAGAAGTAAAGGTAGTTTTCATTCCCAAGGCGGGCAAATGTTCGCATGTCAACCCTAAAGATCTAAGACCTATTAGCCTATCATCATTCATTCTCAAGACTCTGGAACGTTTGATTGATATCCACGTACGTTACAGCATTGATAAGAGACTATCGATGTCTCAGCATGCTTACTGCAAAGGGAGATCGGTAGAAACAGCCTTGCACACCTTAGTAAGAACTATCGAATATTCCCTAGAACAAAAACAATATACTATGGTGGCCTTCCTGGATATTGAAGGCGCTTTCAACAACGTTGACACATCCGCTATCACTTCTGCTATGACGACCCTAAACGTCGAATACTCACTCTGTGAATTGATAAATCTAATGCTAAAAAGCAGGATGATCAACTCTAAGATGGGGGATTTTTGTGCGAAAAGGTCTGTCAGTAGAGGCACTCCGCAAGGTGGTGTTCTGTCCCCTCTCCTGTGGAACATAGTGGTTAACGAGCTACTAATATCCCTTGAGAGAGAAGGCTACAGAGTGATTGCGTATGCCGATGATGTTGCTATCGCCGTCATAGGAGAACATCCAAATACACTGAGAGACCTCCTCCAAAACGCACTCAATATGCTCACTAGATGGGCAGATCACTGTGGATCTCCCTCAATAAAAGGTGTACCACTGATTTTCACCAATGAGGCCAAATATCTTGGTCTGATATTGGACAAAAAATTAAGTTGGAAACCTAATATTCAGGAAAGAGTTAAAAAAGCTACAGCAGCTCTTTTCCTTTGCAAGAAAGCCATAGGAAACAAATGGGGTTTTCAACCTCGCATAACTTATTGGCTATACACATCGGTCATCCGACCAATACTTATGTACGGGGTTGCAGTGTGGGGGACTGCACTGGAGAAAGTCACATATTACGACAAACTCAGCAGAGTCCAACGCACTGCATGTCTCTGCATTAGCGGGGCTTTGAGAACCACACCCTCAGCAGCGTTGGACACTCTCCTCCATCTGACACCCCTCGACATTTTCAGCAAACAAGTGGCAGCGAGTACAGCCATAAGACTCAACGCCTCATCTCAGTGGACCAACAACAATGTTGGGCACTCCATCATTCTGAACCTCTTTGGTTCTATACCATAGTACATAGACTACACTATCCCAAAACCCCAATTTGGTAAAAACTTCCAGGTATCCATTCCATCCAGGGATGAATGGGAAGATAAAAAACTCCTGGATGACAAAAGCATCCATTTTTATACAGATGGATCCAAGACAAATGAGGGAGTTGGTAGTGGTGTGTAGTCAGAAAAGCTTAATCTAAGCATCTCATTCCGCCTCCCTAATCATTGTAGCGTCTTCCAAGCGGAAATTTTAGCGATCAAAGAGGTTCTCTCCTGGCTAAGAGAAAACGTGATATCAACTTCTGATATACGCATCTTCTCTGACAGTCAGGCTGCTATCAAGTCTCTTGACGGCGTCTCAACCAACTCTCTAACGGCCCTCGATTGTCGATCGTCTCTTATGGAGATGGCGAAGCAATTTAACATTCACCTATGCTGCGTGCCGGGCCACAGAGACATCGCAGGAAATTGTAGAGCCGATGAACTCGCTAAAAATGGAACCGTCATACCTATTTCACCTGAAAGGGAGAAGATAGGTATACCGATAGCTACATGTAAACTTCTGCTAAAAGAAAAAGCTTTCGAGTTAGCAAACTCTATGTAGGTGGTACAATTTACCGACATGCGCAGCCACAAAACTAATATGGCCTTCATTGGACCTAAAGCGCTCTAAAGACTTGTTATCCCAAAGCAGACTTCATATTAGCTCCCTAATAGGTGTCCTTACGGGACACTGTCTTATAGGCAGACACGCAATACGACTTGGTGTAGCCTCAAATGACTTCTGCAGGAGCTGCATGGACGAGGAAGAAGAAGAAAAAATCTATCACCTCCTCTGCACCTGCCCTGCTCTTTCACGAAGACGCAAACTTCATCTGGGAGAATACTCTTTTGATGATCCCAGTTAACTAGCTAAAAAGGATATCAGATATCTCCTTCGCTTTATAAAAAGCTCCAAATGGTTCGACTAGTGGGAAGTAATTCTCTAGATTCATGTGGTATCACAATGGGCCTTTCTTCTGGCCTAAGTGTGTGGTTTTTGTATCCACAGCCACATTAACCTAACCTAACCTAACCATAGGCGCACCATAGAACTGCAATGCGAACGTGGCCTAATTTGAGTTTAACCCAGTTTTGACAGATTAACAGCGAGGTGAGTATTTTGACAATTCTACGAAAATGTAAACAAAACAAAATCCATTCCCAGTAATGCAAAATAATGAAGGTAAAACAATTTAAATACAAAATATTAATTTATTTTAATAAAAATATATAATGAATTTGCACTTAATGTAATCCTCAGATAAAGAAGAAACCAAGGAGGATGTTTCAACAGAAAAAGTGGAATCCTCCGAGAAGGAAGCCACCAACGCCAACATATTTATTCTGGAGCGAAAAATTATCAGCCACGAAGAGGTACAAATTCAAGGTATGTAAGTGTGTTCGTCACATTAATTTTAAACTCAAATTGTATCAATATTATTTTTTTTTTTAGTTAAAATTACACTTGTCAACAAGATTTAGTTCCTGGCAATAAATTCGCTGTATTCTGATGGGTTCTTATGTCCTCCGACTCGACTGTGGAAATGAGAAGATCCCATTACACCGAAGGGATCGATATTGCCGAAGACTGGAAAGCTTCGCGATAAAATTGGTGTGACATGCTGTATTTGTTGAGAAGGATACACATGTCGAAAATGTGGCTATGAAGTTGAGGGATCGCTTTATTTGTTGACACTTTCCCTGGTTGGAAGTGAGTTTAAGTTAGAAAATTAATTTATAATACATATTGACATTTTATATCGTTTCAAGTCGAAAATCCTTGGACTCTCTTCATAAGAACGCAAAATATGAACAACTAACGTCTGTGCGTCTTGTCGGTATGATGCTAACAATTTTCGTACGAAAAGAGCTTCGTCCAAGTGTGATTTAAACTATCGCATCAACAAAATCCCTGGCATACATCTTGACCGTTCGAACTATGAAAGTCTGCTTAAATTTGATCAACTCGTTATGGAAATGAGAAAGGAAAATGTTTTTCTTGATTATACTGAAGGTCCTATTAAATTTAGCCCAACATATAAATACGATCCTGGCACGGATAATTTTGACTCCAGGTGAATTGTCGAAAAATTTCAAAATAACTTTCAAGGCTAATTAGTATTATTTTTTGTTTAGCGAAAAACTCCGAGCGCCTGCTTATTGTGATCGTGTTCTTTGGAGAGGTGATGGTAAAACACAGTTATGATAAAACAGTGTCATGGAAAAAAGACAAAGTGATCATAAACCAGTATATGCTGAATTTACAACACCGGTAAGATAGTTTTTGGTTAGCCAAATACAAAAAAGGAAACATAATCGTTTTTTTTTGTGTGGTTTATTTTAGATAAAAACAAAAGATTTCGATCTTTATAAACGCGTCTACGAGGAAACACTTAAAAGCGTTGACAAATATGAAAACGATAATCGACCCCAAATTACAGTTGAAAGGGCAGAAATCGATTTTGCCGAAGTTATTTTATTTATTTTATTTTATTAAATAAGGAACTTAGTTTTAAGATTTACATCTTTTAGATAACTAAGCTTAGGGTAACATATGATACTAATATGGAGCAAATAACAACATGTATAATATTTTCTGGACTTACAAGTATGAAGAAAGGAAATTAACATTTATACATGAATATGAAAATAAAATTACAATAAAAATTACAATAGTAAAACAATATAGATTATAGATTAACAGATAACAATAAAATGAAATAAAAGAAAAGAAATGAAATGAAGTAAAAGAAAAGAAATGAAAGCGCACAGCAAGTTATGTAAGTATTAATTATTATTAAGTTGACGCAAAATGAGCAAACAGAGATCTCTTAAATACAACCAATAATTCTGTTCTTCTAATTTCACGCGGAAGCGCGTTCCATAAACGAATACCGTTAATGAAAAATTGTCTTTCTGAAGTGAGACATGAAAATCGAGGAATAAGTAACTGCTCGTTTCTATGGGAATTTGAGAATCGAATCTGGTGAAAGAGATAGGGAGGCTTCTGTGTTTGAATAATGTTGAAAAGGCTTGTAAGAGTTTTTATTTTTAGATAATTTTCAAAAGTAACACCAAATAAGTTTTTCGAATAATTTGAGATATGGCAATACCGTCCCAGCTCATATATATATCGAATAGCATTGTTAAAAACAACATTAAGCTTTCTTGTGCTTGCTGCATCGGAGTTGCAATATACTTCACATCCGTATGTAAGTATGGGCACAACAAGCGATTTGACAAGCATTTTTCTTGTATTAAGTGGAATGAACTTTTTGGAAACCGATAAATTTCGAAGCACACCATACGATTTTCCTACCACTGCATTTATGTGATCATTCCAGGTAAGGGTCCTATTGAAGTAAACGCCTAGGTTTTTTGCCTTGTCTACGTATTCCACTGGAGTGCCGTTTAACTCAAGAACTGGAAAATAGGACAAATCAAGCAATGTTTTTGAGATAACAAGGCACTTGGTTTTATTTGGATTGAGTAGAAGACCATTATTGCTGGACCACTCAAAAATGGTTTTAAGTTCAGTATTTATGCTTTCAACACAATCCTCAATGAGACCTAGGTGGCAATGCTTAATTAACTGGACATCATCCGCAAACATGCGTGTTTCACAGTGACTCAATATCAAAGGCAAATCGTTGATGTATGCTGAGAACAGAAGCGGTCCCAAAATTGATCCCTGTGGAACACCGCGCTCAAGTGAAAGAAGCTCAGACACACAACCACCCGCAGCCACTGCCTGCCTCCTTCCAGTTAAATAGGAGTAAAGTAATTGCACTGCCTCAGTACCAAAATTAAACCGACGTAATAGCTTAGAACACATAATGGAGTGATCGATGGTATCAAAAGCCTTAGAGTAATCGAGCAATACCAAAAAAGTAACTTTGTTTTCATCTAATGCTTTTCTTGTCTGCTCAACGACATCGATGATCGCAGAAGTACTGCTATGATTCGCACGAAAGCCATATTGCTTGGGTGACAGAAGATCGCTATTTCTAAGATAAGTAGTAATTTGTCTATGCATTAGCCTTTCAGCTACTTTTGAAATAAATGGTAAAATAGAAATAGGTCGAAATTCGTTATTGTTTTTGGGGATTGGTATAACTTTGGAAACTTTCCATTGAGAAGGAAACAGGCTCATTGTCAGGATAGTATTTATCAAGTGTGTGACAAATGGGAGAATCACAGGGAGAATGGCATTCAAAAATGTGGGATGCAAATCATCGAGCCCAACGGCTTTCGACTTAATTGATAGGAAACTTTCTACAACATCTTCGGGTGAAACTCTGGAAAAATTAAAGAGACCATCGGTATTACGTATAGAAAACAAGGATTGGCTTATTTGCAATGACCTACAGACATTATTTGATGAAGGTTGAGGAACTGACGAAACAAATTTTCTATTCATATCATTGCAATCAACCTCAACGTCCGAGTGAAACTTATTTCCAATACCAATGTCTCTGAGGTTTTTCCAGAGTTTACGCCCGTTTTGAGAAAGGCTTAGATGACTCACATTCCATCTCTTTTTAGCATTACCTATCAGCGCCACACATATATTTCGCAGCCTCCGGTATTCTTGGCGGTCATCGGCTATTCTGAAGCGTTTCCATCGGTCATAAACAAGGTTTCGTTGATAAATTGCTTGACGAATTTCATTATTAAACCAGGGATTATTTTTGTACGAAGATTCTTTTGTTTTTAAAGGTACATGCAGATTTAAAAGACAGTTTAAGTTGTTCTGAAGAAAATCAACCTGTTCATCTGGTGATATCAAGTAATAAATTCTTTGCCAATCGATACCTTGAATGTCTGTTTGAAGAGCACTATAATCTATGTTATTAAAGTCGCGATACTGGTAAACTTTACGTGGTCTGCAAAGAGCATAGTCATACGAAAGGAAAATTAAGTCATGTCGAGAAAAACCTGGTACAGAAAGCTGATCATATAGAAGCACTTTATTGTTGTCTGAAACGAAAAAAACATCCAAGAGTGTATTACTGGACCGTGAAAAATGAGTAGGGTTGGAAATATTTACAGCCCGAAGATTAAATGCCCTCATGCTGTTAACTAAAGAGTCATCGTGTAAAAGATTGCTGTTGAAATCGCCACAGAGAATAATATTTTGGAAATTCACTGAATATTCTTCTAAAAACGAGCTAAGTGGTGATAAATCTATATAAGAATATGGTCTATAAATTACACCAAGAATAAGTTTTTCGTTATTACTTAAAATTTCCAGACAGAGACACTCAAAAGCACTGTTCGGGGAAGAGCAGTATATGATTTTCGTTTTTAAAGTTTCTCTTAAATATATTGCTACACCTCCTCCGATACGATCTTGTCTATCTACTCTAAAGACTTTGTACCCTTTAGTGGAGCACGTCTTATCGTTAAAATTTCTAAACCAAGTTTCAGACACAAAAACAGCATCAACCCCCGATCCCTCAAACAAATCACGAAGCTCATCAATTTTCTTAATTAAACTTTGAGCGTTTAAATGACAAACCTTAAAACCTCGATTTTGTGATACAAGAACTTTAAGCATTGTTTTGGTTGCATTATATGTGTTAGAGATTACTTCATCCGACATAATCACAAAATTAAACTAAAAACACTCCGTGAATTTACAAGAACAGAGAACAAAGTATATGAAAATAAAATCAATCAATAAATAAAGAAGAATACAAAATGATTTTTCCCTTGCTGCACGGTGTTATCTGTTAAAAATGTATAGCTATATGAAAGAAATTAATAAATAAAATTTAAATATTGTAAATATAAAAATAGTGAAAATTGTTTGTGTGGTATTAATATAAATAAAATAGTTAATCATCAGTATCTCTCACAAAATTAAAAAAGTCTCCAATGCATGCAGATTTTCATGGTTGGCCATTATTATTATTCGCTACTGGCAACGATGTTGATGGTGCGATGTTTTTTCTCAGCTCTTCCAAGTCTTCGATGTTGTTTATTTTGATCGATTCAGCATTTGCTTGACATTTGACGTGAACTACTCCGCGAAAGGTAAACACAGATGTTAATAGTTTTTCCTTCTTCAGTTCGAGTGCGGCGTGCATTATTTTTTGATTTTTAATGGTAAGGCATTCCCTTATGTATATTGGCCGGTCAGATTCTACTCCTACGTCCTTCAAATTAAGCTGTCGGTTATTTGTCCTTTTATAATTGGCAATAGTTCGCAGTAGAAGATTTCTCTCAAAAGAAGAATGAAATTTCACAATGATCGGGTTCGAGACTGACCACTTGGTGCCCACGCGAAACAAGTCTTTAACACCTGGCACAACTAGATCAAGCGTAAAACATAAGTTGTTGAAGAGTGTTCGGAGTTCTCGTTGGTCAGTAGGAATATTATAAAGAATTACATCTGATGAAATTGTGTTATTTTCGTGTGCTTCAAGTTTATTTTTGAGTGTTTTTATTTCGGATGCATATTTTTTGTTGGTAGGTGTTTCAACGTGTGGTTTGACATTTAGTTTGTTTACTTCCATATTGACGTTCAATAAAGCTTCTTCAAACTCATGAATCTTAGATCGCAAAGCTTTATTTTCTTGCATTAATTCAGTGTGTTCCTGTTCAATTTTAAAGAGCCGCGAGCCAAAATTTGTTAATTCAGTTTTGATATCACTGATTGATGTTTCGATGTTGGACATTTGAGTAGAAAGTGCAGTGAGTGTTGTTTTTTGTTTGCGGAATTGTTTCTGTATCTCTTGAATTACATTATTGTCGTGGGATGATAGTTGTGTCTGACGTCGAAGCTTGGGAACAGCTGTCAGTGCTGATTTAGGGGTTGCTAGATGGGAAGCATTTGGAGTTCCTTGCATTTTTATTCCGGCAACTTGTTGCTGTTCCACTTTAGTTGTTGATTTCGTTCCGGACATTATATATGTGGATTTATTTATATATTATATTTATGTATGTATTGTGAATGTCAAGTTATAAATCGCACAAAATTAAAAATTTTAAACTCGATTATTTCAATTTTAAGTCACAAATCAGCTAATGAGCTATTCAAATTCAATCATATGGACCTTAATAAAGTAAACAATCAAAACTTAAACCACTGCGGAAATTTATAGTGTAAAGAAACTAATTTTAAAATTGCGCGAGACAAAAGCACGTCTATCTCTTAAAGTGTTACTTTCAACGAACTTGTGGTTAGGGATTTTACAGTTGCTAATAATTGTCGTTTGCCTGTTGAGTTTTCTTTCGAACAAAAAGAGCGTAGAATTTGTGAGAAATGGTTGGATGTTGAACCGAAATCAGGACGACTACTTACAGGTATGATGATGATTTATGATCCTTATTATGAACGCTCCACTTAAAGCGAACATTTTTGTAATCACTCCTTCCGCAAATCCCATTTCAATGTTCACTTTAAAAAACACATTTTTTGGAAATAGAAATGTTGCTCTTTTTAAACGTTAAAGTTCTTAACCTTAATTTTACCACATTTTGGATTTCTTAAACGTTCGCTTTAAGTCGAATGTTCTATTCGCTATTCGTAATAAGGCCGTATTATATTTTTTGTGTCTTCAAAATTATTTTGATTTCTTTCGTTCAAGGTTCTAGTATGAGTATTCGAGTCAAATTTCAAGCAAATTCTGAAACAATAGCTGATTTTGCTCAGAAAATAAATTCCTCAAAGAAAAAATCCGTTTTCGATATATTGGTGCTTCAAGTTAAAGATGGACCGCATTCGTTTATATCGATTCTAGGACTTTATAGGCCAAGTTGTTTTGGTTTATTGGTGGAGACATTATGCCAAACAGAACGTCCAGTTTGCGAGTATGTTATTGAGGAATTAAATGAATTGGTGAGGATTTTTTTTTCGTTTGCATTTTTAAGATATTCAATCATAGTTTTTAAATATACATTTTTGGTTTATATTTTAAGGCAAATATCAAAGATAAGTTTCGAGTAAGTATGCCGAGGGAATTCTTTCTTCTTATCGATTACCTTTATAAATCGGGAACGAAAACTGAGGGACTTTTATCACTTAATCGAAATTATGCAAATACATACTCTAAAATATGTTGTTTTGTTTGCTTTATAAAGCTAAATTAGTGTATTTGAATATATTCTGTCATGAGAAAAAGTTCCAATAGGAAAGACAAGAACTTTTCCTTCATTCGCACTCTACTTTTTTCATAACTATTATTCTTTCTATAAACTCTCAAGAGATGCCATAACAGCCCTTGTGAAAAGGCATAATCTGATCATTCTTAAAAGCCCTTAATTCAAAAGCTACAATTTTTTTTTTAAATGTTCACTGAAATTTAACATCAGTAATGAAAAACTTTTATGTACAATTTCACAGATGATTCATTTATTTTTTAAAATTTATAAAATATTTTATAGCTGGAAATCCTCATACTGCTGCTGAAGCATTACTTATGCTATTAGAATTTCCAAAGGAACCACTATTAAAGCCCTGCGCTGAACAATTGTTAAAAACAACAACAATAGAAGAAGTTCTGAATCTCATAACACGCTTAAGTCCACCAAGGCGTAATATGTTCATCCATTTATGTCTCTTTCTAAGAGAAGGAATTGGAAATAAATTTTGAAATGTTGACGAAATAGGTGAGGTTATTTTTCTGCTTTTTAAATGCAATTAATTTAATAATTTTTTTTTAAATTAGCTACATTATACGGAGATATACTATTGAGAAAGAAATCAGAACAAGTTAAGGGTATCCAAGATGGACGTTGTCGTTTGCTGATGTTAAGATTCTTACATTCGGATTTAGGTATTTTCACACGAATAACGAATTCTATATTATCTGATTATTTGTTTTTAAAATAAAATCAAATTAATAAAAATATTTTTTTAAATTCTATTGGGCACTCAACCTTATAACTACTGACATAATAATACATAAGACTTTTCGAGGCAAGCTTTTTTCAAAAAAAAATTGTGATGATTTTCCAAAATATCCTTCTTCGTACTATTTCGTACTGTTTATTACGAATTTGTAGTCTTAGGTTAAAACATCAAGTGCTTGTAGTAAATTGAAAAAATACAAAAATAAATTTGAATAATCGTGTTTATCAGTTTCAGCATATGTAGCTAAAATCAAAGTTCGGATTCTTAATCAGCATTAAAAGTGAACTCTTAAACGAACTATTTACAACCATAAAAGGATTACAATCAAGTTTTTCCAAACTGTAGGTATAGTCAAATGAAGACTCGTGAGTTTTGCAATTTAAAGCTAAGGGATACGGCATTTTGGTGATTCAATAGGCATTCTGTATTTAGGAATTCAGCTTCTATTTTTCCTGGTTTACCTATAAGAAAATTCTAAAATAGTACATACGAAAATGATGAGATTTTCATTATTCAATGATTTTTGATTCCCGCATTAGAAGACCAATGTGCACCGGTGTCTCCTCTTAAATTCTTCCCTATTTTCCTGACGCTCGCACAGTGTTTTAATAAAACATAAAGGGTTTTAATAACCCCTTCAAAGCCTGTAAGTTATTAAAAACAGCTTTGAAACATAGCGAATAACTAATGAAATATCAGCTTTTATGTTATTTAATTTTATTGTATCCTTCAATGATCGAAAACGTAAATTTTTTATTAATGTTCCCTTAAATATCAAAACTAATTTTATTATAGCTTTTTGACATACTCGAAACATACATACATATAGGGCTTTTAGAGGCTATTCAAATTCATGAAACTTTCTAAAACTTTAAAGACACGTGGCAAAACTTTCCACACTTAGCAACATCAGAGTCTTTCCCAGTCGGTCTTTGAAAAGTACCTTCCAAAACAAATCGCAAATCTCTCAAGATACCCCGCAAAAATATTGTGTATCGAAAATGATGAAGACACTTGTTTCTATTATTTTTGTCCAACACTTTACATAAAGGCTACAGCAGTCACATTTCAAAACATGGTAACACGTCTTACCTAGATCTAGACACCAACAACAACAAAAAACAAAATCATGTTCATCAATCCTTTCTATTTTGAGTCGTCTACACCAACAGTTATTAGATGTGAATATTTCGATAAATGGTGAAATTCACAAGCTTGACTCGTGTTCTTTATTACAGTTTCGATATTTTAAAAAATAGCAATAGGCCCAAAAGTATTCAGCCTTAGCACCACCTGCTTCGAAAAAAAAACATAACTTCAGTCGAACTCGAAACGAAACTCTAGTTTTGTTTAGATGAAAGCTTTTGAGACAATTTTGTTGTCATTCAAGTACAAAGCTCCTCCTCCTAAAGTACGATTATCTTCATATCAAGCTTGAATCTATCCTAAAAACGGCCAAAAATACCCTTAGAAAATCTTCGTCCAGTCCAACATATCAATGCATTTTATCACAAATCAATTGAAAACTAATGTGCTATCCATACTACTCCAGAAAAATAAGAGATCTCAAATTTGTTGTATGAATTAAAAAAAGAATATCACTAAATATATATTTTTAAATTTTATATTATGAATTATCCATAATTTTTGTTTATATTATAAAAATTCAGAAGCAAAGTAGATTTTTACTTCTTGGAAGTGGGAGCGGCCTTCTTCTTGGCAGCTAACTTCTTTTTCCTTTCGGCTAAGGCCTTGGACAACATCTTTGAGCGGTTAGCCTCGACTTTAACGGCGACATTAGCGAAGTGGTGTTTGGGCAATACAATGTTGTTTTTCTTGGCGTTCAACAACACTCGGGGCAGATTGTATCCCTTCTTCAAGGTGGATGGAGTCTTCCATGTGCCGAACAATTTGTTGAGGCGTTGGTATGCAGACTCGGTCCAGATGACAAAGCGTCCAACATGACCACCAGGGGCCAACTTCAAGAGGTTCATCTTGTCAACGTTCATGGTTTCAATACCGGGGATGTTACAGAAAGCCTTTCGGAGACCTTCGTCCTTGGAATAGACGACCAAAGGTCCACGGCGAGCAATGCGACGACGGTCACGCATGGTACCACGTCCAGCACGGAAGCGCTGGGATTTGTACACCTGAAATGATGAAGTGTAAGTTATTTATGGCATGTCACGGTTTTAATAAGATACAATATAGGATCAAGCTACCCCGAGATTGAGCGAAAAAGCTCTAAAACGGAACGCCTGTTGATCCAATATAATCTAGCAACACCTGCAGCAGAAACACAGGTCATAGTGCCACCGCAAATAAATGCAAATGTTGCGGAAAGATGATAACTCAAGTTCAATTGCTTACCTTTTGGATGTCAGCCCAGATCTTCATACGTCTCAAGAAGACAACAGCTTGTTTGGTCTTCTGCAACTTTTGGACCTCATCGGAAACAACCAATGGGAACTCAGAGACTCCATCGATGATGTGTCCCTTGGATTGAACCAAAGCTGGTACGCCAGAGGCGGCGATAGCTGAAACAACGGCCGGCGAAGCGACGTTGGTTCACATTGATCTTGCGATGCCACCTGCGGAAAGTCTTGGTTGGGGCAAACATACGACCACGACGACACATGTTACCGAAAGCACCCTGAGCGGAGCGATGAGTACCACCACCACGGACACTATCGAATAGGCTTAACGTGGACGCCTGCCTGTTACGGCTTAATTCCACGGTGGGCCTACCCACAATATCGGAGTCGAGGAAAAGCGTCGACCAGCGCCCCAGGGAAGCTTACGCTTCCCCGGTACAATTCTGTGAACATGTTAAGGCATGTTCACACCCCTTGCTGAGGAGCGAGACCTATCTAACGCCTCTTGTACCCAGGATTCCTAGATGTTGGCAGAAACCCTGGATACCATTCGTTCCCGCGATTGTTGGATAACCACAGCCACCACGATACTCCCACAAGGGGGCCTACCTCTCAGACAGGCTGGACCCGGCCGACCAGTGACAATAAGACACCAGAAACGACCGGGCCCAGGGGCTCCTGTCTCCCGTGGTACCAGAATATAGCTTCCGGTGGAGCTTTCGCAACCGTTAAGGTCACTTCTAGATGAGTCCCTTAAGACTCCCTGATGGGGAGTACGAACAAACATCGCATGCACTCATCTATGCTGCGAGTTCCCAAAAACGACGACGCACGGCCAAAACTACAACATAACAGAACACAAAAACTACTACTACCGGTTACAACTGGATAGTTCGCGCACAGTCGCAGTCGCTATGCACACCCAGGTAGTCCAAGCACACATGTCAGGCACTCCCTCTACACTTGTCCTTATGTTATGGATCCTGCCCTAATGTCCAGATTCTCACCTGGGACAAAAGGCGCTTTCACCATAACTAAGGTACCATATTCCCAGGACAACTGACAGTGCCGGAGTCAGGCTAAGTCCTGTGAAGCCCCCCACCCGCCCCAGCAACTGCCAGTCCTTACCCACATGCCATGTATCCTGCCCCATTGTCCAGATTGCCATCTGGGACAACAGGCGCTCTCACCATGGCATTATAAGCTGGAAGAGCAATAGCTGACAGTGCAAAAGTCAGGCTGAGGCCTGTAAAGCCCCTCACCCGCCACATCTGCCAGCTACTGCTCAAGGAGTTGCGAACTCTTAAGAGACCCACTCGGAATCCCAACCAGTGAGCCCTGAGTCAAGATAGAGCTGAAAAGCCCATCTCCCGCCCAGAACCCAATGGGAGGGACCCCGTGGAATACGGACTCAAAAGAGTTCTACCTGACAGAGCACCAGGAGACCCGAAGGAACATAGCCGCGAACTGTACTATGCCCCATGCCAACCCTGAGCAATCATTCAAGACTTCCTACAAAGTCTTGTCATGCCTACAGGACCAGCACTGGGGGAACCCCTCGTCGCCCGGCAGTGTCTACTACAAGGACCAACAGAATGCCACTACTGCCGCCGAGTTTGAAATACTCTTTCAGCAAAGATGGCTAGACTGTCAATCGTGTCCTTCGCAAAAAGAACACGACTGAAGTCCCAGACGTTATCTGTCCGCACAACACCCATGGCAGGGAGATCCCTGAATCGGGCATATCGCGGACACTCAACTAAGACATGCTCCAAGTCCTCTATCGCATCTCCACACGCACATTCCGATGAACTGACCACAGTCCTCTCACACAAATAAGCGTTCAAGGAGCCATGGCCAGTCAACAAGAAGCCCGTGAGGAGTGAGAAGTCCAGGTGCTCTCTTTCTGACGCTCTTCCCACATCGGGGAGGAACCGATATATGGTCCTCCCCTTCTCACTCTCATCCCACCTAGATTGCCATCTGGAGACTACACACCCTCTCAGGAGAACCTTCAGCTCACGCTTTGAAAGCCCATGAGCTCGGGCACATTCCTCCCAGTCAGAAGCTGGGAGCTCCTGCTGCCTCCTTAACCTGCCAGCAATACCTTGCCGTATTACTTCCAGGTCAAGAGGAGGCACACCTGCTAACACCTGTAGGGCTTCGGTGGAAACAGTCTTACAGACGCGAAGTGAGGCTCGGAGCATTATCCTCTGGCAAGTGAGGAGTCTGCTTCTGCCTGTCTTTGTCTTAGCAACATCGTACCACACAGTGGCACCAAATGCGGCACAAGCCACAAATAGTCCACTGTATATGGTACGTGCTGCTCGTCTAGACAGGCCCCAGTCGCACTTCAACATCCTGCCAACTGCCGGCACAAGAGAGGTGAGCTTCGCCCTCACCCGATCTATGTGAGGATAGAAGCTCATCCTCTCTCCCACCGTGATTCCAAGATATTTGACTTCCGTCAAATATTTTATGCTCACTCCACCTGCCCTTACAACTGGGTTCCTATTCCTTGATAGGATACCCTTCAACAACATCATGGATGTCTTTTCTACAGCCACCTCAACCCCAACACTCGTACCCCATGTACTTACCATGCCCATAACCTCCGTGCCACGAGTTTCCAGCGCAGCACGAGACTGGCCTTCAACAAGGACAAGAAGGTCATCAGCATAGGCGATGCACTTACAGTACGACTGCCAGGAGGAGAGGCGCTGTAGCAGGGGATCCATCATTAGGTTCCAAATATATGGTCCCCCAATGGACCCCTGAGGACACCCCCTCTCTACATCTACCGTCACGGAGTCATTGGGACAGACAACGCGAGCTGTCCTTCCCGCGAAGTAACTCCTCCAGATAGCAATCTCCCTACATCCTACCTCCACCAACCTCCGTTCGACACTGGCCCAGTCCAGGTAGTCGAACGCACCTCAGAAGTCGATAAATATGCCAAGGACATATTTATCGACTGACCTATCAACGGATTCCCTAACGAGCAACCACGCATCTTCGACACTGCGCCCTGGTTTAAAACCAAACTGGAATGGTGACTGCTCGGGGATGCACTCCATCAGTCTGTCCACCAAGACCCTTTCCAGCACTTTTCCAAGTACTGGAAGGAGACTGATGCCACGATAGGATCTAGGACTAGTCCTGACCCCATCGTTAGACTTCAGAAGTACTATCACCCTAGCACACTTCCATTCCATGGGAAAATAATTCTCCCTAACGCAGCTCGAGTAAATAGCCATCAAAAATTCAGGTACTGCCATCCAAATGGCTTTCACCATTTCTCCGGTCAGTCCGTCAAAACCTGGTGACTTCCTCGATTTAAGCCCGACTGACCACACCGCCAGCACACAGACTCCTTCTGCCTACACCTGTACGCAAAGTGGTCCAGGCCTAAACAGCGGTTGCACCACTCCACCACAGGTTTCTCCTTGATGGAGAACGAGAAGTGCTTGATATAGCACCTCCCATCTCCAAGGAGTAAACCTGCAACCCTGGGGCTACAGTTAAGGACAACATTATGTCGTCCTTCACTTACCTTCCACGGCGTAGAGAGAGAAACCTCCCTTTCAACTTCTTCCCTGGTAAGCTTGCACAAGTTAAGCTTATGCAGCTCACCAAGGAAATCCTCAGGTGAGATTCTTTTCTCCACGCCACGGACAATCAGCTGCCGGCCCTTCTTAACCTCCGCTGATAAGCCTGCCTCCTGGAGCTTCTCGTGCCCCAGGAAAGCATCCCTTTCCGCCAGGGAGGGAGTGCGAACCAGCACACTGCCATCCTTGCCAGGCTGCACAGTGTGCACCCTGACACCAACCGCAGGCACCAGTTCCTCCTCAACCCTCTTCTTCACCATGCCAGAAGTCTCATTTTTCTTGCCTTTCACAATTACCGACCACGTCTCGGCCGGCCTAACTGGGGCAACATCAGGGAGTTTGGCCTGTGTTGCGACAATCAAGCCGTCCGACACCGTGGCCGAACTGGCAACCTGGGCAAACGAGGGGCGCTCAGCCACTGCGATGCCCACCGGGACCCCCAATGATCTGGGAGGCCCAGAAGGCACCTCGACCTTGTCATGCTGCACCCTCGCGGTTAACCCCTTGGTGGAGGTAGCCCTCTCCTCAAGTCTCCCCCTAAGCCTCTCATTGGCCCCCGACAAGCCTAGGACAAGCTCGTCATAGGCCGCCGAGATCTCCATCAGCCTTCCAGCTGATGTAGGGTAGTCAGCTATAAGGCTGATTACCTTCTTTTTGACCTCCGTACACCTTGCCATTACAGCAGCAAGGCCCAAACGCTCATCGAGGCTTTCGCCCACGTTAGGTTCAGATGCGGAGGTTACCTTCTTCTTTTTCTTCTCCTTCTTTTTAGCAGCCCCTAATACGCCACTTGCCCCAGCACCTCCTCCGGTCTGCGCGCCACCACCAACCAAAGCAGCAGCACCACCAACTGCAGGAGGAACATTATTGGTTCCAGCACCCCCCTTAGCCCCCTTAAACCCAGCACCACCACGAACTACAGCAGTAGCACCACCAGTCGCAGCGACAACACCATCTACACCACCACGGACCATAGAAGCAGCACCACCACGAACCACAACAGCAACACCATCTTCCCCAACACCAGCTACAGCACCACCAGAAAAACCAGCAGCAGCACCACCAACCACGGCAGCAACACTATCAGCCCCATTACCTCCATCTACCACAGCCATCAAAAATTCAGGTACTGCCATCCAAATGGCTTTCACCATTTCTCCGGTCAGTCCGTCAAAACCTGGTGACTTCCTCGATTTAAGCCCGACTGACCACACCGCCAGCACACAGACTCCTTCTGCCTACACCTGTACGCAAAGTGGTCCAGGCCTAAACAGCGGTTGCACCACTCCACCACAGGTTTCTCCTTGATGGAGAACGAGAAGTGCTTGATATAGCACCTCCCATCTCCAAGGAGTAAACCTGCAACCCTGGGGCTACAGTTAAGGACAACATTATGTCGTCCTTCACTTACCTTCCACGGCGTAGAGAGAGAAACCTCCCTTTCAACTTCTTCCCTGGTAAGCTTGCACAAGTTAAGCTTATGCAGCTCACCAAGGAAATCCTCAGGTGAGATTCTTTTCTCCACGACACGGACAATCAGCTGCCGGCCCTTCTTAACCTCCGCTGATAAGCCTGCCTCCTGGAGCTTCTCGTGCCCCAGGAAAGCATCCCTTTCCGCCAGGGAGGGAGTGCGAACCAGCACACTGCCATCCTTGCCAGGCTGCACAGTGTGCACCCTGACACCAACCGCAGGCACCAGTTCCTCCTCAACCCTCTTCTTCACCATGCCAGAAGTCTCATTTTTCTTGCCTTTCACAATTACCGACCACGTCTCGGCCGGCCTAACTGGGGCAACATCAGGGAGTTTGGCCTGTGTTGCTACAATCAAGCCGTCCGACACCGTGGCCGAACTGGCAACCTGGGCAAACGAGGGGCGCTCAGCCACTGCGATGCCCACCGGGACCCCCAATGATCTGGGAGGCCCAGAAGGCACCTCGACCTTGTCATGCTGCACCCTCGCGGTTAACCCCTTGGTGGAGGTAGCCCTCTCCTCAAGTCTCCCCCTAAGCCTCTCATTGGCCCCCGACAAGCCTAGGACAAGCTCGTCATAGGCCGCCGAGATCTCCATCAGCCTTCCAGCTGATGTAGGGTAGTCAGCTATAAGGCTGATTACCTTCTTTTTGACCTCCGTACACCTTGCCATTACAGCAGCAAGGCCCAAACGCTCATCGAGGCTTTCGCCCACGTTAGGTTCAGATGCGGAGGTTACCTTCTTCTTTTTCTTCTCCTTCTTTTTAGGAGCCCCTAATACGCCACTTGCCCCAGCACCTCCTCCGGTCTGCGCGCCACCACCAACCAAAGCAGCAGCACCACCAACTGCAGGAGGAACATTATTGGTTCCAGCACCCCCCTTAGCCCCCTTAACCCCAGCACCACCACGAACTACAGCAGTAGCACCACCAGTCGCAGCGACAACACCATCTACACCACCACGGACCATAGAAGCAGCACCACCACGAACCACAACAGCAACACCATCTTCCCAACACCAGCTACAGCACCACCAGAAAAACCAGCAGCAGCACCACCAACCACGGCAGCAACACCATCAGCCCCATTACCTCCATCTACCACAGCACCACCAACAGCAGCAACAACACCACCCTCTCTGGCACCATCGTTGTCTACAGCAGCAGTTCCACCAACCACAGCAGCAACACCCACATCCCCAACACCTCCAACAGCAGCAACACCACCGTCAACAGCACCTTTATCAGCCGCACCAGCAGAAACAGCAGCAACAGCAACACCATCAGACACATCAAGTCCCCTTGCGACCGAGACACCAGCGGAGCACCTAGCTCCATCTTGTCCATCGGCCACCACAGCACCCACACTCATGGTTCCAGCAACAGCACCATCCAGCTCCTCTGCGAAACTCGGGGCTTCCGAGACCAGCACCTTTGGACAAATCGGCTCTGGAGAAGATGAGTCCAGAGACTTCTCTACCCGTCGCTTCCTTGTCCCAGCGGTCCTCAACTCCTCAGTGTCCATGGCAACAATCTCCTCCACTACGGAGGCAGAATCATCCACCGTGGACTCCGAGTTGGACCTAGATGCCGGTCCCTTAGCCTTTCCTTTGGGCTAACGCCCTCGCTTCTTCTTTGGGTTTGGGTTGTTCTTCACAGCCACCTACCCATCAGCCTCTTTCAGGAACTTCATCCTTACCATCGGTTTCCTGAACTCCGCCAGCGGAGCACCAGATTCCGAATCCGATTCCATGTCGGTGGTTAAACCGACCATGTCATCGGCAGAGCGTCCATGGGAGCACCCTTCTTCTTCTTCCATTCTTATATATTTCTATCAATAAGTCTTACCAATTATTAAGCACTCAGAACTTACTGACACACTTCTATTCACTGTGAAAGTCGAAACTAGACGAGTCACCACCACGGACACGAGGAATACGGGCAACAGCACGACCAGTACCCCAGGATTCAGCAGAGGTTTGGTGACTAAAAAGGCAAGAGTACGATAACTTAGGCGACAAGATCGACCGGCCCGTAATGGTCTATGTGCACCACTTCGAATGGAACATCGCCTTTGGGAATATTGTTCAAAAATCCTTCTTCTTTTCCATGTTTAGAGGAATAAACTATGCACTTGAAACAATTTTGTATATGCGTACTAACTTTGTCCCTCATCTTAGAAAACCAATAACTCATCTTTATAAGTTCAATCATTTTGTCAGTACCTATGTGTCCTATCTCATCGTGGTATTTATACATAACATGCTTTTCCATACTTTCCGGAACGCAGAATAAAATTGTCCCATCGTTTTGTTTTTTATATATAACACCATTTCGCATATCATATAACTTGTGTTCTGATGCTAATAACAAATCTTTAAGTTTTACTAAAGCGTCGTCTTTACCTTGCGATATAACCAAATTTTCTTCAAAGGTATTCGTTTCTAAAACTAAAATATTCGTCGATCGACTTAGCGCATCCACATGTTGCATACGTGTACCGGCCCTATTCTCAAGTTCGTAGTCGTAGTTTTGAAGCTCTAGCGCCTACCTTGCTATTCTTGGATTCAATTCTTTTTTGTTCAGTGTCATTGTGAGTGAATTGCAATCCGTTATTATTTTAAAATTTGTACCTTGTAAGTATACCCTGAATCTTTTGAGTGCATTAACTATGGCTAAAGTTTCTAATTCAAAACTATGGTATTTCGCTTTGTTGTCTGTAGTTTTTTGGGAAAAATAGAAAATAGGGTGTAGCTTCCGTCTTCTTTTCTTTGTAATAGTATAGCTCCTAAAGCCTAAACCTATTGCACTCGCATCGCAGTGTAATTCTGTATAATCTTTTGGGTTATACAGTGCTAAAATTGGGGATTCTATTAATTTTTGTTTAAGTATTTTAAATGACTCTAATTCCTCTGCACCCAAATGAAATAATTTGTTTTTTCTTGTAAGATCATAAAGTGGTTTGGCTATAACTGAGAAATTCTTCACGAATCTGCGGAAATATGAACATAGACTCAAGAAACTTCGAACCGAATGTACATTTTGTGGTAGTGGAAAATTTTGTATTGCTTCTAAACCCTTGTCGTCGGCTTGTATACCTTCTTCAGTAATTGTATAACCCAGTTACTTAATCTTTGATTAAAGAAATTCACATTTATCTAACCTTAGTTCTAATTTGTTTATAACTAGTCTTTCAAAAACTTCTTTTAAAACTTTAAAATGTTCATCAAGATCCTTCGTTGCTATCATTATGTCGTCCAAATATATTATAACCTTATCTTTTCTAATCATATCTGCAAAAATTTTGTTTATATGTCGTTGAAAAACCGATGGGGCATTTCTTAAGCCAAACGGCATTCTTAAGAATTCATATTGTCCTAAAGGTGTTACGAATGACGTATACTTAATGGACTCTTCATGCATATATACGTGAAAGAATCCATTTTTTAAATCTAACTTTGTAAACACCCGTTTCTCTACCAGACGTTCTAATAAATCATCTATCAATGGAATAGGAAAACTATCTTTTGTAGTTACTTTATTTAAAACTCTATAATCTACGCACATTCTTAAGTCTCCAGTTTTTTTCTTAACTAAAACTATAGGAGAAACAAATTCTGATTCACTTGGCCTAATGTAACCTTTTTCTAAATACTCATCTAGCAATTTATTTAACTCTGACTTTTCTGTGTATGACAACCTACGAGGCGGCCCATAAAAAGGTTTATCTGAACTTAGGTTTAACTTCATCTCTGTTTTTACTAATGGTTCTACCGGACGTCGAGGCACCAGATAACAATTTTTATAAATATCTTGTAAACATTTTTGAGTTGCATAACTTACATCATTTCCAACTTTTAGAGTTTTCTTTTCACATCATAATCGCAATCTATCATCTTTAAATTTTTTCAAAATCTTCGTTCTCTTTGTTAATATTTACGTTATTTTTCATTAAACTGTTTTTATTTACTCTTAATTCGTTAACATTGTGGTTATAAATTGGTACATCTATGTATATTTTCTATATTTCTTTTGTTGTTTTGTTTACCTTTAGACTTATCGTTGTTTTTATTTTCATTAATTTATTTGTTGTCTAAACTAATTATTGACTCATCGTTAAATTTTATACAATTTTTATTATCGTTTTGTTCTTTTTCATAACTTTTATAATTTTGACTATCAATTGCTTTATTAAGTTTCTCGTTTAGTTCTACATAAGTTTGTCTATTCATATATTCATTGTTTTCATAATTTGAAATTAATTTAAAATTTCCAGCCTTCAAAAAATTTCTTCCCAGAATAACCTCATAACCAGTTGAATTATGGTCAACCACAAACAGTTCTACCGAAATCAAAAGATTTTCCCATTCAAAGAGACAACACAACTTTGCGATAATTATGAGTTTACTTTTATTAATACCATAATAAGTTACATCGTTAGTTTTTAAATTTAAATTTACTCCTTCGGGAAGGCACGAACGTTTCACAAAACTGATGGGACTACCGGTGTCTACAAGGCATTCTAGAAAGAAATTTTCTGTTTTCTCATCTGTTTTAATTTTTAAATATAAATAACTTACAAAGTCGTCGTTGTTTTTCTCCACTAACTGGACGGTGTACTTCTTCTATGGGCACGTCGTCAACCGATGCTAATCGAGCCGCACCCATAGCATGCCCCAAACTCTCTCTTACTTTTTCTGCACTCGGTGGCTATATGTCCTACGCAATTGCAATTGTAGCATCTCGGTCCTTCTTTTTTTTGTTGATGCATCGTTGTCGCTGCTGTCGTAGTTGTTGCCGTTGCTGCCATCGCTGCCCTTGACGTTGACTGGAAGTTGTTGGGTCCTGGCTGCTCGACCTTACCCAATGTCCGGAGTAGATGCGACTTTTCTTTAAAATTGCTGACATGAGCATAAAGTCGCAGGTTTTCATCGCTTATGCCTTCTACGACATATTCAATAAGTTCGTCCTCCTCGATGCCCATATCATTGGACAGTACCACTTTGTCGTTGTAATATTCTGGGAACGTTTCGTTGTAGCGCCACTTCCTGGCTTCAAATTTTCTCCTCATCGAGATTTTATTTTCCTTACAACCGAACATTTCGGTCATCTCTCAAAGCAGATCGTTGATGTCCTCTTCAGCAAAATTTGGCTTAGAAAACAACCACTGTTGAGCTTTGCCTCTCAACTTGTTTACGAATAGCTTGCGCAACAATGTCTTCTCAACATTGTATGCTTTCTCCGTACTCCTCAATTGCGCCAGCCAGACATCAAAATTAATACCACCATCGTATTCCGGCAACATGTCTTTGTACGTATTGTACCTTCTCTCTTCTTTGTCGCCTATTTCTTCGTCTCGTTGTTTACTTTTGTTTTTGTTCGCTTCAGCCGTTCGTTTTTGCTTTTTAAGTTCAATTTGTTGTCTTCTCAAGAGTTCATTTTCCTTTGTCAATAATTCTCTTTCTCTTTTGACCAGTTTTAATTCTCTTACGAGAAGTTCATTTTTCTTCATCAGCAGCGATTGTGTGTGATGACATCACATTACTGTGATGACACTTGCTATCGTTGTCACCCTCGTTGTTGGCTTCGTTGTCGTCGTCGTTGCTGTTGTTATTTTTATTTTCCTCATCTTTGTCATTTTTTTTCTTATCCGTTGGCTTCTCTCCCCGTAGTTCTACGGGTACACCATTGAGACGTAGTATTAGCGTTGATTTTGTACCGCTGCTTGGCATCTTCAAACGTTGCAGCCATTCTCGCAGCTGCAACACAGAATACTCACTCAGCTCCATTGAGTCACTCATGTTGTATCAATAATTTGTTTTTAGGGGGAAAATGGAAGAACAAAGGAGAAGAAAAAAAAATAACGATGGAAATGGACTATAGGGCGAACGAATACAGCTTATTATTTAATTTTTTTTCTTTATTATTTTAATTTAATTGTTTTAAACTAGTTGCCAGGTAGCTATTAGGGCTGTATCCCACTTCTGAGGTTAAAGTAATAAATCTTTTGTAGTTACTTTATTTAAAACTCGGTGCAGGGAATTAACTTCACGGGAACTAATTTCACATGGGAACTAACTTCACCACTAGTGGGAATTAATTTAACCTTTTTTTGGTGAAGTTATTTCCCACTGAAGGTGGGAGATAATTTCACTTTTTTGTGGGAATCAATTTCACTTTCATGTGAAGTTAACATAAGTTGAAGTTGAAAAATGACAGATACTTGTTGCTCGATTGAAATGATTGAAATTGGAGCCTAAAACAAGTTTTTTTGAATTGATAGCACGGCGCGGCGTACTAACAGCTAGGTATGTAAGGGGGGCATGCTGCCCCCCTGCAACCCCCCTGCTTGGGATCACTATAGGATTTGGGGTGGGTGCAAGTTTGGGTATATGCAAAGAACACGAATGCGTTGTGATTCTTTCATAACTGTGAGCCATACTTGCTTCTTTTTTTGTTGGGAATTTCTTTGATTTTAGTGCTCAAATGCAAAAGTTCTTTGCATATACCCAAACTCGCACCCACCCCAAATCCTATAGTGATCCCAAGCAGGGGGGTTGCAGGGGGGCAGCATGCCCCCCCTTACATACCTAGCTGTTAGTACGCCGCCGTGCTATCAATTCAAAAAATCTTTTTAGCAAAAGTAGCTATTCTAGACAACAAATCAACCATTTTTGCGTGTTTTGTATGTAAAAAAGTGAACTTTAAAAATTCGGCGTTGTTTCCATTATTTTTTTGGCCTTATTTCTTTTTATAAATCAAAATAAAGCCAAATTGGTTTTATTTCGTTTTGAACAACGAAATAAGGCCAAATTTGAAATTTGGTGTTATTTCATTTGGTACTATTTCACGTCACCAATTCAACGCTTGATATTTTTTCAGATATTTCAATCGTAGGTGGGAAGTTACTTCACACAATTTTCTGATGAAATTATCGCCCGCCTTCAGTGGGAGATAACTTCACAAAAAAAAAGTGAAATTAATTCCCACTAGTGGTGAAGTTAGTTCCCATGTGAAGGTAGTTCCCGTGAAGTTAATTCCCTGCACCTTAAAACTCTATAATCTACGCACATTCTTAAGTCTCCAGTTTTTTTCTTAACTAAAACTATAGGAGAAACAAATTCTGATTCACTTGGCCTAATGTAACCTTTTTCTAAATACTCATCTAGCAATTTATTTAACTCTGACTTTTCTGTGTATGACAACCTACGAGGCGGCCCATAAAAAGGTTTATCTGAACTTAGGTTTAACTTCATCTCTGTTTTTACTAATGGTTCTACCGGACGTCGAGGCACCAGATGACAATTTTTATAAATATCTTGTAAACATTTTTGAGTTGCATAACTTACATTATTTCCAACTTTTAGAGTTTTCTTTTCACATCATAATCGCAATCTATCATCTTTAAATTTTTTCAAAATCTTCGTTCTCTTTGTTAATATTTACGTTATTTTTCATTAAACTGTTTTTATTTACTCTTAATTCGTTAACATTGTGGTTATAAATTGGTACATCTATGTATATTTTCTATATTTCTTTTGTTGTTTTGTTTAACTTTAGACTCATCGTTGTTTTTATTTTCATTAATTTATTTGTTGTCTAAACTAATTATTGACTCATCGTTAAATTTTATACAATTTTTATTATCGTTTTGTTCTTTTTCATAACTTTTATAATTTTGACTATCAATTGTTTTATTAATTTTCTCGTTTAGTTCTTCATAAGTTTGTCTATTCATATATTCATTGTTTTCATAATTTGAAATTAATTTAAAATTTCCAGCCTTCAAAAAATTTCTTCCCAGAATAACCTCATAACCAGTTGAATTATCGTCAACCACAAACAGTTCTACCGAAATCAAAAGATTTTCCCATTCAACGAGACAACACAACTTTGCGATAATTATGAGTTTACTTTTATTAATACCATAATAAGTTACATCGTTAGTTTTTAAATTTAAATTTACTCCTTCGGGAAGGCACGAACGTTTCACAAAACTGATGGGACTACCGGTGTCTACAAGGCATTCTAGAAAGAAATTTTCTGTTTTCTCATCTGTTTTAATTTTTAAATATAAATAACTTACAAAGTCGTCGTTGTTTTTCTCCACTAACTGGACGGTGTACTTCTTCTATGGGCACGTCGTCAACCGATGCTAATCGAGCCGCACCCATAGCATGCCCCAAACTCTCTCTTACTTTTTCTGCACTCGGTGGCTATATGTCCTACGCAATTGCAATTGTAGCATCTCGGTCCTTCTTTTTTTTGTTGATGCATCGTTGTCGCTGCTGTCGTAGTTGTTGCCGTTGCTGCCATCGCTGCCCTTGACGTTGACTGGAAGTTGTTGGGTCCTGGCTGCTCGACCTTACCCAATGTCCGGAGTAGATGCGACTTTTCTTTAAAATTGCTGACATGAGCATAAAGTCGCAGGTTTTCATCGCTTATGCCTTCTACGACATATTCAATAAGTTCGTCCTCCTCGATGCCCATATCATTGGACAGTACCACTTTGTCGTTGTAATATTCTGGGAACGTTTCGTTGTAGCGCCACTTCCTGGCTTCAAATTTTCTCCTCATCGAGATTTTATTTTCCTTACAACCGAACATTTCGGTCATCTCTCAAAGCAGATCGTTGATGTCCTCTTCAGCAAAATTTGGCTTAGAAAACAACCACTGTTGAGCTTTGCCTCTCAACTTGTTTACGAATAGCTTGCGCAACAATGTCCAGACATCAAAATTAATACCACCATCGTATTCCGGCAACATGTCTTTGTACGTATTGTACCTTCTCTCTTCTTTGTCGCCTATTTCTTCGTCTCGTTGTTTACTTTTGTTTTTGTTCGCTTCAGCCGTTCGTTTTTGCTTTTTAAGTTCAATTTGTTGTCTTCTCAAGAGTTCATTTTCCTTTGTCAATAATTCTCTTTCTCTTTTGACCAGTTTTAATTCTCTTACGAGAAGTTCATTTTTCTTCATCAGCAGCGATTGTGTGTGATGACATCACATCACTGTGATGACACTTGCTATCGTTGTCACCCTCGTTGTTGGCTTCGTTGTCGTCGTCGTTGCTGTTGTTATTTTTATTTTCCTCATCTTTGTCATTTTTTTTCTTATCCGTTGGCTTCTCTCCCCGTAGTTCTACGGGTACACCATTGAGACGTAGTATTAGCGTTGATTTTGTACCGCTGCTTGGCATCTTCAAACGTTGCAGCCATTCTCGCAGCTGCAACACAGAATACTCACTCAGCTCCATTGAGTCACTCATGTTGTATCAATAATTTGTTTTTAGGGGGAAAATGGAAGAACAAAGGAGAAGAAAAAAAAATAACGATGGAAATGGACTATAGGGGACGCGCACACGTTTGTTCACGAACGAATACAGCTTATTATTTAATTTTTTTTCTTTATTATTTTAATTTAATTGTTTTAAACTAGTTGCCAGGTAGCTATTAGGGCTGTATCCCACTTCTGAGGTTAAAGTAATAAATCTTTTGTAGTTACTTTATTTAAAACTCGGTGCAGGGAATTAACTTCACGGGAACTAATTTCACATGGGAACTAACTTCACCACTAGTGGGAATTAATTTAACCTTTTTTTGGTGAAGTTATTTCCCACTGAAGGTGGGAGATAATTTCACTTTTTTGTGGGAATCAATTTCACTTTCATGTAAAGTTAACATAAGTTGAAGTTGAAAAATGACAGATACTTGTTGCTCGATTGAAATGATTGAAATTGGAGCCTAAAACAAGTTTTTTTGAATTGATAGCACGGCGCGGCGTACTAACAGCTAGGTATGTAAGGGGGGGCATGCTGCCCCCCTGCAACCCCCCTGCTTGGGATCACTATAGGATTTGGGGTGGGTGCAAGTTTGGGTATATGCAAAGAACACGAATGCGTTGTGATTCTTTCATAACTGTGAGCCATACTTGCTTCTTTTTTTGTTGGGAATTTCTTTGATTTTAGTGCTCAAATGCAAAAGTTCTTTGCATATACCCAAACTCGCACCCACCCCAAATCCTATAGTGATCCCAAGCAGGGGGGTTGCAGGGGGGCAGCATGCCCCCCCTTACATACCTAGCTGTTAGTACGCCGCCGCCGTGCTATCAATTCAAAAAATCTTTTTAGCAAAAGTAGCTATTCTAGACAACAAATCAACCATTTTTGCGTGTTTTGTATGTAAAAAAGTGAACTTTAAAAATTCGGCGTTGTTTCCATTATTTTTTTGGCCTTATTTCTTTTTATAAATCAAAATAAAGCCAAATTGGTTTTATTTCGTTTTGAACAACGAAATAAGGCCAAATTTGAAATTTGGTGTTATTTCATTTGGTACTATTTCACGTCACCAATTCAACGCTTGATATTTTTTCAGATATTTCAATCGTAGGTGGGAAGTTACTTCACACAATTTTCTGATGAAATTATCGCCCGCCTTCAGTGGGAGATAACTTCACAAAAAAAAGTGAAATTAATTCCCACTAGTGGTGAAGTTAGTTCCCATGTGAAGGTAGTTCCCGTGAAGTTAATTCCCTGCACCTTAAAACTCTATAATCTACGCACATTCTTAAGTCTCCAGTTTTTTTCTTAACTAAAACTATAGGAGAAACAAATTCTGATTCACTTGGCCTAATGTAACCTTTTTCTAAATACTCATCTAGCAATTTATTTAACTCTGACTTTTCTGTGTATGACAACCTACGAGGCGGCCCATAAAAAGGTTTATCTGAACTTAGGTTTAACTTCATCTCTGTTTTTTTTCTGGTTCTACCGGACGTCGAGGCACCAGATGACAATTTTTATAAATATCTTGTAAACATTTTTGAGTTGCATAACTTACATTATTTCCAACTTTTAGAGTTTTCTTTTCACATCATAATCGCAATCTATCATCTTTAAATTTTTTCAAAATCTTCGTTCTCTTTGTTAATATTTACGTTATTTTTCATTAAACTGTTTTTATTTACTCTTAATTCGTTAACATTGTGGTTATAAATTGGTACATCTATGTATATTTTCTATATTTCTTTTGTTGTTTTGTTTAACTTTAGACTCATCGTTGTTTTTATTTTCATTAATTTATTTGTTGTCTAAACTAATTATTGACTCATCGTTAAATTTTATACAATTTTTATTATCGTTTTGTTCTTTTTCATAACTTTTATAATTTTGACTATCAATTGTTTTATTAATTTTCTCGTTTAGTTCTTCATAAGTTTGTCTATTCATATATTCATTGTTTTCATAATTTGAAATTAATTTAAAATTTCCAGCCTTCAAAAAATTTCTTCCCAGAATAACCTCATAACCAGTTGAATTATCGTCAACCACAAACAGTTCTACCGAAATCAAAAGATTTTCCTATTCAACGAGACAACACAACTTTGCGATAATTATGAGTTTACTTTTATTAATACCATAATAAGTTACATCGTTAGTTTTTAAATTTAAATTTACTCCTTCGGGAAGGCACGAACGTTTCACAAAACTGATGGGACTACCGGTGTCTACAAGGCATTCTAGAAAGAAATTTTCTGTTTTCTCATCTGTTTTAATTTTTAAATATAAATAACTTACAAAGTCGTCGTTGTTTTTCTCCACTAACTGGACGGTGTACTTCTTCTATGGGCACGTCGTCAACCGATGCTAATCGAGCCGCACCCATAGCATGCCCCAAACTCTCTCTTACTTTTTCTGCACTCGGTGGCTATATGTCCTACGCAATTGCAATTGTAGCATCTCGGTCCTTCTTTTTTTTGTTGATGCATCGTTGTCGCTGCTGTCGTAGTTGTTGCCGTTGCTGCCATCGCTGCCCTTGACGTTGACTGGAAGTTGTTGGGTCCTGGCTGCTCGACCTTACCCAATGTCCGGAGTAGATGCGACTTTTCTTTAAAATTGCTGACATGAGCATAAAGTCGCAGGTTTTCATCGCTTATGCCTTCTACGACATATTCAATAAGTTCGTCCTCCTCGATGCCCATATCATTGGACAGTACCACTTTGTCGTTGTAATATTCTGGGAACGTTTCGTTGTAGCGCCACTTCCTGGCTTCAAATTTTCTCCTCATCGAGATTTTATTTTCCTTACAACCGAACATTTCGGTCATCTCTCAAAGCAGATCGTTGATGTCCTCTTCAGCAAAATTTGGCTTAGAAAACAACCACTGTTGAGCTTTGCCTCTCAACTTGTTTACGAATAGCTTGCGCAATAATGTCTTCTCAACATTGTATGCTTTCTCCGTACTCCTCAATTGCGCCAGCCAGACATCAAAATTAATACCACCATCGTATTCCGGCAACATGTCTTTGTACGTATTGTACCTTCTCTCTTCTTTGTCGCCTATTTCTTCGTCTCGTTGTTTACTTTTGTTTTTGTTCGCTTCAGCCGTTCGTTTTTGCTTTTTAAGTTCAATTTGTTGTCTTCTCAAGAGTTCATTTTCCTTTGTCAATAATTCTCTTTCTCTTTTGACCAGTTTTAATTCTCTTACGAGAAGTTCATTTTTCTTCATCAGCAGCGATTGTGTGTGATGACATCACATCACTGTGATGACACTTGCTATCGTTGTCACCCTCGTTGTTGGCTTCGTTGTCGTCGTCGTTGCTGTTGTTATTTTTATTTTCCTCATCTTTGTCATTTTTTTTCTTATCCGTTGGCTTCTCTCCCCGTAGTTCTACGGGTACACCATTGAGACGTAGTATTAGCGTTGATTTTGTACCGCTGCTTGGCATCTTCAAACGTTGCAGCCATTCTCGCAGCTGCAACACAGAATACTCACTCAGCTCCATTGAGTCACTCATGTTGTATCAATAATTTGTTTTTAGGGGGAAAATGGAAGAACAAAGGAGAAGAAAAAAAAATAACGATGGAAATGGACTATAGGGGACGCGCACACGTTTGTTCACGAACGAATACAGCTTATTATTTAATTTTTTTTCTTTATTATTTTAATTTAATTGTTTTAAACTAGTTGCCAGGTAGCTATTAGGGCTGTATCCCACTTCTGAGGTTAAAGTAATAAATCTTTTGTAGTTACTTTATTTAAAACTCGGTGCAGGGAATTAACTTCACGGGAACTAATTTCACATGGGAACTAACTTCACCACTAGTGGGAATTAATTTAACCTTTTTTTGGTGAAGTTATTTCCCACTGAAGGTGGGAGATAATTTCACTTTTTTGTGGGAATCAATTTCACTTTCATGTGAAGTTAACATAAGTTGAAGTTGAAAAATGACAGATACTTGTTGCTCGATTGAAATGATTGAAATTGGAGCCTAAAACAAGTTTTTTTGAATTGATAGCACGGCGCGGCGTACTAACAGCTAGGTATGTAAGGGGGGGCATGCTGCCCCCCTGCAACCCCCCTGCTTGGGATCACTATAGGATTTGGGGTGGGTGCAAGTTTGGGTATATGCAAAGAACACGAATGCGTTGTGATTCTTTCATAACTGTGAGCCATACTTGCTTCTTTTTTTGTTGGGAATTTCTTTGATTTTAGTGCTCAAATGCAAAAGTTCTTTGCATATACCCAAACTCGCACCCACCCCAAATCCTATAGTGATCCCAAGCAGGGGGGTTGCATACATACCTAGCTGTTAGTACGCCGCCGCCGTGCTATCAATTCAAAAAATCTTTTTAGCAAAAGTAGCTATTCTAGACAACAAATCAACCATTTTTGCGTGTTTTGTATGTAAAAAAGTGAACTTTAAAAATTCGGCGTTGTTTCCATTATTTTTTTGGCCTTATTTCTTTTTATAAATCAAAATAAAGCCAAATTGGTTTTATTTCGTTTTGAACAACGAAATAAGGCCAAATTTGAAATTTGGTGTTATTTCATTTGGTACTATTTCACGTCACCAATTCAACGCTTGATATTTTTTCAGATATTTCAATCGTAGGTGGGAAGTTACTTCACACAATTTTCTGATGAAATTATCGCCCGCCTTCAGTGGGAGATAACTTCACAAAAAAAAAGTGAAATTAATTCCCACTAGTGGTGAAGTTAGTTCCCATGTGAAGGTAGTTCCCGTGAAGTTAATTCCCTGCACCTTAAAACTCTATAATCTACGCACATTCTTAAGTCTCCAGTTTTTTTCTTAACTAAAACTATAGGAGAAACAAATTCTGATTCACTTGGCCTAATGTAACCTTTTTCTAAATACTCATCTAGCAATTTATTTAACTCTGACTTTTCTGTGTATGACAACCTACGAGGCGGCCCATAAAAAGGTTTATCTGAACTTAGGTTTAACTTCATCTCTGTTTTTACTAATGGTTCTACCGGACGTCGAGGCACCAGATGACAATTTTTATAAATATCTTGTAAACATTTTTGAGTTGCATAACTTACATTATTTCCAACTTTTAGAGTTTTCTTTTCACATCATAATCGCAATCTATCATCTTTAAATTTTTTCAAAATCTTCGTTCTCTTTGTTAATATTTACGTTATTTTTCATTAAACTGTTTTTATTTACTCTTAATTCGTTAACATTGTGGTTATAAATTGGTACATCTATGTATATTTTCTATATTTCTTTTGTTGTTTTGTTTAACTTTAGACTCATCGTTGTTTTTATTTTCATTAATTTATTTGTTGTCTAAACTAATTATTGACTCATCGTTAAATTTTATACAATTTTTATTATCGTTTTGTTCTTTTTCATAACTTTTATAATTTTGACTATCAATTGTTTTATTAATTTTCTCGTTTAGTTCTTCATAAGTTTGTCTATTCATATATTCATTGTTTTCATAATTTGAAATTAATTTAAAATTTCCAGCCTTCAAAAAATTTCTTCCCAGAATAACCTCATAACCAGTTGAATTATCGTCAACCACAAACAGTTCTACCGAAATCAAAAGATTTTCCAATTCAACGAGACAACACAACTTTGCGATAATTATGAGTTTACTTTTATTAATACCATAATAAGTTACATCGTTAGTTTTTAAATTTAAATTTACTCCTTCGGGAAGGCACGAACGTTTCACAAAACTGATGGGACTACCGGTGTCTACAAGGCATTCTAGAAAGAAATTTTCTGTTTTCTCATCTGTTTTAATTTTTAAATATAAATAACTTACAAAGTCGTCGTTGTTTTTCTCCACTAACTGGACGGTGTACTTCTTCTATGGGCACGTCGTCAACCGATGCTAATCGAGCCGCACCCATAGCATGCCCCAAACTCTCTCTTACTTTTTCTGCACTCGGTGGCTATATGTCCTACGCAATTGCAATTGTAGCATCTCGGTCCTTCTTTTTTTTGTTGATGCATCGTTGTCGCTGCTGTCGTAGTTGTTGCCGTTGCTGCCATCGCTGCCCTTGACGTTGACTGGAAGTTGTTGGGTCCTGGCTGCTCGACCTTACCCAATGTCCGGAGTAGATGCGACTTTTCTTTAAAATTGCTGACATGAGCATAAAGTCGCAGGTTTTCATCGCTTATGCCTTCTACGACATATTCAATAAGTTCGTCCTCCTCGATGCCCATATCATTGGACAGTACCACTTTGTCGTTGTAATATTCTGGGAACGTTTCGTTGTAGCGCCACTTCCTGGCTTCAAATTTTCTCCTCATCGAGATTTTATTTTCCTTACAACCGAACATTTCGGTCATCTCTCAAAGCAGATCGTTGATGTCCTCTTCAGCAAAATTTGGCTTAGAAAACAACCACTGTTGAGCTTTGCCTCTCAACTTGTTTACGAATAGCTTGCGCAATAATGTCTTCTCAACATTGTATGCTTTCTCCGTACTCCTCAATTGCGCCAGCCAGACATCAAAATTAATACCACCATCGTATTCCGGCAACATGTCTTTGTACGTATTGTACCTTCTCTCTTCTTTGTCGCCTATTTCTTCGTCTCGTTGTTTACTTTTGTTTTTGTTCGCTTCAGCCGTTCGTTTTTGCTTTTTAAGTTCAATTTGTTGTCTTCTCAAGAGTTCATTTTCCTTTGTCAATAATTCTCTTTCTCTTTTGACCAGTTTTAATTCTCTTACGAGAAGTTCATTTTTCTTCATCAGCAGCGATTGTGTGTGATGACATCACATCACTGTGATGACACTTGCTATCGTTGTCACCCTCGTTGTTGGCTTCGTTGTCGTCGTCGTTGCTGTTGTTATTTTTATTTTCCTCATCTTTGTCATTTTTTTTCTTATCCGTTGGCTTCTCTCCCCGTAGTTCTACGGGTACACCATTGAGACGTAGTATTAGCGTTGATTTTGTACCGCTGCTTGGCATCTTCAAACGTTGCAGCCATTCTCGCAGCTGCAACACAGAATACTCACTCAGCTCCATTGAGTCACTCATGTTGTATCAATAATTTGTTTTTAGGGGGAAAATGGAAGAACAAAGGAGAAGAAAAAAAAATAACGATGGAAATGGACTATAGGGGACGCGCACACGTTTGTTCACGAACGAATACAGCTTATTATTTAATTTTTTTTCTTTATTATTTTAATTTAATTGTTTTAAACTAGTTGCCAGGTAGCTATTAGGGCTGTATCCCACTTCTGAGGTTAAAGTAATAAATCTTTTGTAGTTACTTTATTTAAAACTCGGTGCAGGGAATTAACTTCACGGGAACTAATTTCACATGGGAACTAACTTCACCACTAGTGGGAATTAATTTAACCTTTTTTTGGTGAAGTTATTTCCCACTGAAGGTGGGAGATAATTTCACTTTTTTGTGGGAATCAATTTCACTTTCATGTGAAGTTAACATAAGTTGAAGTTGAAAAATGACAGATACTTGTTGCTCGATTGAAATGATTGAAATTGGAGCCTAAAACAAGTTTTTTTGAATTGATAGCACGGCGTACTAACAGCTAGGTATGTAAGGGGGGGCATGCTGCCCCCCTGCAACCCCCCTGCTTGGGATCACTATAGGATTTGGGGTGGGTGCGAGTTTGGGTATATGCAAAGAACACGAATGCGTTGTGATTCTTTCATAACTGTGAGCCATACTTGCTTCTTTTTTTGTTGGGAATTTCTTTGATTTTAGTGCTCAAATGCAAAAGTTCTTTGCATATACCCAAACTCGCACCCACCCCAAATCCTATAGTGATCCCAAGCAGGGGGGTTGCAGGGGGGCAGCATGCCCCCCCTTACATACCTAGCTGTTAGTACGCCGTGCTATCAATTCAAAAAATCTTTTTAGCAAAAGTAGCTATTCTAGACAACAAATCAACCATTTTTGCGTGTTTTGTATGTAAAAAAGTGAACTTTAAAAATTCGGCGTTGTTTCCATTATTTGTTTGGCCTTATTTCTTTTTATAAATCAAAATAAAGCCAAATTGGTTTTATTTCGTTTTGAACAACGAAATAAGGCCAAATTTGAAATTTGGTGTTATTTCATTTGGTACTATTTCACGTCACCAATTCAACGCTTGATATTTTTTCAGATATTTCAATCGTAGGTGGGAAGTTACTTCACACAATTTTCTGATGAAATTATCGCCCGCCTTCAGTGGGAGATAACTTCACAAAAAAAAAGTGAAATTAATTCCCACTAGTGGTGAAGTTAGTTCCCATGTGAAGGTAGTTCCCGTGAAGTTAATTCCCTGCACCTTAAAACTCTATAATCTACGCACATTCTTAAGTCTCCAGTTTTTTTCTTAACTAAAACTATAGGAGAAACAAATTCTGATTCACTTGGCCTAATGTAACCTTTTTCTAAATACTCATCTAGCAATTTATTTAACTCTGACTTTTCTGTGTATGACAACCTACGAGGCGGCCCATAAAAAGGTTTATCTGAACTTAGGTTTAACTTCATCTCTGTTTTTACTAATGGTTCTACCGGACGTCGAGGCACCAGATGACAATTTTTATAAATATCTTGTAAACATTTTTGAGTTGCATAACTTACATTATTTCCAACTTTTAGAGTTTTCTTTTCACATCATAATCGCAATCTATCATCTTTAAATTTTTTCAAAATCTTCGATCTCTTTGTTAATATTTACGTTATTTTTCATTAAACTGTTTTTATTTACTCTTAATTCGTTAACATTGTGGTTATAAATTGGTACATCTATGTATATTTTCTATATTTCTTTTGTTGTTTTGTTTAACTTTAGACTCATAGTTGTTTTTATTTTCATTAATTTATTTGTTGTCTAAACTAATTATTGACTCATCGTTAAATTTTATACAATTTTTATTATCGTTTTGTTCTTTTTCATAACTTTTATAATTTTGACTATCAATTGTTTTATTAATTTTCTCGTTTAGTTCTTCATAAGTTTGTCTATTCATATATTCATTGTTTTCATAATTTGAAATTAATTTAAAATTTCCAGCCTTCAAAAAATTTCTTCCCAGAATAACCTCATAACCAGTTGAATTATCGTCAACCACAAACAGTTCTACCGAAATCAAAAGATTTTCCCATTCAACGAGACAACACAACTTTGCGATAATTATGAGTTTACTTTTATTAATACCATAATAAGTTACATCGTTAGTTTTTAAATTTAAATTTACTCCTTCGGGAAGGCACGAACGTTTCACAAAACTGATGGGACTACCGGTGTCTACAAGGCATTCTAGAAAGAAATTTTCTGTTTTCTCATCTGTTTTAATTTTTAAATATAAATAACTTACAAAGTCGTCGTTGTTTTTCTCCACTAACTGGACGGTGTACTTCTTCTATGGGCACGTCGTCAACCGATGCTAATCGAGCCGCACCCATAGCATGCCCCAAACTCTCTCTTACTTTTTCTGCACTCGGTGGCTATATGTCCTACGCAATTGCAATTGTAGCATCTCGGTCCTTCTTTTTTTTGTTGATGCATCGTTGTCGCTGCTGTCGTAGTTGTTGCCGTTGCTGCCATCACTGCCCTTGACGTTGACTGGAAGTTGTTGGGTCTTGGCTGCTCGACCTTACCCAATGTCCGGAGTAGATGCTACTTTTCTTTAAAATTGCTGACATGAGCATAAAGTCGCAGGTTTTCATCGCTTATGCCTTCTACGACATATTTAATAAGTTCGTCCTCCTCGATGCCCATATCATTGGACAGTACCACTTTGTCGTTGTAATATTCTGGGAACGTTTCGTTGTAGCGCCACTTCCTGGCTTCAAATTTTCTCCTCATCGAGATTTTATTTTCCTTACAACCGAAAATTTCGGTCATCTCTCGAAGCAGATCGTTGATGTCCTCTTCAGCAAAATTTGGCTTAGAAAACAACCACTGTTGAGCTTTGCCTCTCAACTTGTTTACGAATAGCTTACGCAACAATGTCTTCTCAACATTGTATGCTTTCTCCGTACTCCTCAATTGCGCCAGCCAGACATCAAAATTAATACCACCATCGTATTCCGGCAACATGTCTTTGTACGTATTGTACCTTCTCTCTTCTTTGTCGCCTATTTCTTCGTCTCGTTGTTTACTTTTGTTTTTGTTCGCTTCAGCCGTTCGTTGTTGCTTTTTAAATTCAATTTGTTGTCTTCTCAAGAGTTAATTTTCCTTTGTCAATAATTCTCTTTCTCTTTTGACCAGTTTTAATTCTCTTACGAGAAGTTCATTTTTTTTCATCAGCAGCGATTGTGTGTGATGACATCACATCACTGTGATGACACTTGCTATCGTTGTCACCCTCATTGTTGGCTTCGTTGTCGTCGTCGTTGCTGTTGTTATTTTTATTTTCCTCATCTTTGTCATTTTTTTTCTTATCCGTTGGCTTCTCTCCCCGTAGTTCTACGGGTACACCATTGAGACGTAGTATTAGCGTTGATTTTGTACCGCTGCTTGGCATCTTCAAACGTTGCAGCCATTCTCGCAGCTGCAACACAGAATACTCACTCAGCTCCATTGAGTCACTCGTGTTGTATCAATAATTTGTTTTTAGGGGGAAAATGGAAGAACAAAGGAGAAGAAAAAAAAATAACGATGGAAATGGACTATAGGGGACGCGCACACGTTTGTTCACGAACGAATACAGCTTATTATTTAATTTTTTTTCTTTATTATTTTAATTTAATTGTTTTAAACTAATTGCCAGGTAGCTATTAGGGCTGTATCCCACTTCTGAGGTTAAAGTAATAAATCTGTTAGCTGAATAATTATTATGTTTAATGTCTTCAAATGAATAATAATACGCACAACTTATTCTTGTCGAGTTCGTTTCTAGACTGACTCTTCTTTATTCTTTCATATACTTACTTGCTAGGGGAATTTGTACAAGAGGGAAATTTAACTAGGGAATATATACTTATGTATTAATAACAACGGTTTACATAATATGTTGATGTGTGAGTATAACAATGATTTGAACAGTTCTTTGGATAAGTTAAGATACGTTAACGATTATATTATTATATTATTGCACTGATACAGTGTTGCCACTGAGCCTGATTACTACAAAACGTACTTTTATTTAGCTGCAAAGCTAGTAACTCAAATTCCTGAAAATGATGACGTTTTTGAAAAAAAATTAAGTGGTAAGTCCGCATGCATGCACTCTGATGATTCAGTCTAGTTTTTGTTCTGAGAATGATGATCAGATAGTTAAAATGGGAGCTCAACTAGAGAATGCAATTGCAACACCAAAGCGCCAGAATATGAAAAAGCTTCGTTCTAAACTTAGAAATAGTGGTAAATCTTAACAATCGCCTAGGGGAAAGACTATTAAGGCTTGACCTATAAGCCGTTTGTAACTTGTAGAAACAAATGTAGGTAGCAAGCGGGTTGCTGTTCAACCACTACTGGTCCTTACGAAGCTATGACCAAAGAATTATAAATACACTTTGATAAATTCAACCAATAGAAAGCGTAAACGTGAACATACTATGAAATATTAGCTGGAAGTTGACGGAAACATTCTGAATGTATGCAAAAGAAAACCCTTTTTTTTATTTTATCAAAATCTTAAAACTATCCTAAATATAAAATAAATTAGGTGGCGCAACAGTCCATGAAGGACCAGGGCCTAGTGACTTACAACTCTCAACCATCCCTGTGTGCGAGTAATGTTGTCAGAGATGGAAGGGACCTACAGTTTATATGCCGAATCCGAACGGCTAATTTGAGAAAGCACTTTTCATGACAAGAATTACTCTTGGAGAATTTGTCAATTCCTCGCAAGAGGCAGTACCCGTGAAAAAAGTTAGGTGGCACAGGCAGGGATTGAACCCAAGACCCCTTGCATGACAGTCCAACGCACTAACCATCACGCTACGGGTAAACTATCCTAAAGCTAGTCAAAAATTTTTAAAAAACTAGCGTAAATTTCAAAAACTTAAAAAATTATCTTATCTTAATACTAAATAACAATAACTTAATCTAAAACAAAGAAAATAAAAAAAAAAACTTGGAATCTTTATCTTTATTTTTTATTTTATATGAAACTTAAAACTAAATATAAAAACAAAAAACCGAAACCGAAACCCATTATAATAATTAAGCTACTTAAAACTAACCAAAACCAATAATACTACTTAAAATTACTTAAAACTACTGAAAAACTAGAACAGCCATAGTAAGCTTTTTAGTTTTGTTTTGTGTTTTGTTTTGTTTGTTTTTTGTGTTTTTTTTTTGTGTGTGTTTTTTTTTTTATTTTTTTTGGTGCCACCCTGACTCTCCCTAACCTAATCCTCAAACCTATCTCTTCGGTCCCTATCGGAAACAGTCCTACTGAACCGAAGGCGCTCGGCACCGTCCAGTGCGAGGACGTCTCGACTGTAAAGGAGTCGCCTATCTACAGTTTTACGGCTGATGTGGTAGATTAGCGGAACCGCCTTACTATCCTGTATCAGCCCTCGATTGTCTAAATAGAGGAAAGCTACGGACGGAATGTTGCCACTTAAACGTGCACTTTCGCAGTACTTATTGTTGGGGTATTAAGCTCCAAAAATTAAGCTGTTAGTCGATGACGTCGCTCTCGTGACCCCTACCAAGCTTCAGCAAGAAATTTTCTATTCTGTTTATGTTGGCTCTGTTGTATAGAACCTGGTTGGAATAGTAATGTTTGTACTCCGACTCTGGTGTTCTGTGTAGTCCAAGTCAACATCGCAGACATTGTCTCTCAAACACACGAATCTTTTCCATTTAAGATGGGGCAACGATGGACCGGGCACCCATAGGCAATCATCGGCCGGATAATGGCCATGTAGCAAATCACCTATACCCTGCTGTCAAAACGGCTGCTAAAAAATAACTGTTTTTTCAGGGCAAAGGCTCCCCTAGCTCTGGACAGAGCAGCACTTATATGTCTGTCGAAATACAAGTACTGATCCAACCAGATGCCAAGGTACTTTACTACACTTTTATTCGCCAGTGGCTGTGGATTTGGTCAAACGATCACTAGACTTTTCTTTTCTTTCTCGTACCCCTTGAGGCTCCATACAGTGGAGTCCTGAACAGAATAGTTTCGCATTTCTGAAAGTTGATTTTCAACTTCCGGTCATAGCAATATTGCTGAATCTTGTCGAAGTCACCCTGCAAAAGTGTCTTTGTACCCTCAATTTTTGGGGCCGTTCTGTACGCAATTAGGTCGTCGGCGTACGCTATTGCCTGAGTCAGACTTTCTATCAGATCACTGGTGTAAATGCTGAACAAGATCGAGTTAACCGCTCCCTGTTGAAGACCATTTTTAATATCAAATATTTTGTTAGATGTTACATTGCCAATTTTGACGATAAACCGTCTACCATTAAGCATGTCATAAAGCATATACAACAGTGGTTTACTTATGCCACGTCTGTTTAGCTTTAGATACAGACCCTCTAACCATACGGTGTCTAAGGCCTTCTCCAAGTCAACCAGACAAGCAACCGTACATTGCCTTTTAGATTTGTTCCACTGGAAATCAGAAACAAGCTTAAACGCAGCATGAATAGTGCCATGTCCCGCCTTATAGCCGAACTGATTATCCGGAATTATTTTGTTGTTCTCAGCCCACTTGGACAGAGCTCTATTTATAACCTTCTCGAATACCTTACTGATACTCGGCAGAAGACTTATCGACCGGAGATTCGCCGGATTGGAGTTGTCCTTTCCCTTTTTCGGGAGAGGATGTACCACAGCTGTCTTCCAATTGACCGGATAATATTCTATATATATTCCTCCTAAAGATCTTGTTAATTTGCGGAAACATACTCGGGTCACTAGAATTAAGGGCCCGAATTTTCTTGTCCCAGTACAAAATTAATGTTTAATAGTTTTCTTTGATCAATTTGCTTACGTTTTTATCGACGACTTCAATGTCCTAATCTCCAGATTGTTTGGGTCAATAAACCTCCGTTTACACACACGTTTAAGCCTTGTCAGGAGTCTACTTTTGTGTCTGTGCAGTGCATCTGTAGTCGCGTTACGGTACAAGTTCGTAGTGTCTCGTTCCTTGTATTTCGGTATAGTTCTTTCCATGGTTCGTTGGATTGTCTCGTCCGTTTGTTGTAAATATCCGCCAATCTCGGTATTTGTCAAATTCCTGTCGATTGGGGATAAGCGCGGCCAGTGAGTTTTACTATAATTGTAAGAGTGCATCGGCACGTACTCCTCCAACTGCACAAGCTCGTTTGGAAGCCGTATTATGGCTGCGAGTCCGCAGTGGTCACTGTCGTACTCGATCATCCATAAACAGTTTCTTGGTCTTTGACCCACAGTGTCAGTTATTGTTAGTCTTGAGTTCATTAGCAAAAGATCCAGATAGGCACCGCTCCTTGGGAATGATGGTCTATCAGTAGCCGACAGGTCGAGCATATACTCGGTATTGTGCTGGACAATCCATTCAAATAACTGGTTACCACGAGGATTTTGTATTTGATTTCCCCAATCTGCATGTTTGGCATTTAAATCACCGGCCATGAGATAAAAGTTCTCTTCCGAGTTTAGTTGCAAGCATTGAAAAAGTTTTCCGAGCTCTGTTATAAATTGAGCTGGCTGAGATGATTCCGGTGCATAAGACGCGATCGCATACAAACGCTTTCCCTGGTGGAGAGGAATGTACACCATAAATGCCTCAAGCAGCTGAAATCTGCGTACTTCACGATTGTATATAACTTTATAACTAATGCCTTTTCGCATCAAACATCAAACCAAGACCAATCCAAAAACACTCTAGACATTTGTACATACAATGTAAGAACATTAGCTACAGAAGCAAAACAATCAGAACTAAGACTAGCATTACTGTACCTTTCAGACAAAATTGAAAACCTAGCATCGCAACCTCCACATCAAGGCCGACTTACAAGAAGTAAGTTAAAAAATTCTAATGCTAACTCTGAGCAAAGTTCTTCCTCATCTACAAAACGGAAAAGTGACGAAATGGAAAAAGACACAGATATTGGTCAACTGAATCCTTTCACTAAGAAACAAAGTTTATCTGTATTTGAATCATATGTTCCAACTAATCCGGTCTCCATAACAAGACAAGAATTAAGAACAATTTCTTCCACTGAAACTATTACTGAAACTATTACTGCAAGTTCTCCTTCTGCATCAGTTCAAACTTCCTTACCAAACTCCTCGAGTCAACCATTTGAATTACCTGTAGTAGAGCGACCTGCAATAGAGCGACCTGCAGTAGGGCCACCTGCAGTAGAGCAACCTGCAATCGAAGATAATAGATACGAATCTCCTATTGTACATGGACTTAAAGTTGTTGAAGGTCAAAAACAAAATTTTATTTCTAAACTTGCACCATCTACAAATGCTTTAGATATTAAAACGTATTTAATTCAGAAAATTGGTAAACTAGAATTAATCACTGTGGAGAAAATGCTTCAAAGGAACTATTCCAAGTATGCATCATTTAAAATAAGATGTCCGGACTCGATTTTCCATTTACTGAATTCTCCATCATTTTGGCCTAATGGTGTAATCGTACATGAATTTGTGAACAGGAACTCAAAGATACAACCACACCATTTTCGACAGTAACTGACAACGCTAAAACCCAGCAGCATGTATTAATTTACTATCAAAACGTTAACGGCTTACGGACCAAAACCAATATAGTCTATACGAACTTAACCAACCTCCCTCACGATGTAATTGTTTTAACAGAGACGTGGCTATGCTCATCAATAGCTAATTCTGAACTTTTTGATAACAACTACCAAATCTACCGACGTGATCGTCATTGTAACTATGATTCAACCGTGGTTGGCGGAGGAATTATTATAGCCGTACAAAATTCGTTAATGTGCTCTCTCGTCGATGACTTCCGACAATCCTTGCTTGAAATATTGTGCATAAAGATAAAAATGCCTAATGGTTTCCTCTACGTAGTGGCTACTTACATTCCGCCTTGCTCCAACAGTGATGTATATGATCAACTTTACGACTGCCTGGATGGCATAACTGAAAACATTGACCCTAACGATGAAATAATCATAGTTGGCGATTTCAATCTAAGTGATCTAAACTGGATTAATTCTAATGATAGCGGCGAATTTTTGCCTATTAATCTGTCGTCGTCCAAAGAAATCTCCCTCATAGATTTGATGGCTGCCCTTTGTTTAAATCAAATTAATGGAGTTCCAAACAATAACAATAAAATGCTGGACCTTGTATACTCTTCCGAGTCTTTAAACATGGATGCTGCTGTTACACATAGTGATGTAAAACTTGTCATCGAAGATCGTCATCATCCTGCTTTATCGATATTTTTGAACTTGAATGTTTGTAACTTTTCGAATGCTTGTAATCTTGTTGAATTCAATTTTAGAAAATGTAACTTTGATGAATTGTTTAATCTATTAAGTCTCATTGATTGGGATACTTTGCTTAGTGGTTCAAACCTAGATAATAAGTTATTTAAGTTTTATAAAATAATATTTGACTGCTTTTTAGAAACCATCCCTTTACGTCATGTTAAAACTAAAGATAACTATCCCCCATGGTTCGATCGGCATTTGAAATCCTTGAAAAACAAAAGAAATAAGGCGTGGTTAAGGTTCAATCAAACTAAAACTGATAGCGACCTACTAAATTATATTGATTTTAAAAACGAATTTATCAACTATTCAAACTATCTTTACAATGAATTCCTAACCAAAACTGGAAATGATTTTAGAATAAATCCTAAAAAATTCTGGAATTTTGTTGATATTAAAAGAAAAACTGATGGCTACCCAATATGTATGGTGTTTGATAAATTTTCTAGCCAAGATCCTAAAGTTATATCCAACATGTTTGCGGAGTTTTTTATGAAGTCCTTTGAGGAAACTCTCCCATCTGACCCTCGATCCCCTCTGACATCTCAACAATATGCCCACTTAGGACTAATAAATTTTTCGATTACTGAATCTACAATTCGTGAACAAATTTTAAAACTTGACGACAGTCTAAGTTCTGGCCCTGACGGTTTACCGTCATTCATGTTAAAAAAATGTGAAAATCATTTATCTTACCCACTATTTATTCTTTTTAACCACTCAATTAAGTACTCTACATTTCCTGATCTATGGAAATATGCTTTTCTTAAACCTATTCATAAAAAAGGTCCTAGTCACTTAGTTACTAACTACCGCCCCATAGCCAAACTCTCTGTTATACCTAAATTGTTCGAATTGTTAGTTTGTGATGTCTTATCTTTTAATTGTTCTTCTATCATAAGTGAAAATCAGCACGGGTTTGTTAAAAAGAAATCAACTGTCACTAATTTATTAGAATTCACAACGTTCTGTTTTGACGCTTTTGAAAAAAATCTGCAAGTTGATTGCATTTTTACCGATTTTAGCAAGGCATTTGACAAGCTTAATCATAGTATTCTTCTAAATAAACTGTCAAGATTTGGACTAAATGATTCTTTTATCAATTGGTTGTCTTCTTACCTCAGTGATAGACATTATAGTGTAATTTTCAGACATAATCACTCAAATAAGTTTGTAGTTAACTCCGGTGTACCTCAAGGTAGTCATTTGGGACCACTATTATTTGTCTTATTCATAAATGACCTTCCATCTTTTTTAAAAAACTCTTCTTCATTAATGTACGCTGACGATGTTAAAATATTTCGGAAAATAAATTCATTGAATGATTGTAATCTTCTTCAAAATGACCTACTATGTTTTTGGGAATGGTGCAACAACAATCGTTTATTTTTAAATGTTGACAAATGCAAGACAATGCGTTTCACACGCAAGCATGATTTCATTGTTTTTGATTATATGTTAAACTCCTCTAGTTTACACGTCCAATCCAGCTTTTCTGATTTGGGTATAATTCTAGATTCAAAGTTATCATTTACTGATCACTACGATTCAATAATCAAAAAAGCTAATAGATCACTCGGTTTTATTAAACGTTTTGGAAGTGAGTTCCGTGATCCCTTCGTAATTAAATGTCTATTTTTTTCGTTTGCCAGATCTGTATTAGAATATGGCTGTGTTATATTAGCCCCTTATTACAATGTTCACACAAATAGAATTGAAAGTGTCCAAAAGAAATTCATAAAGTTTTACCTTCGATTTCTTCCTCGGTCAAATTTAATTGAATGGCCTTCCTACCCTCAGAACCTAATTCTCTTGAATATCCCATCCCTTTCTGCTCATAGAGAGTTTTTACAGCTTTGCTTCATCGTTGGATTAATGAATGGATCTATTTCCTCCTTCTCAGTTTTGGGTCGTTTGAACTTTAACGCGGCCCGTGTTGGGTTAAGAACTAGTTTGCCAATACGTCCCAGTTTTAGCAGATCGAACTATGGGTCTAACAGTCCGATTAATCAGTTAATTAATATTTTTAATAAACATTATAACTTAATTGACTCTATCAACGTAAATATTAAATCAAAACAGTTTAAAATTAGATTTTTCGTTAATTTTGCAAATTAGAAATTTAATTGTGTTATTTTTTTTTTATTTTTTTTATATATATACCTACATTCATTTTTATTGTTATAGTTATTTATATTTATAATTACCTGTAACGTTAGGATTTTAACGTGCTCAATAAATCAAATCATTATCAACTATCAACTGGGATATACTGGGACTATCCGAGCTAAGAATTTTTGGACAAAACATAATTGAAAACCAGAATGATATATTCTGTTACATTGGTGAGACCAAAGGCTTGCATGGAGTTGGATTTCTCATCAAAAAGAGTTTAAAGGACAGAATAATAAATGTACGATTTTTTAGTGAAAGGATTTGTAGCCTATGTTTAAAAATACAAAACACAAAAATGACGATAATTCAGGTTTATGCCCCGACCAAAACAGCAACTGACGAAGAAATTTCGAACTTCTACAATCTATTGGACAAAGTATATAATGAAACAAAAACGGAGATAATGTATGTTATAGGAGATTTCAACGCCAAGTTAGGGAAACAGATTGACAATGATGAAGAAGTAATGGGACCATTTGGATACGGACGAAGAAACAAAAGAGGAGACCTACTTATAAAGTGGCTGGAAGAGACGAATCTCAGATTTGCAAATTCTTTCTTCAAAAAGAGAGAAACACGAAAATGGACCTGGATTCACCCGAATGGGATAACAAAGAACGAAATTGACTAAGTTCTAACAAATAAACTGAAAACTATTAATGACATCTCCGTATTGAATAATTTTAAATTTGATAGTGACCATAGGCTAGTAAGAGCAAAAATAAAAGTGGACCATAATACGTTGAAAAGAAACAAACAAACACTCAGTATTCCTAGAATGATACCAACCAAAAATATTGAAAAATATAATGACATGCTTAAGAAAGAAATAAGACTTAATATAACTACAAATAGAATAAACGAAAACTTTCAAAATACATATGATTCATTAGAACAGATAATAAAGAACTCGGCGAAAGTTTCAATCATAACTGCTGTTACTCCAAAACCTGATAAATTAACCGATGACACTAAAGCGCTGATAACCAGAAGAGATAATCTACGAAACAAGGACAACTTATCAGACCATGAAAAAAATGAACTAAGATACCTTCGGAAAACCATAAAAGAAGATGCGAAAAATGATATCCAAACATATAACGAAACAATGATAAAAGATATATTAAGCAACACAAAAATCTATTAAAAAGACAAAATCATTTCTTGACGACGGAAAAGAGTGGATAACATCAATTAAGAACAAAAATAACAACGCTATTAATAGGAGAGATATAAATGAGTCTGCTACCAAGATTTTCGAAGAACTCTTCAAATCGTCAAAAGAAATAAAAGATAATAATATATCGATGGCGGACAGTTACTCCAACTTAAATACTATTACACTTTTTACAAAAACATATATTGAACAAGCAATTGACGATCTAAAGACAGATAAGTGTACAGGAAATGACGGTATTGTAACAGAAATGCTCAAATATGGAAAACAACCAATTTCTACAGTCTTGACCACGATTTTAAATGACGTACTTATAACACAGCAGATTCCAAGAAAATGGAAACAAGCTACAATTACGCTTATCCACAAAAAAGGAAATAAAGATGACATAAATAACTACAGACCAATAAGCAACATTTCTATGATATATAAACTGTTCTCCAAAGTAATGTATACAAAAATTAAGGACACATTAAACAGAAATCAGCCAAGAGAACAAGCAGGATTCCGAGAAGGTTTTTCAACAACAGACCATCTGCAAACAATGAACCAACTCATTGAAAAAACTAACGAATTTGAAAAACCTTTGTATCTTTTATACATTGACTTCAGTAAAGCATTTGACTCAGTAGAACATGACGAAATATGGACAGCGCTGACAAACCAAGGAATTCATCCTATCTTTATAAGGACGATGAAAAATATATATATAGACAGCGTGGCGAAAATAAAAACCGAAAGAATAGGAAGAGAAATAAAAATAAAGAGAGGCGTAAGACAGGGGGATCCAATGTCACCACCATTATTCTCTGCGGTACTGGAAGAAATATTCAAGAAACTAAACTGGGACAATAGATATGGAATAAATATTTGGGGACAATATTTGAGCAACCTTAGATTCGCTGATGACATAGTTCTCATCTCATCAACTTCCGGACAAATACAAAATATGCTCATAGAATTGACAAATGAATGCAAGAAAGTTGGACTTCATATCAATAAGTCAAAAACTAAGATAATGACTAACCATATTAAAGATGACATAATGCTGGATAACGAACACATAGAATATGTAGAAGACTATACTTATCTAGGACAGACTAAGTCATTCATTAACCAAGAGAAAAAAGAAGTTTCTAGACGCATTACCAATAGTTGGAAACAATTTTGGAGTCTAAAACAAATATTACAATCAAATCTAAGGGACGAAACACGAAAATATATACTAGACTCTGCTATTCTTCCTGTTATGACGTATGGGTTACAGACTATATCCTTGACTTCAAGTTTACTTGACAAAATAAGAATATACCAAACCAAGATGGAAAGAAAACTACTTAACCTACGAATAAGCCAGAGAGTGAGAAATAGAGAAATAAGACGAAGAACTGGTTTAACGGACGTGGTTGAACGAGCAAAACTCCTTAAATGGAATTGGGCAGGACATATATCTAGAATACAGGACCAAAGATGGACAAAAATCATTACAAAATAGACACCACCAGAAATCAGAAGACCAATTGGACGACCGAAGAAAAGATGGGCAGACGATTTGCTTAAAGAAAGACAAAGTTGGTACAATGACGCAAAAGATAGAGATCTCTGGGCAACATTGGGGGAGGCTTATGCCAGATCATAGAATTTTGACACGCATCCATTTATTTATTCAAACTTTGCTTACATATTTAAGTTGATTAAAAAAAAAAAAAAAATTATGTCAATTTTATATAGTAATTAATTCAAAAGAAACAGAAAATGTAAACAAAAATGTAAATAAATATTGTACAAAATATCAATAATGGCAAATAAAAGCTTATAATAATAAAACTAATGCCTTTTCGCACGAAAATAGCGACCCCACCCCCTTGTGTGGAGTTCGGCCGGTCCCTTCGTACGATATTGTAATTGTTGTTCGTCAATTTATGTTTCTGGTTCAGCTTAGTTTCGCTGGCCAAAAACACATCAGGACTTTGGTCTTTCAGTAATTGGAATAAGTTAGCTCTACGTTCGACCCAACTTAAAAATTGCGTTAAGCTTGGCAAAATGGTGTAGGTGTGATCTACCCTCTTCGCCTGCTCCCTGATCTGGTTTTGAAGACCTGATAACTGGTCTGAATGGCCAGCAACAGGCTTCTGATCTCACCCTGCACATCCGGAGCTCTCGGCACTAGGGCTCCTGCTCTTCTTTACGCCTGCGGGCCTCTTGTTTAGCTTTAAGTGCCTGTAACAGGGGGGCCAATTGTGCTTAAGGGCTGGTGATCTGCGCTTCAATGGCGCTCTCGTTTGCTTACTCTTCTGAGGAAACCTCTTCTCTCGAAAGTCCCGCAAGCTGGCCGCTCTCATACGTGGTGTATAGTCCCTCGCCACCATCGGACATGTTAATTAGCTCCTCTTCATCCGATGACGGGGAACTAGGAACCGGTGAGCGCGCGCCGTCCCCTTTCCTCCAGCTGGCAGCTCAGCTAAGGTTATGGAGCGACTTTTTTCCATGTTAGAGTCAATCTGTATGCGCCTCCTCTTCATTGGTTGTGCGGCTGGTGAGTGGTGGTGCCATCACCTTTACGTTTTTGGTTGGCCCGGCTAAATCGCCTGTTGTCACCACCATTAACACTCACGATTTTAATTTCTGTGAAGCCGATGCGGTGTTGACGCTTCTACAGTTCGCGATCGACTGAAGAGAAAACCCTTTTATTGCTGCCATGTTCATTGCATTTGTTTCGAATGTCAAAAATGTTAAGTACATAGATCATACATTTCTCGAACATACATACACCCATCACCCATGGAATGCGACAGCGATCACGCTCTTATTGAACGAAAGAAAAGAAATACAAATGTGAATTGAAACACAAAGAGATTGGAAATTCTTTTGTTTCGTTTTACAAAAAACAGTACCCAATTGTTATACAAAATAAACGATTTATAGCACATAACAGAATTACTAAAAATATATCAAGAGAAAAAAGAAAGATCTTATGGATTTAAAGCAGTACATTAATCCCGATTTCCATCCTTTCTATGACGACCTTGCTGATATAATATCTATGAGTCAAATATTCATCCTGGTTTAACCGACACGTTGACTAAAAAGAAGGTATTTAAATGTAATTCTTGTTTTAAAAAATGTAGTAATGGTATGATACCATAGACGGAAACTATTTATTTATGTTCATTTTTGTTATATGCATGCCTACATTAATAGATTAACATGTTAAAATAAAAATCTATTTATTTATATTAATATAAAATATATAAATAGTTTTTTTTTTTTAATAAAAGATAATGTAATAGTATAGGAAGAAAATGACAAAAAAAATCAAACAAAATCGAGAAAGTTCAACAGTCATTGGCAAGGAAGAAGAACTTAACTCAACATGCAAAATCTTATCGAAGATTCTTAACAATTAATAACGAATTAAGTGGATATACGAAAATAATAATACTCCCTCGTGATATGGAATAACAGCTTTTTTAGAGTTAAGCTTTTAAATTTGTAACATTTCATAAGCCATGTCTTTTTCGTTAATTTCCATACTTAAATTTAAAATTTGTGATTTCTTACCTTCTATATTTTATAAAATAAAATAAATAATAATAAAATATGCAAATTTTAGTCCTAGAGCACATTCGAAATTTCAAAATGCTCTCCTGATAAGTATGAAAAATCGACTTAAGCGGTTAAGGCTTGTGACCACTGGTGTCCACACATATCACGAAAAAAACTGAAATTAATCTAGACAATGAAGCGATTCAAGCTTTTGAAATACCACAGAGATTGAATTATATCAACCAGATTATTCGAAACCATTTATCTAAACGACCGATGCTTTGGATGACGCAATTGGGGCTGTGCTCTCACAGTAAAAAAGCCTATAACGGTTATATTGAAAACCCTCGGGAAAACCGAAAGGAAGTTCGCGCCTAACGAAAAGGAATTATATGCCATCGTTTATGCCATAAAGAACTTACGTAACTGCCGTTACAAATCTTGAGATCCACACGGATCATCAACCCCTTTCATTTGCGGTCTCATCCCGTAACCGAAGCACTAAAGTAAAGCGATGGCATATGCGCTAATCGAGAAATACGCTCCAAAAATGGTTTATAAGCCAGGAACAACTAACGTCATCGCAGATGCCTTATTACGGTAAAATTGAAATTAAATTTCTGATTCTGACTCTGAACTTACCCAGCATTCCGCTGAAAGTAGGGAGTACCAAATTGGAGAAATAGATACACCCATTTCCCAATACAACACGCAAATGGTTATGAATAAAGTTCCCGAAACCCCACATGAACAATTATTTCCTTTTCAAGGGAAAGTTAGACATTTGATTCATAGTCAAGATATAATAGCACTATATGCTACAGCAGAAACAATTCATGAAATTAAAAACACACTTAAGACCCATTTTAAAAACAAATTTGTCAGAACCAAATTGTTGGTTATAGATATTACAAATAAAGAGAATAAAATATCTTTAATAGAAACAACCTACAACCGATCTCATCCCTGTTCTCGAAAGAATATGAAACAAATATTACTGGCCCAACATCCAAACAGAGTTCACACAATTCCCAAAGAACTCGAAATTTGCAATACTAACAAGTATAACTTACACCCCCCTTACATCCAATTGGTGAGACGCGAATTCCTTTAAAAGAGGAAAAAACTGTTCACATAGACGTTATGTTTGCCGAAGAACTACAATTTCTAACATGCATAGATGCATACTCAAAATATTTGATCGTAAAAAATATTGAAAACCATCAAGATACATATGCCAAATATAAGTTTTAGAAATCTTACAGATTTTCAATGAATGCAAAAAAAAAGTTTGTGATAAAGACGTAGCATTCACCTCCGCAGTCTTAACGACTCTTATGAAAAGATCAGATATATATATTGTAAATCATTAAACTATGAAAACATTCACTTTGCACAAAAAGGAGAAATAATTGTTATGTATATATGTATATTAAGTATCCTATAATTATATGAGTTAAGAGCCATCAGTCAACAGGACTGATTTTTCTTTTAAATTTTCAAATGTCAAAAATTGTAAGAAAGAACTAGAGCACACATATTGTAAAATTAATAATAACCACACAGTTGTTTATCTGAATTGCTGAACGACCAAAAAACAAAATGTAATAAAATAAAAGAGAAAGGAAGAGGCTTGGAGGTCATCATGGTCGAAAATGTAACAATCGACGGAGTATATTTGATTAATTTCGAGAACCACACCAATATAGATGGAAAAATCTATGAGAACCCCACTAAAATTATACAAAACCATCTTAAGACTTATACAGTCAACAAATATGAAATAGAGAACTATTATGAGTGACTTAATGAAAAACTTAAGTTCGAAGTACGAAATCGCAAATAATCCTATTATATTTACTTCTGTTTATAATAATAATACTTAATACGAACGTACCAAAACCAACAGATGAAGAAATGATTAACATAAGAATAAACAGAATCATGGCCATAGTCAGAGGGGAAGTTCCGGAGGAAACTTCTTAAAGAGAGAAGGGAGTGAACACATGATATCTCATCATAAAATAATCTAAGTGTCACCGGCGATACCGGAAACACATTGATCAATAATAATCCAAATTCAAACGACACATCCGATGTCCGAAACATGATACTCATGTATTTCAGCATCCACCAGACTAAAGCTGACATCATCAGAGCAATATAAATATCATCTCCAATGGTAGGGATATTTTAAGATAGCTTTAAGAATGAAAATGTATTTAGAAATTAGTTCTTAATTAGAGATCGAAGTAATCGGTTGAAAATAAACTTTTTAAAAACTCAATTTAACTGTTCGTTAAACCAATCTACATAAACTGTATAACAACAAGAAAATGTACTAAATTAATCAATAAAAGTAAAAATATTGTATAAGAAAAAACACGAGGAAAAATTTAAGTAAAAAACAGTTGTATAGAAATAGAAGAACAATCTTTACATTTAGAGAATCCAAAATTGTATGAAAGTATGTCTAATCTCTTAATTAAAAAAGAATTAGAAGATATAAATAACATTGATGTGATACAAGGATAATATGAAATTTAAATGCATATAAAGAAACTTCATATTCCATACATTTTGTAACTATTTTTCCCAAACTTTTGGCATTCTTCATCAAACCAAGTTACGTTACGTTTTTTCACTCCTCTTTTATGAGGATACAATACTTTTACAATATTTAAAAAAAAAGATAAAGTCCGCTTTTTGATGTTCTAGTCGCTAGTCGTGGATGTCTAGTCGTTGCCTATAAGTGGACGCTCTTGAAAGATTCAAATAGTCTTGTTAATGATGATAGTCATATCGAACTCCAAAGTTAATAAAGCCCCTGGTAATGACCGTATTTCTTTTGAATTCTTCGAAAACGCAACACATGACTTCATTTCATTGTTAACCATTGAATTTAACCGAATCTTCGAACATGCAGCAGTTCCCGACAGCTTTAAAAAATCAATTATATATGCTCTCCTCAAAAAAGGAAACCACGAAGATCCATCAAACTACAGGGGGATTTCCTTCCTTAACACCAGTGCTAAACTATTTGCCGGTCTGATTCACAGAAGGCTAACGCAATGGGTTAATGAGAGAAAAATTTTGTCCGAATACCAGTCGGGATTCCGAAAAAATTACTCGACAGCAGACCATATATTTTCAATTTACAATATTGTTGACACTTACTTGAAGAAAAAGAAGAAATATATGCGTTCTTTGTTGATTTCCGTGCAGCCTTTGACTCAATTGTGCGAGAAGCACTTTTCTATAAATTATTTGAGTTAGGACTGTCCAGTAGTATTATTAATATTCTGAGAGCGTTGTACAATATGAACACAGCATGCATATGGAATGGAGTTGCTCTATCAGAGGAGTTTCCAACAACAATGGGCCTAAAACAAGGCTGTATTCTAAGTGCCTTGCTTTTTGTGCTGTTCATAAATGACATAACGGATACAGTCAGAGGTGGAATAAAAGTTGGGGGAACAACGATTCCTGCGCTAATGTATGCAGATGATATAGTCTTCTTTGCTGAAACGGTGGTTGGAATGCAACTTATGATGAATAGATTAGGAGATTACTGCAAACACTGGAATCTGGTAGTAAACTTACAAAAATCTAAAATGATGGTGTTCAGATGAGGAGGGTGCAGACTCTCGAAAAACGAAAAATGGACCTTTAATGGAGATGCTGTGGAAACTGTGCGAGAGCACAAATACCAACAAGACAATTTTTAAAATCAAAATTATAATTACATATATGTATATTATATAATAAGATCTTTTTTTGTAGCTTTATTGATATATTTATATTCAAAATATCAATCTGGTAGACGGCCATAAGCCAAACCATTTTGACTTAAGTATATATAATCACAGTTTATAATCTTTTATATTTTGAAAAATAAAGTCATTATAACTAACTAACTAACTGATGATAAATTATTCGAGCTCTCGTCAACTGACTTTACAGACAGTTGGAAAATTACAACAGGTGGAAGGTGATCTGAGTACGGAAATTCCTTTAGCTCAAAATCGTTCCAGTTTTCACCTATGATAGAATAATCAATCTCAGATGACCCTTGTCCAACAACAGAAGTAAAATTTCCCGAAGCATCGCCTTAGATGGTACCATTAGGAATTAGAAATTCGGAATTTTATTGAATCACATACTCGTAATTCCATCAATTTATTTCTTCTTGCATTACGAATTGCATATTTATTTTTCCTACATTTTCCCTTTACTTCATTTATCAATAGACGATCTTAGCCAAATCTTGCATTCAGGTCTCCAATGAGCATAACATTAGAAGTACTGTTAAAAGTGTCCATTAATCTTTCAAAGTCATCTTCCCACTTGTTGCAACTTAGGTACATAGGTAGTATCAAAAATATTTTGTTGTCTTTTTCTTAATAAAAGTACGTTGAATGATTATGGTTTTGAAGCTCGCATTTAATGCTTATTAGCTTTTTCTTTACCCCAAAGAATGATCCTCCACTTGCTCTTCCTTGTGTATGATTGCGTATTGCAGGGATCCGTATAAACTCATAATCTATTAATTTTTTTCAACACTTAAAAAATTATTTTCTGTTACAAAAGTTGCATGGTATAATATTTAGTCGAAACTATTTGCAAAAAAATTAAATTCATTAAATAACGTTTAATTGGACAGACCTGATACGTTATAAGATAAGATTTTGAAACCTTTGTTTTTATTTTTTAAGTCGTTTAATTTTATATAAATAGAACTAGGACAGATGGCTTTGCTAATAAATATTATAATTAATAATCCCACCGGCAGCACTGGGCCCTGTATTGTTGTTGTCAGATTTGAGCTGTCACTGTGGGCTTTCATTATTTTGTTTAGTAACTACATTTCTTCTTCGTCGTTTGATTTAAGACTGTTGTTTTTATCCATAAGGTGTCTATTGTATGTTTGATTTTAGCTCCAACAATCGTGTATGTTTCTCTCGAGCAGATATTGTATAATCCCGACGAATTCAGATTTCAGTGCCAGGTAATTTGATGGCAGCCTTTAATATAATATAAGAAAAGTCATCACTCTGTTGCATTTCTACGATTATATTCGCTACTTTGTTGTTCCTGGAGCAAACAACTTTTGTTGTTAATATTTTTGCTGTGTTATTTTGCTGTTGAAGATCTAGACACACATTTTTTGCTTATTCTTTTACATACATGTTGATTATCTTTTTAAGTTCGAGACATTCAAAATATTTTTCTAAAACTTGGCATTTATTCTCAGTCGAAGTGTTGATCCAAGCATTTCATTGCTACGTTGTAAGTCGTCAAGTTTTGTCTTGCATTAGACCAAGTCAAATTTGTGGACAAGTTTTTAAAGCGGTGCAGCAAATATTCGTTCAAGTGTTTTTATATCAACTCCTTGTAGATTTCCAATTTGGGAATCGTTGTTTGTACTTAGTCTTAAATAAGAAAGAATGCGTTTCAGTCGATAAGACAGAACAAGGTCGTTTTGACGATTGTGTGACAATTGATTTTGTTCTGTTGGTAATAGAGTTTTTTTTTTTTTTTTTTTTTGGCGAAATTCTTTGTGGGTCATCCTTTTTGTACGAACTTAATATAATAAAAATATGAATGAGTTTCAAGCTCATCTCTGAACAAATAGTTTAAAGAGTTTTATTTATTTTCAACTTGATACGACTTAAAAACACTTTTTTCCTTAACTCGCAATTGGTGACTCAAATTTGACTTTGATCAATGGTGACGCCGCCGGTCTCATGGACCGGGTTTTTCAACTGAAGATTTTTCGAAATGTGTTACTAATATTTCGTGATTTTTTTTAAATACATGCGCCTTGACAATGAAACAAAGATAGTAAATCAACAGAAGATCTTTTATCACAATACACAAATTCAGAAAATTGTTTTTTTAGAGCATTAAAAAATAAAAGTTTTTTAATAATACATTTTTTAAAATTAGGTAAAAAATTGAAAATTAGATATTTACCTTCTTAATTTAAAATCTCTGAAATCCTTTATTATTTTACTTACATAAAAGATGACGCACGGTTTTATGGACCGGGGTAGTTAAAAAAACACACAAAGTGTGCTCACTGCTGTAATGTTTGTACCCCTGATTGTGAGTCGTTTCCGTAAAGCAGACTTGGTCCGGCGAGTAGCCAAGTATACCTTAACCCAAAAGCGGATAGCTCTGTAGGGCGTCTGAACTACTGAATTAAACTCAATCGAACCTCCAGCGAATTGCTAAATAAAAGAATCGATCTTGTTGGCTTCAGAGTTTGAAGTGTTTGAATATATTTTTATCATTCCTATTTATACACAAAATTATTTAACTTCGTATACATCCAACCATACTTCGATAATCGATAACGTTCTATCGATATTTCCACAATATACACAATCAGCATTTGACCTTACCATGCATTTGCTTCAAAAATCAACGACACTTGAAATTGGAAATACAAAAATACTCGTGCACTAAAAGTGTCATATGAGTATTTTCGTTTATTTTTTATTTCTCCTATAGTTCGTGCACTGAAGGTGCCGATGGAATTATATGAGTATATTATAAACAAAGTGTGCCAATAGAAATATGAATACTTTTGTTTATTATGATTCGGCTCTATAGCTATAGCTATAGCCGACGCGGTGACCGACGCGACGGGACAAAGTATGTGCGATGGATATGGACGGGAAACCGAGTATCAAGTATCGAAGCAGGTTGAATGTATTCTTAATTGTTTGGCGGCAATTAGTTAAGTGGTCGCTGGTGCGATCCCTTCACACCACCCTTCCAGGGAGAAAAAGGAGAAGTCATGGCATATTATGATTTCTTCTTTTTATGCGACACTTGTACAATGGGGATTCTGATTTATTTTGTTTATGATTTTCAACCTTGAATAGTGTATGTTTTTGTTTTGTTTTTTTTTTCTATTTTTTTTTTCAAATTGCTTATCAATATGTAGTTATGTTTAAATTATTTTATTTAATTTTGTTTCAAATTGCTTATCATTATATAGTTATGTATAAATTATTTTAGCTTTTTACTTATTAAAGATATAGTACCTATTATATTTTTTATTCTGTCTCTAGGTGCACCTAAGTTTATGATAATCTATATTTACAAGTTTATCTATACATGATATCCTATTAATATTATTTTTTTTTTCGTACATTTTGGTATTTATAAGTTTATGTTAATCTATATTTACAAGTTTATCTATACATGATATCCTATTAATATTATTTTTTTTTCTTTTTTTTTTTGTTCGTACATTTTGGTATTTATAAGTTTATGTTAATCTATGTATATTTACAAGTTTATCTATAAATGATATCATATTAATATTATTTTTCTTTTTCGTTCGTACATTTTGGTATTTACAGAGGACCTCTTTCCCCTTTTTTTTTTTTTTTTTTTTAGTACAATCGTGCTTACAAGTTTTTATAAGTTGTTTGTTTTTATTATTAGTTAATGGAATTCATCTCAGTCTAGAAAGTTTCTAGTCAACTTTTAATATTTAGATAAGAGTTAAATATATATAAAATGGCTTTAGTCTATTTTTATGAACTGTTATCCTTTTGTTTTCATATTTTATATCGCAATTGACACCTTTTTGGGACAAAACTTCGTATGGACCTATGTAGATTGGATCAAGTTTCTTTCTATTTTCGTTTCTAAGTAAAACTAAACTTCCTATTTCAAAATTTGAGCTTTTTGTTCGCTCCTCTAGATCAAATCTATTTTTTCTTGCTATCTTTTTGCCTATCAGAGTTTCTCGAGCATCTTTATGAGCGATTTGTAATTTATGTTTTAACTCAATCACATAATCGTCATAGTTATACACAGGTTCTACCTGCTTAACCAAATTTGATGGTAAGTTACACTGTCTTCCGAGTATTAGTTCGAAAGGTGTATATCCGGTTTCTGAGTGTACTGATGTATTATAACAGAAAACGTAGTATGGTAGCCATGTGCTCCAATCGGTATGCTTTTCTGAAACGTAGCTTCTCAGATATGCTCCTAAGACTTTATGGCAGTTCTCTAAAGCTCCTATGATTTCATGGTGATACGCAGTGGATTGCAACTGTTCTATTTTTAATAATTTACATATTTTTTGGAAAACCTGGTTCAGAAATTCAGTTCCCTGATCGGAGGCTACTGTGTGTGGTACTCCGTATCTTAAAATAAAACCTTCTACTAGAGCTTTTGCCACTGTACTTGCTTCTTTGTTTGAAATGGGTAATGCTTCCGTGAATTTGGTTAGTTCATCCTGTATAGTTAAGATATACTTGAATCCATCTTCTGATTCTTCTAAGGGTCCTACGAGATCTAAAAATAGTTTGTCAAAACCCGATTCGGCTGTTGATGTGATAGTCATTGGTTGCTTTTTTGGCTGAATATATTTATTTCGTTGACAAATTGGGCAATGCTTTACGAATGTCGTCACATCGTTTTGCATACCTGTCCAAAAGTATTTTTTCTTTATATTTTGTAGCATGCGGTTTATTCCTGCATGTCCACTGGTTGGAAGAATGTGGTAGTCATTAAGTATTAATTTCTTTTTACAAGGATCAGTTATTTCAATATTTTTTTCTATAATGTGCACTTTAATGTTACTTTCTTTAAATATTTCTCCTAATAATTTTTTTAATTCATTCATATTGCTCTCTTTGCGGCCGCATACGAGCTTCTTCATTTCATTTGTAGTAATATATATCTTTTTAATACAGTTCAATCCGCAGAGTTTCTGCACATCCCTCGACAATATTTTGCCAAATACTGTCGATTGGGTTGTAGTGCTGTCCTTGGACTTCTTTAGGAGTAAACAATTCTCTTTTGGGATATACGCCAAAACCTTGTTGGGACCAATGATAATGTCCGTATCCTTGAAATTAACTAAATCTTCCTCGAAGTTGTGAACAATCATCAGCTCTATGACTTTAAGTCCATTTTCTGCTAATTTAAGCAGTTCGGTTATGAGTTGTTCGTCAGTTTTCGTATCCCTTACATTTATTTGTTTTCGTTCATGATTTGTATTTTCCATTTTTGACTGAGATCTTGTTACAACACAGATGCACAATTGTCTCAAATCCTCGGAGTCTATTTTTATGCGGCTCAGTGCGTCGGCTGTACAATTATCCTTACCTGGAGAATATTCTATGTAAAAATTATATTCTTCTAGTAGTAGTCTAAATTTGGTTAGTCTGCTACTAGGTTCTTTAAGTGAGAACAAGTACACTAAAGGTCTATGGTCTGTTAAAATTTTGAATTTTCTTCCGAATAGGTAGGGACGATAGTGCTTAACTGCCCATACAATAGCAAGTAATTCTTTCTCAATTGTACTATAGTTCTTCTCTGCTTTATTAAGAGTTTTGCTTGCATAGGCAATTGGTTTATCGTCGAAATTGGATAAAACAGCTCCTAGAGCGAAACCTGAGGCATCTGTACGTAAAATAAATTCTTCGTTAAAATTTGGGAATTGTAAAATTTTAGGACTAGTTAGGATTTCTTTAAGCAATTCAAAAGATTTTTTACAATCTTTATTAAAATTAAATTCGACATCTTTTTTCAGCAATCGGTTTAGTGGGATGGAAATGGTAGCGAAATTAGGTATAAATTTACGATAGTAGTTGGTAAATGCAACGAACCTTCTTACTTCATCAGCGGTGGTGGGTGTGGGGTAGCTTTTCATTGCGGAGGATTTAGTGGGATCGGGTAGGATGCCATTATTGGAAATAACGTGTCCTAGGTATAACACTTCCTTTCGCAAGAAAGAACATTTTCCAGGATGTATTTTTAGGTTTACCTCTCTTAACCGGTCAAACACCTGTATTAAGTTTTTATTGTGGTCTATTAAACTTCTACCAAAGACTATGAGATCGTCGAGATATACAAAACATCGTGAATATGTTAGTCCTGACATCGCTATAGACGTCATTCTGGAAAATTTGCTGGGTGAGATCTTCAAGCCCATGGGTAGTCGTTTTAACTGGTAGTGACCATCTTCTGTTGAGAACGCGGTGATTGGTCTACTATTAGCATCCAACTCCATTTGGTAGTATCCCTGGCTTAAATCTATACATGAGAAGTAAGCTGCTCCTCCTACCATATCGTAGATGTCGGTTATGTTAGGTAGTGGAAATTTATCATCTTCAATTCGTTCGTTCACGTGACGATAGTCGATCACCATACGGAATTTTTGTAGACCGGTAACCGGGTCTTTCTTTTTAGGTACTATTAGTATTGGAGAGTTCCACGGCGAAACAGATGGTTCTATAATGTCGTTTTCTAACATCTTTCGTATTTCTTCTTTTATATCCTGTTTCTGTGTGTGTGGGAGACGATATGGTTTTGAATATTTTGGTGATACATCCTTTTTAAGCGAGATATTCGCTTTGCCAATATGTGTATACGTGAAAGATGTCTTGGTATTTGGTACATATGGCTCCAATTTCTGCTTTTTCTTCGCTATTTAATGTGTCAAAATTTATTTCGTTAATTATTTTATTAACTCGAGCGTTTATTGATTTATCTGTCTGGTTGTAACGTAAAATGTAGTGTTCTGAAGCTGGGGAGGACAATGGTTCAGCCCAATTTAGAGTTACTGTAGTATCCCGTGCATTTAAAATTCTTATTGGTATTTTTCCGTTTATGGCAGTGGATAATGATCCTGCCATAAAAACGTTTTCGCATAATTGCTGTGGGTAAAATACTCGAGCTTCGGTGTGTTTTGTGTTTAGCCAATATGTGGCTTCGCATCGTGGGGCTATTGAGATGGTATTAATATTCTCGTGGGAGCATATGGGCAGATGAATAATGTTACTTCCCTTTTTGGTTGTTAATAGGAATTTCTCCAAGTCAAGTATTGCGTTAAACTCTAGCAGAAAGTTAGCCCCTATAATACCTTCAACCGGAATTGGGAAATTATCGGGTACTACGTGAAATTCGTATGGAACTATAAAATTTTCTAAATGGATTTGAATATTACATGTTCCTATTGTTTGTAAATCTCCTGAAATGCCTAAAATTTGTGTGCTTCTATTTTTGTTTATGGGTATGTTTGTATTTACTGAACTGTTTTTAACTACACAAATTGAAGCTCCTGTGTCTAATAAAAATCTTATATGTTGATCGTAGTCTAGTTTTAAATGAACGTAAATGACGTTTGATATTCCAGCAGTGCAAATGCCATTTGCCATTGGTGGATTATTTAATTCCCATCCGATGGGTCGGCTTCCCCCTCGGTGGGTAGATCGTTTCCCAATGCTAATACTCTGTGACCATTGTTGTTAGTCCCGGTAGGTGTGTTATTTCTACTGGGGTTTCTGTCTCGGGAAAAATTAGTCCTCGTATTGACATTATTCCTATTATTACTTTGTATACTTCTATTGTCATTACGACGGTTTGTGTTAATACGATTGTTATTAGTTTGTAATGACGGATTTCCGTGATGTGATTGAGAAAATCCTTGATTATAGTTGTTGTTAAAATTATTTTGTCTTGGGGAATTGGGAGAGTAGTTATTACTACGAAAATAATTCTGTCTCGTAAAATTTTTGTTGGGATAGTTAGTATTATTATAACCTGACTGATAGGAATTATGAAAATACCCTTGGTTTTGGTTTCGATTGTGGTGTTGTGAATAATTGGTATTGTGGGCATACCTAACAGTTTCCGTTATTGGTAAAGTACTGGGAGCTAACTCTAGCAAATGGGTTATAGCATCTTGCATTTTAGTATGTCTTGCACTATCGAGAATGATTCTATATCTATCGTTAACTCCTTGTTTGAGAAAAGCTAATCCTCTATGTTAATTTGCTATAGAAAGTGTTTCTCGAGCTTCTTCCCCTTGCATACTTATTTCCAGTTCAGTCATTTTTGATATCAATTGTTCTATTTCGGAAACAAATTCTCGCATATGTCGGTTTCTTTGACGCGACCTATCTAATTTGGACTGAATGCTTTCTATTGTATCTTTGTCTCCACATTTGGAAACTAAATTTGCTTTTAATTGTTCAAAAGTTTCGATATTGGCGGCTCCTAGTTCAGTTAATGCCCTACCTTGAATTTTGCATTTCAACAAAAATTTGATTAGCATATTCTGTGAATCTTTCTTTAAGGTGTCATGGTAAAATTCAATATTATTGAGAAAATCCCTAATATTTTCGGTGCGTTTGTTATTTTCTTCGCAGGTTAGTACAGGCAATTTTTGTGCCTTACTGAAATCGAATTCGGCCATTTTGTTCAAACTTGATAATGGCACTTTTTCATGAGTTTCGGGGACTGACTTAATTTCCTGATTTTCTTGGTCTCAACCTGGTTCTTCTGAACTATTTTCTTGTATATTGTTTTTTACGATTGCTTCTGCAAGTTCCCTATAATTTTAAGCCTTGGATGTCAACTGAGTCAGATATTTATGTTCCTGTTCTGTAAGATTTTTTTGATTAAAAATTTTGATTAAAAAAGTGTTCAATGAAAATATTCCACAATTGCAAAATTTCTTTTAATTTTTTGTTTGCCCCTTCGAGTTTTCTTTTGCGATTTGGGGATTTTTTTTTAGGTTTAGATAACAGTTTTTTAGTGTGCCTAAAGCTTCTTCCAAAGTCGAGAAATCCATTAACCAATATAAAAATTTTAAGAAAATTTGTGGGTTTATTTTTTATTTAAAAAAAAATTATACAGATATTCTTCTGGTTGTATTATTTTGGACGATTTCTTTTCTAATTGCCTTATTAAATTTCCTTACGATTAAGTCTCTAATATATTTGGCGAGAAAAATAATAATAATTATAATTATGATAGACGCTACATCTATTCCATATTCATATTTATCATTGGACTTATTAATTTGAGGCCCGTTATTGTTAACGATGACCTCTTCTACTTTAGACTGGGATTTACCCATTACAGAAATTGCAAAATAAAATAATAATTGAGATAAAAATTAATTTTAAATTTTGAAAATTGAATGAAAACAAATTTAATTTTTGCTCTTGCTGATTTCTTTTGCTGTTGTCATCATCGACTGGAACAGCTTGTGGAACTCTTGCTCTTCGGCTTTCTTTTGCTTCCGTTTGGCTGCTTTGTTGGAGCGGATTGCTCCCTTCACTTGCTGGATCTGGCGCAAGTATTTTTGCCTCACATCGCTGGGTTGGCCAGGTATGTTTGCCAACCGATACAGTTCAATTAGGTGTTTCTTGAGCTGCACCCTCTTTCCCGCTCGTACCTTTGGAGTTGGGGGTACTGGAATTGGTTCCGCAGCACGGGTAGTATTTCGCCTCAAATACTCTTCGATGGTTAGGGGTTTGGGGCCTACTCTGATTTGTTGGGTTTCTTTGGGCCTTGTCGGTTCTAGTAGTAGTGCCTGGGCTTCTTTAATTAAATTGGCTGCTAGGGCCAGTTGGGTTTGTCGGGACATCTAATAGAAAATGTTTTGCTGCTCCTGGAAAGATCGCCATGTAATGTTTGTACCCCTGATTGTGAGTCGTTTCCGTAGAGCAGACTTGGTCCGGCGAGTAGCCAAGTATACCTTAACCCAAAAGCGGATAGCTCTGTAGGGCGTCTGAACTACTGAATTAAACTCAATCGAACCTCCAGCGAATTGCTAAATAAAAGAATCGATCTTGTTGGCTTCAGAGTTTGAAGTGTTTGAATATATTTTTATCATTCCTATTTATACACAAAATTATTTAACTTCGTATACATCCAACCATACTTCGATAATCGATAACGTTCTATCGATATTTCCACAATATGCACAATCAGCATTTGACCTTACCATGCATTTGCTTCAAAAATCAACGACACTTGAAATTGGAAATACAAAAATACTCGTGCACTAAAAGTGTCATATCAGTATTTTTGTTTATTTTGTATTTCTCCTATAGATCGTGCACTGAAGGTGCCGATGGAATTATATGAGTATATTATAAACAAAGTGTGCCAATAGAAATATGAATACTTTTGTTTATTATGATTCGGCTCTATAGCTATAGCTATAGCCGACGCGGTGACCGACGCGACGGGACAAAGTATGTGCGATGGATATGGACGGGAAACCGAGTATCAAGTATCGAAGCAGGTTGAATGTATTCTTAATTGTTTGGCGGCAATTAGTTAAGTGGTCGCTGGTGCGATCCCTTCACACTTCAAAGTTTCGTCGTCAGCTGATGGTGGGGGACGTGCAATGCGGCAGCTACTGGAAAAGGCAACAAAAAACAATAACGGAGAAAAAAGTTATTCGCATTTTTTCGCACACCCGGTCTCACAGACCAGTAGCTCACCATTGGCGGGTTAATAACAAACATATTATCACGGAGATTAATAACAATTAACTAAACTATAACATGCCTGAGTTGCCAATTCTGAAATTTGTTTGGATATATATCCCTTAAATGCTTTCTTTTTAACATTTTCAAGATTCTTTATGATAGGATTAAACAATGGAAGCTTAAAAGTTGTATCTTATTGAAATAGAAACATAACGCTCCTTATCTCCGAACAATATTAATTTAAATGTATCTTGTAATGATTTGCCATACATTTATTCATTTCAATTAATATTATTGTAAAAATTATAAAGTCCAATGAAATCGGCCTTTACGAAATTATAAAAATTTAGATTTTTGCGTGAAATATTTGCATAATCATAGAATTCATAGACTTATGATGAAAGTGATTATTTATAGAAGGAAAATCAGTAATATTTAAAGAATATTTTATTTCACTATTTATAAACCTAAAAACAATATCTACCTAGGCTATTTTTTACATTATTAATTTGAAAAAGACTGATAGGTGAGAGTGAGTCAGCAACCAGCATTTTTACATCATTTTACATTTTAAAGTATTTAAACATTATTGTCTTCCATATATTTCCAGGCGATATGTCACCTAGATTAAAATTGCCGAGTATACATGGGAATTGGATAAAAGCTAAATCATTCATTGTTACTTGATCGTTGCAAAAATGTTTAGTATGTACTTCTATTCCACTCATGCCATGGGACGAATATATCCTACAATAGAAAATAAATATTTAGTATTAATATTTCAAAATTACACTAACACAAAGTTGCTCTATTTCATGCAGATCGGATTCTTACCCCAAGTTGTTGGGGGTAGCAAACGAGAGAGAGGTGTTTCCACTAAGACAATTTTATTCAGATGGCAGTGGAGGAATTCCCACGATGAAATCAACGGTGGCATCTACAGTTCCAGTTACGTTGAACTATTTTTGAACATTTTATAGGGCTACTACGACACATTCGGAGCTCAGGCATTTAAGGCGCCGCCGTTATACCGGGTTTTGCATTGAAGTTTAAATCAAGGACCTGGTACTTCAGGTTGAAGGTCGTTCGTTAGGGTAACTTATTTACCACGGAAAGAAAATTAAGTCGCGCAACAAAGCCCTGGAAACGGATGGATTTATTGTTGACAACCCACGCAAATGATTAACGGACAACGAACTTCAAATATTTACGTGGAATGTAAGGCCCCTTAATAGACCACGTGCTTTCAAACAGTTAGCGAAGGCACTAGACTGCTATAAAGCAAATATTACGGCAACTCAGGAAATGCGATGGGATGGGAAAAAAGAGGGCGAAAAACTGCGACTTATACTATAGTAACTGCTACCTGCTACAAACAACGTCATTTGAGCCAGACCTAAGCAAAAAATCTAGGGCGATAGGTTCATCATCGAACGCCTTTTGACCATTTGAATCAAAACTAAGTTCAGCAACATTAGCCTAATATGCGTACACGCCCCACAGAAGAGAAGGATGAAAACACCAAGGATATGTTCTTCGAGCAAAACAGCTACGATATTCAAATTGTTTTGGGAGATTTTAATGATAAGTTAGAAAGTGAAGACAGGACAACGCTTACGATAACGGATTAAGGCTCATTGATTTCCTTGCGAGTTGAAACGATATTGTAACCAGTACGCGTATCACACACCTCAACATCTACAAAACTTGTAGTTCTCTAGAACAATCAACCAAGATTCCAGCATCATGGATGTCTGAGCAGCTAACATTAACTCGGACTACTTCATAATTGTAGCCAAGGTAGCACTTCTGGTTTCCAAACCTTAGGCAAAACAGAAACATGCTGGAGGAAGGTACAACCTCCAACGACTCAAATCGGAAGATATTGCCAAATCCTTCTTCGTCAAAGTCATAAGTATCGTCTCTTTGGAATTTTTATGCCTCCAACACAATGTGTAGAGAACCAGTTACAACATTGCTAATATTCCATCAGAGAAGCCGCCTCTGACGTTCTGAGTTTCAAACAGCCACCCTCAAGAAACCCCTAGTTTGATGAGGAATGGTGGCAGGCAAATGCAGCCAAACAACAGGCACGCAAAGTGGCACTCTACAGAAGGACGAGAGCAACACGCTCTATGTGCAAAAAAGGCGAGAGGAACACTGAATTTTTAGAAGAAAAAAAACGAGCATTAGAATCGTGGTTTCGAAGATGTTGAGAGGTTCAAAAGGCACGACTACTTCTGCAGACTGTATAACGGTGACGGGAAACCGATTTCTGCTGTCAGGCAGGATGATCCATTCAATATAGACGACAAGAGCCAACAATCCCGTCTTGCCGACTTATACGAAGCAAGGATTTGCATGTCTAAGCTGAAGTCAAACAGAGCAGCTGGAGCAGATGGCTTAAATATCGAGCTGTTCAAAGCAGCTATAGATAATCTACCTATGCTCCGCTATTAATGCAGAAAATAACCAGCGACAAAATATTTGTTTAATTTATTTATTTATTTATCAATTGTTCAAGGACCTAGTGGATATAAACTCTAATTTATACAAAAACATCTTAAATTTAAAGCTTATTTAAAAGAATTTTAATAATAATCGCATGCAAATCGAAAATGTCCTCAACAAATAATATACTCGTACACTGAACTTTTTTGCGGTATTGAAACGTTTTTAAATCAATAAGAGAACATCTTGTTTTATGTTGGAGTAGGTCACCATTAGCTTTTTCAACGCATACTTGGCAAATCTTTTTTGTTTTCTTTCTTTCTTTTTGTATTCTATTCTTTCTTTTTGAGACAACATAGTCAACGTGCGATCGAAAATCAAACTTTTGATCAAAATGCACACCAAGATCCTTGATAGTATTTACTCTCATTAGAATAACATCATGGTAATGATAATCGTTAATAATAAGAGATGGTGATCTCGTTACGCTAAATATTTCGCACTTGGAAAAGTTCAGTTTAAAGTGATTGTAATTGCTTTATTCAAGAAAATTGTTTATATTTAATTGCTTAATTTACTTTCATTCTTTTTAACTTCTGTAAGAGGAGAACATGATGAACGAGGCCAACTGTCTTAATAAAGCATGTAAGTAGTATAAACTAGAGGGTTCTAGGCCACCGGCATCACCGGCATCACCGGGGTTCTGATCTATGCTAAATACCGGTATTATTTTGGGTTCTAGACCATGCTTAGCAAACGTTATATACCGGTATTATTGTGGGTTCTAGACCATGCTTAGCAAACGTTGAAACGTAAAACGCAAAAACGTAAAATTCACGTTCACGTTAACGCAAAAACGTAAAATTCGCGTTAAAACGTAAAATTCACGTTCACGTTAAAACGCAAAAACGTAAAATTCACGTTCGGAACGCAAAAATCACCATAGGAAACTGAGCAAAATCATGAATAGAACATGATGTTTAAGAGTTAAGTTTTTTCAGAAAAGGTGGTCTATATAAGTGAAGAGAGAAAAGAATCGTTAAGTAAAAAGACATTTTAATTTTTTTTTAATATTTTTTTATTTCTTAATTAAATTTTAATATTTAAAAAAATAGTTAGTATTGCTGGTAGTGGGCTTACATCAAACCCCCCTTTATAAGCTTTTATTTTTAAAGAATACAGCAGGTGGGGCCACTGCCACAAGATCAGTTTTATATGTATTTCATTTTCAAGTTCTATTCGATAATCACCCCAAGCTTGTGTATTTATATTATTGGTACATATAAATCTTTTGTCATCAGAACAACTTAAACTTGTAACAAGACTATGTATTAACCCATATTTTGTTTTTGTAACAAGACATTGTATTTAACTTAATATATTTTGCTTTATCATGTAATTTTAAGTTTCGCTGTAATATAGTTCACACTCTGTGTTCACCTCAATATTATTAAATAATCATAGAAATTGTATTAGATTGATTCGGAAGTTAATAAAATAATACCTTTTTAAAAAAGTATTAAGATTTATTTTTAATTTTTTGGAAACGGTTTAAAATTGTAATACCTAGTTAGTCCGGAGTTCCTCCCGACGACCAGTATACAATTCATAAAAAGGGCAGTGTTAGCTAGGAGTTCCTCCAGGCAGCACTACATATTTTAGTTAGTAACCAGCATCGCTGTTACAAATTGGCGCACCAACTACAGGGCAGAAACCACGTTACTTATACCACCAACGCTGAAAAAATTTTCGACCAAAACACTGCAACTCGATAAAATAGGCACACCGTCAGTCGTCACTATTCTAAAATGCCACGAAGAACTGAACCACCGGCTGCCTCTGCCTCGGATGCAGGGCAAGAACCTGGAGAAGGTCTACAAATATCGATGCAGCAACTTCAAAATTTAATGCGGCGGAATGTTTCACTTTCAGAGTGCTCCGAAAGGTTTCATGGGGAAGCAGACTCTGAAAAATTGGACAATTTTCTGCAAGCGGTAGAAATATTTAAAAAAGTAAAACAAATATCGGACGCAGATGCATTATTGGAACTGCCTCTACTCTTCAGAGACTTCGCTATAAGATGGTGGAAGGGAGTGAAAGATGAGGCTACTACATGGAAGCATGCAATTGACCTGCTAAAAAAACAATTCGCTCCAAATAGAAAACCTCACGTCATCTTTCAAATTCTCTTTGACACAAAACAAAAAAGAGGTGAAAAATCTGATACATTTATATGCGAAAAACGAGCTCTTATATCAGAGTTGCCATATCCTCAATTTACTGAAGAAATAGCCATCGACATAGTCTACTCTCTTCTACAGGAGGCAATTCGAAAAGATGTAAGAAGAGAGCAGTTCAAAAGCTTCGAAGAATTAATTACGTTATGCAGAGACTGGGAGCAACTATCAGTTAATACAAGGTCAAATTCTAATTTTTCAGAACCATCCCAAGCTAAACAAAAAATACGATGCAACCACTGTAACTATCGCGGTCATCGAACTGCAGATTGTCGAAAGCTTCATCAGACAAAAACAAAAGAAGCAAACGTGACAAGAACAGTGGAAGAAAAGCCAAATATAGTTTGTTTTGGATGTGGAGCTAATGGGTTCTACAGAGGAAATTGTCCTAATTGCAAAAACAAAGTACTCCCTAGTCAATCATACAATAAAACCCAGTCACTAAAAACATCATCAACAGGAAGCATTCCAACAATTCCATTTACGTCAAAAGGAAAAGAAATGCTCGCCTATATTGATACAGGAGCGTTGACAAGCATCGCAGGCAACGATTTATACCAACACCTTAAAGAAACTGGACACAAATTTCATAAGGTCAGTGCAAACGTCACGCTAGCTGATGGAATTGATTCACAAAAAGATATGTGGTGTACAGCTTGTCGCATAATCATTGGCAATAGGTCCAAGATAATCAACATTAGCGTCTTGCCAGAAAGACGAAATTCCATCACGCTCATCGGAATTGATTTTCTTGAGAGCTCTGGTATCATTTTGAATCTGGGCCAAAGAACATGGCAATATGTCGACCAACCAAATGTAATTTTTGAATATTATGACCACCTGGAACCAGAAATCCAAACACCAAAAAGCGACATTTCAACACCAGTATTCTTATTAAATTGGGAAAATAATAGAGTCGAGCCAGTTTCTCCTCTAGGCAGTACACCAAATCAAATTTTAAATATGTCCATCACCGAGAACGAATATGTTTCACAGTCAGAAAAAGCCTCAGAAGATGAAATATATGAAATTTTTCGAGATGCACTTCCTCTCTATGTCCACAGTCCTAAAAATGACTCAAACTTTGAAAATGTATTTTTAAATACAAAAAGGCAAGAACGAACCTATAGTACCGAAAACTTGTTCCAGCCACCGCACAGAGTAAATATTAACGCTATAGAACTTCGAACGGAAGAAGGATGTCACTTGTCACAAGAACAAACAAAAGTGCTTGAGTCTATATTAAATTGGCACGAGCAGGTATTTAACTGGGAAAATGAAGTGACTGTAAAAGGAGTTGAACATATTATTGCAACTAAAAACCATTTGCCAATCGCTTCGCCTCCATACAGACTTTCGCCAGCTAGAAAAGAGCAGTTGAAAGATGAAATACAAAAAATGCTCTTAAAGGGTATAATCGAACCTTCTGATTCTCCATGGGCAGCACCAGTAGTAATGATTCCAAAAAAATCAGGCGAAATACGAGTTTGCATCGATTACCGCAAACTCAACGCGGTCACTACACCAGATCGTTATCCTTTGCCAAGAATTGACGACTTACTACATGATGCTAAAGCAACATCATTTATGAGCACCCTGGACTTACAGTCAGGATACTGGCAAATAAAAGTCGCCGAAAAAGATAAACCGAAAACAGCATTCGTAACACCTTTCGGAACATTTCAATTTAACCGAATGAGCTTTGGACTTCGAAACGCACCAGCTACATTCCAACGCCTCATCGACCGATTAAAAGCTGGACTAAGCGAAATTACCATCTTTGCTTATTTAGATGACATAGTTGTCTGTTCAAGTAGTTTTAATGATCACATGAGCGATCTTCAAAAGTTATTTCAAAGACTTACCGAATATGGCATCAAAGTTAATAGGGGGAAAAGTCGCTTCTGCTGCGAAGAAATTAAATATCTGGGACATTTACTAACAAGGGAAGGCATCAAGACAGATCCAGATAAAACGTCAGCAATCGAAAGAATGAGCCCACCAAGAAATTCAAAAGAAGTACTCACGTTCTTACAGACTTGCTCCTGGTATCGAAGATTCATACCAAATTTCTCGGATATTGGTAAACCCTTGAGCAAATTACTAAAGAAGAATGTTACGTTCAAATGGTCTTCCGAAGAACAACAAGCTTTTGATAAATTAAAGCAACTTCTAGTTACAGCACCCTTACTACAACAAGCTGACGAAAAGAAACCCTTTCTCCTGAAGACCGATGCAAGTAATTATGCTCTTGGAGCTGTTCTGGTCCAGGGGGAGGGAGCCGAAGAACACCCCATTGAATATGCTAGTCGATTGTTAACACCTACCGAAAGAAATTATGCCACCACAGAACGTGAAGCATTAGCAATAGTATGGGCGGTGAATAAATTCCGGGGCTATTTCGAAGGAGCAGAAATTACTCTTTTAACAGATCATCAGCCTCTAAAATGGCTAATGTCGCTAAAATCACCAACCGGCAGACTTGCCAGATGGGCTATGCAACTCCAATCATATGACCTAAAAATAAATTATATCAAAGGAAAAACTAATGTCGTTGCCGATACCTTATCTCGGCCTCCATCGCAAACATGTGAAATTTGTTATACACAAGTAGACATTCCAACACGTCGTCCTTATGAAATACGAAAAAGCCAGCTTAGTGACCAAAAGTTACAAACAATTATCAATGCATTTGAAGAAAGCAGCGGTACGGAAGCGGAACAGTATGCCTCTGAAGGCTATATAATAAACAATGGTATATTATACAAATATATAGAAGATTTTGAAGAAGCTGGACTGGTTATTCCGGATTGCGAACAAGAAACTATATTGAAAGCCTTGCACAAAGCACCCACCGCTGGACACTATGGTGTTGAAAAAACCAAAGCAAGGATTTTACCTTATTTTTATTGGGATGGGATCAATTCCCACATAATTGATTTTATCAAGAAATGCGACGAATGCCAAAAATACAAACCCTCTAATCAAAAACCTGTTGGTCTATTCCAGTCAACACCACAGAACCAACGTTTCGAAACCATCTCAGTAGATTTATTTGGCCCTCTTCCACCCAGCAACGGATATTGTTGGATTTTCGTGATTGAAGACACAGCAAGTAGATGGGTAGAACTGTTCCCACTCAGAGAAGCCACCGCTGAGAAATGTGCAACCATCTTACTCAACGAAATCTTTTTACGCTTTGGCATCGCCAGACGAATCATCAGTGATAATGGACCTCAATTCGTCTCCACCATTATGAAACATCTCACTTCTTGTCTTGGTATTGAACAAAGATTGACACCAGTCTATCATCCACAACCAAATATAGTCGAACGAAAAAATCGCGATTTAAAAACACAACTCGCTATTCTGGTCGGTACAGAACATACAACATGGGTCACACGACTGCCATCAATACGTTTTTCAATGAACACATCTGTATGCCAAACAACAGGGCAAACCGCAGCATACCTTACGTTTGGACGAGAACTAAGGACACCAATACACATCACACACGATCTAAGCATGATAATTGACAATGAAAACTTCGTGCCGGAGATAACCCCACATTTGAAACAATTGGCCAATGTTTTGGAAGATTCCCGCCAACTTGAAAAGGTAAACAAGGAGCGACATCTAGCAAACGCAAACGCTAAACGAAAGCCAAAACCTGAATATCAATTAGGTGATGCCGTACTGATAACAACTCACGTTTTAAGCAATATTGATAAAAATGTTACAAGCAAATTTATACCAAAAAGAGATGGGCCATATATCATAATTCAAAAAGTAGGCGAAACATCATTTCAAATAGCACATCCTGATCAGACCGATGTCCCACTAGGGACATACCATGTATCTACACTAACTCCCTACAACTCTGTGGGTGACATAACAACAACAAATATTAAATATCCAATCAGAAGAAGAGGACGTCCAAGAATTACATCACCTGCTCTGCAATCAACTGTCAACTCGCCGAGACGTACTCGTAGCCAGAGGGGGAGACTGTAACAAGACTATGTATTAACCCATATTTTGTTTTTGTAACAAGACATTGTATTTAACTTAATATATTTTGCTTTATCATGTAATTTTAAGTTTCGCTGTAATATAGTTCACACTCTGTGTTCACCTCAATATTATTAAATAATCATAGAAATTGTATTAGATTGATTCGGAAGTTAATAAAATAATACCTTTTTAAAAAAGTATTAAGATTTATTTTTAATTTTTTGGAAACGGTTTAAAATTGTAATACCTAGTTAGTCCGGAGTTCCTCCCGACGACCAGTATACAATTCATAAAAAGGGCAGTGTTAGCTAGGAGTTCCTCCAGGCAGCACTACATATTTTAGTTAGTAACCAGCATCGCTGTTACAAACTTAATTTGTTTATACATTCGGTGTATATAGTATGGTGTTTAGATCTAAAGTTCAACATTTTACTATTGAAGTTTTGTTTGTGTAGCAAACAGTCTCTGTAATTTTGTAAAGACATTTTTTTACAGCTGCTGATTTAACACCCTTAGCCTTTTTTATTAGTGCAGCATCTTCTATGTCTATACTATACATTTTAGCTCTTAATCCTATAAATTCCTTCATTATTCTACCATTATTTTCATCCTTCATAAATCCTAACTTTTTCACATTGAGCTGGGCAATACCGTAGCGGTTTTGGGGTGGATAGTCTGAAGTATCAAATTTATCTATTATATCATTTCTTATATCATTGTAAAAATCATCTGTTCTTATTTTATAAATAAATGAATCGGTATCCATGTAGGCCAGATGTAGGTTGTCAGCGCGACTACCGAGATGGGTGCCTTTGCTTTCTATTGAATCGACAATTCGAACATCTTTTCGTTTATCTACATTTTCCATAGTTTTTCCGAATACAGCATTATTGCAAAGTTTACGCTGATCCTTTTCAAACTTTGTGGTGGCTTTTTTTCTTAGTTCATTGTTTAAATCAATATATTTTTTCAGCCATTGAGATGTTTGAATTGCATCACTCTATGAATTTTCTTAAGCACCAAACCATTATCAAGGCATTGAATTAATGTTTTGTAATGAATTATATAATTAACTTTATTATTCAAATCCGCAATTAATTTCTTATTGGATTTACCAGACAATGAAATGTTTGATGGACAGAATGGAAGATCATTGTGATTATCATGTATTTCTAGGGGATACTCGAGATCCACTTCTAAAACATAACCAATGTTTATATTTGAAATTAACCAGCCTTTAATCTCATCTAAATTAGTTGGAGGTTCAACCCATTTAAAGTCTGAATGTGGGAGGTAATCAGACATGGCCCAACCGTATAGGTTATTAGCATCCAAGTACATTAAATAGTCAGATGGTTTACTTGAATCATAATCACCCATATATTTAAGCTACATTGTGTTAAAGCTCCTCTTATACATGTTAATGTCTGTCAAAATTCAAGCTTAACACCTGTTTCTTTCAACATAGCATCACAAGAGAAAAAGTAGAGTTCCAGTTATTAATACACGGTTTAACAGAATAAGGCATTGTTTTGAAGGTAAAGTGGAAACGTACTCATTCGAAAATACCGATTACGTGAATTTTACGTTCGGAACGCAAAAATATTGGGATGCATTTCCAATAGTTTGATTCTAATTGGGAATAAGTGTGAGTGGTTGGATTTGTAGCACCATTTGTATTTTCATTTTAATATTGGTTGTGGGATTGGATTTTCAGTGATAAATTGGTTGTGGGATATACTTTTGTAGTCGGATTTCTAATTCAAAAATTAAATTTTTGTTGGAATATTGCCGAACATTGCTCAAACGACCATGCGACTTATGAGCATCCAGTGAGTACTATCATTTTCATGATATTGGTTTTTGTATATGCTAATTTATATGCTCAAAAGGGATTGAAAAAGTCCTTTTGGGATCTTTTTTGAAAACAAACTATATGAATATTTAATAAATAATGTGTTTGTATCGCCACAAAAAAGGAATAGGTATACCTACACCTTAATATGTAAGGTAGGTATTTGAAAAGATACTATTAATTTTTCGTGTGTAAAAAATTACCATTTTCTTACTATTTTTATTTTGTTTTGGAGATTTGGTTAAATTGATTTACCAAATCGTTTACTTGGAGGTTTGTTGTTCCAAATAAAAAAAAATTGCAATTACTTTTTCATGAATTTTTGTATCGGTACTGGCAGATATACCATTTTAGGAATACATAGTTTTGTGAATGTTAGTACGATATGGCCAAGTGCATGTTGTATGATAACTCAAAAAATAAATTTCTTCAGTAAAGGCATTTGAAGGTTTTTAAACTTTTTAAATAAACTGAAACAAAACTGGAATACATATAGTTAGTTTAGGTTAGGTTAGGTTATAAGGGGTGTGCACAGCATGAAGCTGTTGCGTACACGGGGGCCTACTGGTCCATTGTGATCCCCTGTAAAATTAAAAATTTAGCATCGATGCTCCTCAATTCTGTCGATTAGCGTGGACTGGCTCGTTAACGAACCAGCCTGTGCTATCTATAAATTTCCTCATGCTTGATATTGAGACCTGTGCTAGATCATCCAGTTCTCCAACAAACCTGTTTCCGAAATGACGGAGTCGGCTGGTTGGGAGGTTCGGACAGTCGAAGAGCAGGTGTTTAATAGTTTCTGTTTCTTCCTCATCCTGACAGCTCCTACAAAAATCGGGTGCAAATGCCCCTATCCTGTTAGCCATTGTGCCAATGGCGCAATGACCTGTTAGTACACCTATCAAGATTTAAATGTTCTTTTTACTCAGCGATAGAATATACCGAGTTTCCTTTTCATTTGTGTTAGGCCATAAACTTCTCGAGATTACGCAATCGTCCCTGGATTTCCAGGAGATATTGATTTTCTCTTTTAGTTTAAGGTCTATCTTCCTCTTGAGTACCCCAATCGGGACGAGTGGTCCCCTAACTGAATGGTCGCTACTACTTGTGTCTGCTTCTGACCCTTTCCTGGCTAGTTCATCTACTATATCATTCCCTTCTATATTGCTATGTCCGGGAACCCAGCAGAGCTTTACCTGGTTAGTGTGGCAGATTTTGTTTAATTCCTTCCTACAGTTTAAAACTGCTTTTGATCTTATGGCTTCACTGGCTAAGGCTTTGATAGCAGCCTGGCTGTCCACGAAAAAAGTAATCTCCGAAGAGCTTAGCTTTTTGTGATGTGGCAATTCAGCTGCTTTTCCAATGGCAAAGATCTCGGCCTGAAAGACACTACAGTCAGCTGGGAGTTTATATGATGCTCTGACGTTGAGAGATTGGCAAACCACTCCAGCACCTGTTCCTGATTCCATTTTTGAACCGTCAGTGTAGAAAGGGATACCCTGTTTACTTATAAGTGAATTAGGATCCCAACCCTGTCTTTCTGGTATGAAAATAGAAAATTTCCTATCGAAATCTAGTAAAGGGGGGATGTAATCGGTGGTCTCCCTCAGTCCTGGAATCGTGTCATATCTTTGTAAGATTGACCCGTGGCCATAAGTGCTGTGCCTCAGTTCTCTTAAACGAATTGCAGTTTTGGCTGCCGTGCACTTTATGAACTCATCCAGAGCCGGGAGGTCCAAGATCATTTCCAGTCCAGCTTGTGGTGTGGATCTTTGAGCCCCTGTTATTCCTATACAGGCTAGTCTCTGTACCTTATTCAGGTTCTTGAGATAGCTTGATTTTTCGAGCGCCTTCCACCATACAATAGACCCATAGGTAAGAATGGGTCTGACAATCGCTGTGTACATCCATTGGATGACTTGCGGTCGCATACCCCAACGTACACCGAAGGTCTTTTTGCATGTGTAGAATGCACATAGTGCTTTTTTCATTCTTTCCTCAGTATTACGCTTCCATGTAAGCTTGGAGTCAAGGATAACTCCTAGAAATTTAGCTTCCTTAGAAAGTTTTAGAGGAATACCATTTAGTTTGGGAGGGTTGAAGCCCTCCAGTTTCCGTTTCTTCGTGAACAAAACCAGCTCTGTCTTGGTGGGGTTGACCCCGAGACCGTTCTTAGTTGCCCAAGAAGATAAATCCTTTAATGCATTTTCCATAATGTTTTCGATGATGGTAAGAAACTTGCCTGATACCAAAACCACTATGTCATCTGCATATGCTACGATTTTAGTGCCCTGATCTTTGAACTTTGTGAGAATTTTGTTGACTACGAGGATCCAGAGCAGGGGTGAGATGACTCCTCCCTGTGGTGTGCCTCTAGTAACTGTTTTCTCGATAGTGCTAACTCCTATTTGAGAGTTGATAATTCTGCCATTTAACATGGTGAAGATCCAATCGACAATGACAGATTCAACCCCAACTTCAACTAAGGCAGTCTTGATCGATTCCGTTTTAACGTTATTAAACGCACCCTCGATATCAAGAAATGCTGCCAGGGTTTATTCTCTATGTTCAAGACTTTTCTCAATATGTGAAACTACTTCATGCAGAGCAGTCTCCACTGATTTACCTTTAAGGTTGCACAAATTGTTTTCGTTGAGAAGTTCTCTAACATGAAGATCAATTATCCTCTCTAGTGTCTTAAGGAGAAACGAAGAGAGACTTATTGGTCTATAATCCTGAGCGGTCGAGTGAGTCGGTTTTCCTGCTTTTGGGATAAAGACTACCTTGACCTTTTTCCAGCTATTAGGGACGTATCTAATTTTGATACAACTTATGAAGATTACCCTAAGCCACGGAGTTATTACTTTGAGAGCATTTTGAAGAAGAGCTGGAAAAATCTCGTTTAGTCCCGCTGATTTATATTTGAACGAGTTTATTGCCCAGATAATCTTCTGCTCAGTAATAACCTGATTTAGTTCTACATTCGATTGCTTGTGAGTAAAATCCAGCGTGTTCGATTATAAGCAGTCAGAACTTTCTGGGTTTTTACAACCGGGGAAATGAGTTTCCATGAAGAGTTCAAGCGTTTCTAGGCTCGAGTTCGACCTTGATCCATCAGGGTGTTTTATGTACCCCGGGATCGTGGGATTAAGGGCCAGGGTTCTACGGATCCTCGCCGCCTCGCTTGTTTTTTCAATGGATTCACAATGTTTAGCCCACGAATCCTTTTTGGCCTTCCTTAGCTCTTTGGTGTAAATGTTAAGTGCGGCTCTATAAGACTTTAAGTCCTCTTCTAATTTACTCAGTTTAGCTTTATTGAAAAGTTTTCTAACCTCTGTTCTACGTTTCTTTAGTACACCATTCCACCAGGGTGGGTTAGTGGAGTTATTGGAACGAGATAAAGGGCAGTGTTTTTCAAAAGACATTCTCATTTTGCTAGACAAGTTTTGGACAACAGTGTCAATGGTTGAAGTACTTAGACTTATATTGTCCTCTGGTGGATCAATGCAGTCTTTTAGCCATTTTTCGTACTCTGTCCAATTCGTTCTAGTTGGGTTCCTGTAAGGTTTTTTTTCAGTAAAGTTCCTGTCTATAGTGAAGAGTATCCTAAAGTGATCCGAAAAAGATTCTTTAGGTGAGACTCTCCAGTCTTCAACTGAAATTTTACTATTATTGCTAATAAGAGTCAAATCTATGATTTCCTCCCTGTTTTTGTTTCGAAAGGTAGGGTGATTGCCCCTATTAGATAACGATAAATTAGAACAGAGAATATATTCAAAAATTGACTCACCCCTTTTATTGATATCCTTTGAGCCCCATTGAGTGTGGTGAGCGTTGGCATCACAACCTACCACCAAAGGTGTATCGCTTGCTGTGGCATGAACCACAAGATCGCGGACAGTTTTTGATGGTGGGCTCTCCTTCTCGTACGGCATGTACGTCGACGCTAGAATGAAGTTTCCTTCATTCGATTCGACGCTGATTGCCGTGTTGTCCTTGTTGCTGTACCTAGATAGGAAGAAAGCGTTAATTGATTTTTTCACTAGGATACAACTTCTAATATCACTTTCATCTGACGTGGAATGGAAAAGGTTGTAGTGTTTTGACCTCAACCCACGGATTCGGTTTTTGCCTAACCATGGTTCCTGGATCAAGGCCACATCCACGTTCTCGTGAGACATGTAGAGCGTAAGGTCGTACGTTGCTGCTTTAGCGTGGTGCAGGTTTATTTGCACCACTTGCAGCTTTTGACTCCCCTTTGCCTTCATGCCTCTTAACCCTTTGACGACCACGGGGACACATTTGTCCCAAGATAAAAAATATTATTAACTTAATATTTTTAATATTAATTAATAATAAATATAAAAAGATTAAATTAAATTATTAAGTCCCATAATGTTATCGTCGTTAAAGGGTTAACCTTTACGGTTCCGAGACCATACCTCAACACGTCATTTCTTTCTCTGAGCAGAAGGTCAGATTTCTTGTCTGCCACAGACAAGAGGTCCTTCCCTTCGCCACCATGGCTCTTTCTTGAGTATTGGAGTTTCCATTCTAAAATGGGAAGGTCTTTGTTCTGCTCCGCCAACAGCTTAATAATGGCTGCGTCCTCATGTTCTGCAGGAGGGGGGATCCAGATGCTAAACTGCTGGCGGAGTGGTAGAGCTGCGGCGGGTAGAACTTCAAGGGAGGAACCTTCCCATAGTTCGTCAATGTTGGCGATTGTACGGTTGAGGAACTCCCGTGATTTCTGAACACCGCAGCAGACCACTTTAACTCCTCGCCGCCATCCGGCACCATCAAAGATATAGTCCTCAGAACTATCGTTCTCTGATGCCGCCATCATAGCTTTAAGGATCTCATTTTCCACAAGAAGCCAGTTTTTTGCCGAGATTTTCCCATCTGGGTCGTCACGGCTTATTATGGCGATTTGTAGGTCAATCGGGGTGGTGTCGAAGCTGCTGGTTTTCTGTTTCTTAGCACCGTCTTGCTTGACTGTCTCCTCCGATCTTTGTCTCTTGGACGTTCCTGGTTTCATTCCAGAAGAGGTGCTTGCCGGTGCTTGGTCTTTCCTAGCGTTGGCTAGCTGTTTCTTGCTGGAAGTCGCCTGAACTTGTCCTTTGTCGTTCCGAGCGGTGCCAGCTTTTTCACGGTTTGCCTTTTTAGGGACAGACCTAGATTTGGCAGCATCTACTCCTTTGCTCTACGACTCTTTGGTGTTCACTTGCTCTGTTGTTCCCCTGGGTACAGTGTCAGTCTCTGCCAGCTGCCGCTAAAAGTTCCTAACTAGCTTCCTATGCTTTTTTAGGAGAGCCTTGTCTCTCGAACTGAGCGTCGCAGGGTCTTTCAACTCGGTCTTTTTCACGAATCTTTTGGAGGATCTGTAGTTGCTGCGTTGACTCGAAGCTTTGAGGGGTGCAGCAGACTTCAGCATAGTCTCTTCTTGACTCGGTTCCATCAGTAGCTCGTCCTCGGTTTGACTACCTATGGAAGGAGGTCTGTCCGAGGTCTCCGTACCTTTGATAGTTAAACCATCTATGTCGGGAAGGAGATCTACTGAGAGAATGATTTAATAGAACTTATATATGGGAATGAAATAAATGAAAATGACGATAAAAATGTCCTTAACATAGGTATTTTGTAGGATATATTGCAAAATCTGTGTTAAAGAAAAATGACTGATTTATGCAAATTGTTTATGAACAAAAGCAAATGTCAAAACAAAGACACTCCATATATGGAGTGTCCTTGTGTCAAAATAATCAGTCTTACAACTTTTAAAAAATATATTAATGTCTATAACCCCCTCATCGGTATTTTCTAATGAGTACGTTTCCACTTTACCTTTAAAACAATGCCTTTTTCTGTTAAACCGTGTATTAATAACTGGAACTCTACTTTTTCTCTTATAATGCTATGTTGAAAGAAAGAGATGTTAAACTTGAACTTTTGACAGACATTAACATGTATAACTCTTCTACCTGAGCGTCGAACTTGTCGAGTTGTAGAAGCTGAGTAAGGTCAATGATTCTCGGGAATTATTTCTCCAGAAGATTCCTGAAACCAAAGGTCGCTCACCCCTACCCCTCACAATCCCTACCCTCTCCTCCGTCGGCTTTGTGTTACTATGCTGGCTGATGTCTCCTTATCTCCCGACTGTATAGCATATCACTATATGTCAACCTAGCTCCCTTCTGGGACGCTTATGGCTTAATTGCTGTTCGTCTCTCCTGCTCCAAAACATATCCTTCCTTCAACTTCCCAATTGGGCTGGATCTAAGGTGTTATACGACCCGTGCCGATGATCAGCCAGGCTGAGGGCCCAATTTCTAAAAATAGCTCAGTCGTTAACGGAGTATCCGGATACCAGGCGACCTCCGGATTAGCTAGCCTTATCTGTGTAAGCGAATCTCTGCACAGATGGACCCCCCCTTTACTTCGCTACTCGTGGGAATCCAAATGAATAATTCAAAACAAAACCAAAAACAAAAACAGTACTGGAAGAAAAAACGTCAAACCGGTACCGGTATTCCAGCTACACCGGGCGGCAGCTCGGCGGCAACTTCGGCTGTCGTTACTCCTGTGCCGAGCACCGGAAAAGGGTCTGTGCCAAGTCACTGCCCTTCTTCTAGTGCGGTGCAGGATGTATCCACACCGGGCGGCAGTTCGGCGGCAACGTTGGCTGTCGTTACTCCTGTGCCGAGCACCGGAAAAGGGCCTGTGCCAAGTCATTGCCCTTCTTCTAGTGCGGTGCAGGATGTACAATTGGCGAAAACGCTTCCTCATGTCGGTAGTGGAAAGTTCGTGCATAATGAATAATGAGAGTAAACCTCTCCAGTATGCTCCTAGGAGCTCTTATAAACAACGGCGGAATGCGATGAGGATTATAAAATCCTCTGGTTCAACACTGGGGGATGGAAGTAATCCCATCCTTAACAAAAGGCTGGAGTGGGCTAGATCCCTTCTAGACAATACTAGTCGACACGACTCTACGTCAAAGCGACAAAGGTCCTTGGAGGAGTCCACTCCCGTCCCTAAAAAGCCTAAAGTGCAGAACACCAGCACTCCTATCATTCCTAGAGTTCCTCTCACTAAAACTTTTAGTGATGTACTCAAGGAATCTAATAAAATCATTATCGCGGTCATTGATAGGAGCAATATTGATGGCACGATTACATCTGAACGTTGGCAGAGGGTGAATCTGGAGCTCTCGGCTGGCTTTCTAAAAGTCATGCGGGATCATCCGGGTCCACCGCCTGTAACAAGCGATGAGGGTTGGCATCAAGGTCATGTCAAGCTCATCGCTTGTAAAGATCAGAGGTCGCGCGATCTTTATACGCTTGCTGTCGGCATGCTGGGCGAAATTTGGCCAGGTGCAAAACTCGAGGTCGTTGCAAAGGAGGACATTCCATGCAGGCCGAGAGCTCGCACGTGGATCCCTAAAGAACCCTCATGTCCGGATGACATACGCGAAATCATAAAGATTAGCAACCCGGACCTCCCTTGTCACGACTGGAAGATCGTGAAACTGGAGGAGCCAAAGGGTCTTTATCAAAATGCGATTATCGTTATCAATAAAGACTCTGTGGCTTCTCTGGCGCGAGATAAGGGAGTGATAAGATACGGTTTTGGGACAATTACATTGCGTATCTATAAAAAAGATGAGGTAGACGCTTCATGCCAGCCTCCACGACCCTTTTCGGAAGCCGTGTCGAAGGACATTGGGGTTCCAGTGCTACAATCACCTTCCCTTCCTTGGATGTGGATGAAGTTGTACCTGGGCCCTCTTATGTCGCAGCACGGTCTTCCTCTGAACCCTCTTCAGAAGCTGTGCCGCAAGACGTAGAGAGTCCCAGTGACATCATCACCTTCCCATCCTTGGATGTGGATGAGAATGTGGCAGGGCCCTCTTCTGTCGCAGCACAGTCTTCTTCTAAAAACGTCGGAGGTTTATCCCTAATGGAGACCGAAGACTCAAATGACAAAGCTCTCCCCAGTGAGGAGGAAGATGAACTATTAGGTTCTTCTTCGTCTGATCTGGATGAGCTGGATCTAACAGTGGTGGAGGTTGATCTGCCGACTTGTAGCCAAAATGCTGCAAATACTACAGATTAACCTCCAACACTCCAAAACGGCTTCGGCCTCCTTACTTCTCCGCCTGACAAAATCTGGAGAAGATGTCGTTCTCATCCAAGAGCCCTGGACTGTGAAATCCCTGGTTCGAGGATTGAGAACTCCTGGCTACTACGTGATATATGTGCATACTAGTAAAACGTAATCTAAACGTATTTTTACTCCCTAATTTCAGTGATAAAGACGTCACCACAGCCAGTATGGTAATAGACAACCATACCTACTGGCTGGTATCAGCGTATTTGGGCCACGACCACCAGGGCCCACTACCTGGTACCACTCTGGAGAGGACGGTCGCTGAATCAACAAGACTTAAAACCAACATAATTATCGGTTGTGACGCCAATGCGCACCATACTACGTGGGGTAGTACCGATATAAATGACAGAGGTGAGTCTCTTTTTGATTATATTTTAACAACTAATCTAGTAGTATGTAATGTAGGTAGTGAACCAACCTTCGTTACTAAAAATCGACAAGAAGTTTAAGATATGACTCTTGTCTCTTTACATCTCTCAAATAAAATATTGATATGGAGAGTATCAAAGGAGCACTCGTTCTCCGATCATAGATACATCCAGATTAAACCAGAACTTTATGATCCGCCCTTATGCGCTTTTGAACTCGATCAAAAAGTCGACGAGCTTACAGCAGCCCTTAATAAAGCCATGGAAACTGCCTGCCCCCTCACTACAGTGCGGGAAAAGAAGAAACCATATTGGTGGGCTGCTGAACTGGGTTTACTCCGGAAAGGCTGTAGAAGGCTTTTTAATCGTGCAAAAAAGACTAGACATCCACAAGACTGGGACTCCTATAAGGAATCCCTCAAAAAATATAAACAGGAATTGAGAATAGCCAAAAGATCCTCTTGGAGATCCTTCTGCTCAATAGAAGAATCCTCGGGGGCATCAAGGATAAGGAAGATTCTCTCGACAAATCCAACCATGCCTAGTTGTCTTAAAAACTTGGACGGTACTTGGACTAACTCTTGCGAAGAAACGCTAAACCTGCTACTTGACACCCACTTTCCTGATAGCTCCAAATACGTTAATACAACAAACCATCCTGGGTCGGGTATTAACTTAACTTTTCCTCAAGGTCTTGTTACTAAAGAGAAATTGACTTGGGCTCTGAATAGTTTCAAACCTTACAAATCTCCAGGGCCAGATCACATCATACCAGCTGAGTTACAATTTACGACTGACATAACTCTGCCCATCATTGAGATGATTTTTAAAAGTTGTCTATATATGGTCCATATACCTCAGCGATGAAGAGAAGTAAAGGTAGTTTTCATTCCCAAGGCGGGCAAATGTTCGCATGTCAACCCTAAAGATCTAAGACCTATTAGCCTATCATCATTCATTCTCCAGACTCTGGAACGTTTGATTGATATCCACGTACGTAACAGCATTGATAAGAGACTATCGATGTCTAAGCATGCTTACTGCAAAGGGAAATCGGTAGAAACAGCCTTGCACACCTTAGTAAGAACTATCGAATATTCCCTAGAACAAAAACAATATACTATGGTGGCCTTCCTGGATATTGAAGGCGCTTTCAACAACGTTGACACATCCGCTATCACTTCTGCTATGACGACCCTAAACGTCGAATACTCACTCTGTGAATTGATAAATCTAATGCTAAAAAGCAGGATCATCAACTCAAAGATGGGGGATTTTTGTGCGAAAAGGTCTGTCAGTAGAGGCACTCCGCAAGGTGGTGTTCTGTCCCCTCTCCTGTGGAACATAGTGGTTAACGAGCTACTAATATCCCTTGAGAGAGAAGGCTACAGAGTGATTGCGTATGCCGATGATGTTGCTATCGCCGTCATAGGAGAACATCCAAATACACTGAGAGACCTCCTCCAAAACGCACTCAATATGCTCACTAGATGGGCAGATCACTGTGGACTTAGTATTAATCCTCAAAAAACAGACCTCGTCCTTTTTACGCGGAAATACAAGATCCCAGAAATTGTACCTCCCTCAATAAAAGGTGTACCACTAATTTTAACCAATGAGGCCAAATATCTTGGTCTGATATTGGATAAAAAATTAAGTTGGAAACCTAATATTCAGGAAAGAGTTAAAAAAGCTACAGCAGCTCTTTTCCTTTGCAAGAAAGCCATAGGAAACAAATGGGGTTTTCAACCTCGCATAACTTATTGGCTATACACATCGGTCATCCGACCAATACTTATGTACGGGGTTGCAGTGTGGTGGACTGCACTGGAGAAAGTCACATATTACGACAAACTCAGCAGAGTCCAACGCACTGCATGTCTCTGCATTAGCGGGGCTTTGAGAACCACACCCTCAGCAGCGTTGGACACTCTCCTCCATCTGACACCCCTCGACATTTTCAGCAAACAAGTGGCAGGGAGTACAGCCATAAGACTCAACGCCTCATCTCAGTGGACCAACAACAATGTTGGGCACTCCATCATTCTGAACCTCTTTGGTTCTATACCAAAGTACATAGACTACACTATCCCAAAACCCCAATTTGGTAAAAACTTCCAGGTATCCATTCCATCCAGGGATGAATGGGAAGATAAAAAACTCCTGGATGACAAAAGCATCCATTTTTATACAGATGGATCCAAGACAAATGAGGGAGTTGGTAGTGGTGTGTAGTCAGAAAAGCTTAATCTAAGCATCTCATTCCGCCTCCCTAATCATTGTAGCGTCTTCCAAGCGGAAATTTAGCGATCAAAGAGGTTCTCTCCTGGCTAAGAGAAAACGTGATATCAACTTCTGATATACGCATCTTCTCAGACAGTCAGGCTGCTATCAAGTCTCTTGACGGCGTCTCAACCAACTCTCTAACGGCCCTCGATTATCGATCGTCTCTTATGGAGATGGCGCAGCAATTTAACATTCACCTATGCTGGGTGCCGGGCCACAGAGACATCGCAGGAAATTGTAGAGCCGATGAACTCGCTAAAAATGGAACCTTCATACCTATTTCACCTGAAAGGGAGAAGATAGGTATACCGATAGCTACATGTAAACTTCTGCTAAAAGAAAAAGCTTTCGAGATAGCAAACTCTAGATGGTACAATTTACCAACATGCGCAGCCACAAAACTAATATGGCCTTCATTGGACCTAAAGCGCTCTAAAGTCTTGTTATCCCAAAGCAGACTTCATATTAGCTCCCTAATAGGTGTCCTTACGGGACACTGTCTTATAGGCAGACACGCAATACGACTTGGTGTAGCCTCAAATGACTTCTGCAGGAGCTGTATGGACGAGGAAGAAGAAGAAACAATCTCTCACCTCCTCTGCACCTGCCCTGCTCTTTCACGAAGACGCAAACTTCATCTGGGAGAATACTCTTTTGATGATCCCAGTGAACTAGCTAAAAAGGATATCTCCTTCGCTTTATAAAAAGCTCAAAATGGTTCGACTAGTGGGAAGTAATTCTCTAGATTCATGTGGTATCACAATGGGCCTTTCTTCTGGCCTAAGTGTGTGGTTTTTGTATCCACAACCACATTAACCTAACCTAACCTAACCTAACATGTATAACTTTTTCGCTAAGGGTATAAGAGGAGGTTTAACACAATGTAGCTTGCGACATTGTTAAGCAAATAATAAATATATGGTTGATTATGATTCAAGTAAACCATCTGACTATTTAATCTACTTGGATGCTAATAACCTATACGGTTGGGCCATGTCTGATTACCTCCCACATTCAGACTTTAAATGGGTTGAACCTCCAACTAATTTAGATGAGATTAAAGGCTGGTTAATTTCAAATATAAACATTGGTTATGTTTTAGAAGTGGATCTCGAGTATCCCCTAGAAATACATGATAATCACAATGATCTTCCATTCTGTCCATCAAACATTTCATTGTCTGGTAAATCCAATAAGAAATTAATTGCTGATTTGAATAATAAAGTTAATTATATAATTCATTACAAAACATTAATTCAATGCCTTGATAATGGTTTGGTGCTTAAGAAAATTCATAGAGTGATGCAATTCAAACATCTCAATGGCTGAAAAAATATATTGATTTAAACAATGAACTAAGAAAAAAAGCCACCACAAAGTTTGAAAAGGATCAGCGTAAACTTTGCAATAATGCTGTATTCGGAAAAACTATGGAAAATGTAGACAAACGAAAAGATGTTCGAATTGTCGATTCAATAGAAAGCAAAGGCACCCATCTCGGTAGTCGCGCTGACAACCTACATCTGGCCTACATGGATACCGATTCATTTATTTATAAAATAAGAACAGATGATTTTTACAATGATATAAGAAATGATATAATAGATAAATTTGATACTTCAGACTATCCACCCCAAAACCGCTACGGTATTGCCCAGCTCAATGTGAAAAAGTTAGGATTTATGAAGGATGAAAATAATGGTAGAATAATGAAGGAATTTATAGGATTAAGAGCTAAAATGTATAGTATAGACATAGAAGATGCTGCACTAATAAAAAAGGCTAAGGGTGTTAAATCAGCAGCTGTAAAAAAATGTCTTTACAAAATTACAGAGACTGTTTGCTACACAAACAAAACTTCAATAGTAAAATGTTGAACTTTAGATCTAAACACCATACTATATACACCGAATGTATAAACAAATTAAGTTTAAGTTGTTCTGATGACAAAAGATTTATAAATACCAATAATATAAATACACTAGCTTGGGGTCATTATCGAATAGAACTTGAAAATGAAATACATATAAAACTGATCTTGTGGCAGTGGCCCCACCTGCTGTATTCTTTAAAAATAAAAGCTTATAAAGGGGGGTTGATGTAAGCCCCCTACAAGCAATACTTACTATTTTTTTAAATATTAAAATTTAATTAAGAAATAAAAAAATATTAAAAAAAAATTAAAATGTCTTTTTACTTAACGATTCTTTTCTCTCTTCACTCATATGGACCACCTTTTCTGAAAAAACTTAACTCTTAAACATCATGTTCTGTTCATGATTTTGTTCAGTTTCCTATGGTGATTTTTGCGTTCCGAACGTGAATTTTACGTTTTTGCGTTTTAACGTAAACGTAAATTTTACGTTTTTGCGTTTTAACGTGAACGTGAATTTTACGTTTTAACGTGAATTTTACGTTTTTGCGTTGTAACGTGGACGTGAATTTTACGTTTTTGCGTTTTAACGTGAACGTGAATTTTACGTTTTAACGTGAATTTTACGTTTTTGCGTTTTCTTTTTGCGTTTTAACGTGAACGTGAATTTTACGTTTTTGCGTTTTAACGTTAACGTGAATTTTACGTTTTTACGTTCTAACGTTTGCTAAGCATGGTCTAGAACCCCAAAATAATACCGGTATCTAACGTTTGCTAAGCATGGTCTAGAACCCCAAAATAATACCGGTATCTAACGTTTGCTAAGCATGGTCTAGAACCTAAAATAATACCGGTATTTAGCATAGATCAGAACCCCAAATAATACCGGTATTTAGCATAGATCAGAACCCCGGTGATGCCGGTGATGCCGGTGGCCTAGAACCCTCTAGTTTATACTACTAACCAGAATTTCTACATTTTTAATTACATTAAGAGGTATTAAAGCATTATCGTGTTCCATATATTCCCAGTCGATGTCACCTAGATTAAAATTGCCGAGTATACATGGGAATTGGTTAAAAGCTTAATCTTTTACTGTGGCTTGATGGTTTTAAAAGTGTTCAGTGTATACCTACTTCTATTTCACTTATGGAACAAATATAACCTACAATAAAAAATAAATATTTACTATCAGCAGAATCTTTGGAACTTACACTAACACAAATTTGCTCAATTTCATCTGCGTCATTCAAGAGATGGTGCTGCTAAATATTCTCCAAGCGACAATCAGGACGCCTCTACCTCGATCCCATTCTGCTGTAGTAGAACTATCTTGCGATATACGTTGAAAGATGAGTTGAAAAGCTCTGATGGGTTAAAGTTTGACTTAAGCCATGTTTCAACTATGATAATGACACCAAACTCATGAATCAAAAATGATAAGAAAAGCTCGTTTGTTTTATTTCGCAGACCGCCAGCATTTTAAAAGTATACACGCACACCAGTCAAACTCACACTAGGCGTTGAAACTTTCATTATTTCACGTTGAAAGTTTCATCCGTTTTTGGAAAATTTACATTTGTTTTTATTTGAACATGAACAGGCCACACTGATGGATCTAAGGGCATATTAAAACAGTTTGCAGGAATTCCTAGCTTGAAATTTACATAGTTAGGTGAAGTAGAGTATGCGTTTTTCATAATTAGCTTCGAACAGCGTAGTTTCAAAATATTTAATTAAACTGCATCATAATCCATAGCTTTATCTTCAGTCACATTTCTGTATAAACGATCAAGATGCAGAAACGCAGTGAGGGAACGCAATGAACTGTGAGTTCACCTTTGACGAAGTCCTAAAATCAACACCGGCTTCATTCATTGTCTTTTTCAGCAGCCATACATACGAAAGGCGAAACAACTGCAGCATCGTCTTCAATGCCACTAAGAGCGTCAAAATGTTCGTTTCCTAAACACATTTATCATGAAAACCATCATGAATCCTACCAGCAACAACAACAGCATAAGTAGGAGGAACATCAATAGCAACAACTTCTGAAACTTTTTGTTCGTCATCCAGAATTCCATTATGAAATAATAGACGGAGGGCGAGCAACAAAAAAAGTAACGTCATTTCATTAAGAAAATATTTGACATTTTGGTATAGTCTAAATATAAATAAACGTTAAATGAATTGTCTGCCACTTATCCGTTGGTGGAGAGGCTGTCGGTAGGGGGTTAAAGATTTATATTAGATAAATAACGTGATTTCATCAAAGATGATTTTTGGTTTAATGATGCAAACTACTGTTTCATGTAACATATCAAAAAGGCAAACAGTTTCGATGGTACTAAGTTGGTGGCAGACAGCGGGAAGGTCTAGAAAATAAGTGATTACGTCATTTCATTAAGGTGGGGAAAAATGTTAAAATTTTCAAAATTCTATTATAACTCTATAGTCAAAAAGGCAGAAAAATATTTCAAGCCCAACACCCCATCAGACACAATTATATATTATGTAATTAAACTTTGTTACTAAAAAAAAAAAAACAAGTAAGAAAATGTTACTTTTTAAAGAAATCAGATTTATAATATTATAGAATAGTTTTATGCCATTTGACTGTCCTCCTCGTAGTTGGGAAATGGAACATCAGGAATACTTTTATCGTCATCGTAATCATCATCGTCATTCTCTTCATTATCTGTCAAATTAATTCAATACAAATTTACGATTATTTATGTGTAACAAAAATGAGTTCATATTGTACATATGTATGTATATACATACATATGTACCTGTGACATTTATACTGTCATCCAAATTGTCTGTTTGAATTATAGCGTCGTTAACAAAAGGTGGGGTCTGAGCATTTCTCCATAGGCCGCAAATATATTGTGATCTTAGTATTTGCTGATGTAGTTCTAATTGGCATGGAGGCAGATTTGAAGCATCAATTTTTTTTAAATTTTCGATTGAATGCCTAATTTTTTTTTCATTTGGATTCTTTACATTGTACAGCTGGCAGATGAAATTTTCCAAAACCAAAAACAATTCATTCCTTTCATAATGTTTTTTATTTTTGGTGTGAAAGGTCTGTTTTTTGATTTCTTAAAGAATGCTGGATTGTAGTCACAACCTGTTATGGCGTGAAATCCAGGTAGTGCTTTTGAAATAGTGTCACCTAAATTAACATGTAATAAGGTGATTCGGTTGTTGCCAACACCAATGTCCAACCAAATAATCAACTGTTGACTCAAATGATGCATATTTCCTAGCATTACTCTTAGAATTTCAGTCGGAGCATTTGATAACAACGTTGGCCTTGAAGTTATTGTTGCAAATGTGATTAACTATTTTCGTATCGGCTTCGTCATGGGACTCACACGATAATAGCTCATCAATTGATTTTTTCACACGGTCATTAACAACTTTGTAAGAGTAACATTTATCGAAATTTAAATTAATTATTTTACTGCTAATAAATCCAGCCACTTCATCAGTCTCCAAGTGTGAGATTAAAAATCTTACAAGAGCTGTTTTAAAGTTTGCCTTTCGGAGTTCCTTCCCAAAATCGGAAGGTCTGAATTGATCTGAACCTGTACGTAGGAACGATCTTCAAACCCCTCCCTTCGCGAACGTTCATTATCTTTAATGGACGGTGAGAAGTATTAAAATGAAATTACGTAATTATTCACTTATTTTCTCGACCTCCCCTGCTGTCTGGCACCAACTTCGTACCATCCAAACTGTCTGCCTTTTTGATATGTTACATAAGACCGTAGTTTGCAGTATTAAACCAAAAATCAGCTTTGATGAAATCACGTTATTTATCTAATATTTTATAACCCTTTAACCCCCTGCCGACAGCCTTTCCACCAACGGATAAGTGGCAGACAAGTCTTTAACGTTTATTTATATTTAGACTATACAATAATATCGAATATTTTCCTAATGAAATGACGTTACTTTTTGTGTCGCTGGTTGTTAGACCATAACCTTGTATCAGTTCTTTTAGAACCAGCCAGCGGAGGGATGATAAGCAAACTTCGGCTGCCGGAGTCATCGAATTTTTTTTAATGTCGATGCTTGCGCGTCAAAAACAAAAGCAGGATCGCTACTCTTTACAGATGGCGGAGGAGTACATCTTGGCAATGGATCAATTCTTTTTCTCTTTCGAAAGATTTAATTGTTTATTGGTTTTGTTTAGATTTGTAGGTAGTGGCTTAGGCTGAAAGCGCGTTACAAGCAATGGTTTCATGACATTATCAAATTCCGATTTAAAAAGCGATACAAGTCTTTTGTTTTTGGTATGCAACCAAGAAAAGAAATGTCTTTGCACACACCGCACTTCCAAGCAGAGCCTGATCGGAAGCATTTATTTTAGTAGATTTAAAAGGAAATCCATAATAGGCAATTGAGTGGTAAATCCCTTTCTCGAGCAACCAAAGTGTCACTATATAACACCCTCTCATCACCGTCCTGTTATCCGGTGCAGAAGCATGAACTACATAAGACAAAAGCGGATGAAAGCAAATTTGGTCATTTCGAGAAAAAGTTCTTCTGCCTGATCTACGGTCTCGTATTCATAGAAGGTGGTTCAAGGAAAAGATGGAACGACGAGTTGTACAGCGACGTTGACTTAGCCAGAAGGATTAAAGTCCAACGACTAAGATAGCCGGGTTACGTAGTGCGTATGGAAACCAATGCACCGGCCCTTAAAATCTTTGAATCCACTAACACAGGTCAATGCAGTAAAAGAAGGCCAAGGATCGGTGGTGCATACAAGTCTAAAGTGACCTCACCCAACTTGGTGTGCTGTGCGCAAATGGAGACATCTCGCTAGTGTCCGAGCTAGATAGAGAAAATTGTTGAGTAGAAGTATACTGTTAAAACTGAAATAAAAACGATTTGGCTTTATTTCACCTTTCCGTAATACAATAAGATCCTATTGCACTTAACGAAAGTGAAATTAGAAATCTTGGTAAGTTGGCTTTATTTCACTCTATTTTATTTTAGGTGCCAGGTTCTAGAAAGCTGTCAGCTACATAAAATATTTGGTAATGTGAAAAAGTTGTACTGTATATGTATGTATAAAAAAAGGTCAATTTCCCAGCCCAAGTATGACTGCAGTCGATCCTATTCATAGGTGTGATTCAATGCTGTTAACCGAATGAACTAAGATAACATTCTTACCTACTCTGTGTAAAATAGGGATTTGTTCCGCTACAGCCATTTGCCATTTGCTATTTACTGAAGCTAGGAAAAAATTATTGAATATTTTAAGGTTCTCGAACAACCTGTTCCAAAATTTTCCGACGTAGGTGCCCATTTCCTGAAAAAAAAATAGAAGCATACAATACATACATAATAGATCATTGTTTCATTTTTATTATATTAGGAAACTTGGGGTTTTACCTACTTTCTTTAATTATAATGAGTAGAATCAACTTCTTAAGGTTGACGGCTTTGTCCTCTTTTATAATAAATTTGGATCATAATTAGTTAGTGATAGTTTTTTATTATTATGATTAAAAGGAGGCTTTATGTATGTAGGATTTCTAGGTTGGAAATTCCTCTTCTGATACACTTAGTGTCACATAAATAGGGACAAGCATTTTTCGTTTTTTATTGGACAATATTTTTCAAACCCTAAGTTTTTTTTTGGAAAAACCCAAATGTGGAATGAATGAATGTATTAAGTTTATATTGCAAAAAAAATGTTGGATTAAGTTGATAAATACAAGTTTTATGGCGGTTTTTCTGAAGAAGGTGATACAAAGTATCGGTTTTTTGTGACACATGAATAGAGACAAGGTCTCAATTTACCTATTAGAGTGTTTTAAATCAGATAAAAGCATACTCTGATTGTGTGAGAGCTAAGTACGAGTAATAATTTGATAGAATCAAGAAGTATTACCTAATCACCTATTACGGGACCGTGGAGCTGGATTTTCAAATCTCTAAAATGACGGAAATCACTTACAAATCGATTCTGGAATGAGCTTTTCTGCAGTTTTCTAAATTACTTGGTGGACAACGATAGACTTCCCAACAAGATAATGCACCAATACATACCGTATGGACAACAAAAGCCTGGATTCAGGGGCGAAACATGAACATATTACCATGGCACCCATATTCTCCAGACTTGAACATCATGGAAAACGTGTGAGGATGGCTTTCAAGAAACTATCAACTTAATCCAAACATTTTTTTTCCACTATAAGCTTAATACATACCTAATTCATTCCACGTTTGGGTTTTTCCATTAAACCTAAAGATTTGAAAATATCGTCAAATAAAAACGAAAAAAGCTTGTCCCTATCATGTGACACGTAGTGTATAGTAATTATTGTATTTTACCTGGGTGTTAAAGTGTAGTTTAACATTTTGAGGTTCTTGATAATTTTTTGTTTCAAACTTTTCGAATTTTTCGCTTTTTTCCTTATTTATTTCATTTGTAAGATATGCTTGTGTAAGTGCGTTAAGTTAAGAGATTGGTGTAAACTGTTTGATTTTTAAAATAATACAGTTCGCATGTGTATGTATAAATTATTATTATCTATTTCATGTGGTTTATTTTCTTGGATAGTTTTTTGGTTATGCTCGCATAATGGTCTCTGTATGTTTTTATAAAATGTCATTACGTTATTTATATAAGGTGTTTGTCGTAATTGGTCATAAGGTGTGAAAGAGTTTTTGAATGCTTTAAAGTTTTTTTTTACTAAGAGTTCTTTAATGTTTTTCCAGTTAATGAAATGTGGATAAATTTCAATACATCTTTTTGCGTTTTCTCTTAGTTTTGTTTTTAAGATGTTAATCTATATATGTTGTGAAGCGTAATGGCATTTTTATAATGTTGGGTCTATGGTTAGTGTGAGTACTTGAGTGGTTGAGTCATTTTTAATTTTAATTTATCACTTGAAGCGCTATTGCAATTTTTGTATTCATTTCACTTAAAATATTTTGATACTTAAAAATATTACTTACACTTGTTAAGTATGTGTTAATTCCTGATTTCTGCGAGTTATTTGTTTGTTGATAAATCTTCGAAACTACTGTATGACTACCAGCGCCAGCGTTGCCGATTTTTTTTTGAAATCGGGCCACTTTTGAAAATAAATCGGGCCATTTTCGTCGTTTCGGGGCCAAAAGCAAAAATGAAGGAGATGCACTACTGTATATTTTTAAATTAATTTTTTAGGCACAATTTTGTTTATAAAAATAATTGTTACAAAACATGAATAATAAAATTCATTCAAAACAACAAAAATAAAAAAGTAAATATTATATTTACCATAAAATAAACCACATTCATTTAATGAATCAAAGTAAAGTTTAACACAGTTTAGTTCATGAAAAGTAAAAACAATTAAATTAATTAAACCTACAAACATTTTGTGATGATTTATGAATCTGGGTAACATCCTAAGTGAAAAATAAATAAATCTAACTCGTCATCGTCAGTGAAGTGAATCTTAGTGTATATGAATACATGTTCTGTATTTGGTTCAAATACTTTTTAGAGGGCCATTTTCAAATTTTTAGGGCCACCGGGCCATTTCAATTAAATAGGGCCAAAATGGCCCTATCGGGCCATTGCAATGTTTTTATTTGAAACCAAAATATTTTTCGTCCTTTAATGCATATTCCAGGTTAATAATCAATAGTTTCGAAATTTTTCTAATTTTTGATTTTTGATACGCAACAAATTGTCAAAATTTCATTAAACATTTTTTTTGTCATTTATTTTCGCGTTGTAGTAATTAAAATGTCAAATTTCAAAAGTGATATTTTGTGTAAAATTTGACTATAATTCGTCCTTTTTTCATGGTTCGGACTTTTTGGTTATCAATTAAATACACTAATCAATAATTCAACGTAATCCTTTTTAACTATCAGTGAAAAACAGTGAAGAAGTGAAGTTAAGAAAACAGTGAAAGCAGTGATATATACTTGAAATAGTGATTTTCTACGTGTAAAAATGGATTTCGGAAATGCCCAGGTACATATGTAGAGTTAATATGTGATTGTGTTTTATGTTTCCAATTGTGAAATTTTGTGAACCTTAGTGCAAAAAGGTCGAAAAGTGCTTAATTTAAAAGTCAAAATGTATATTAAATCTGTGTGTTTTTAAAAAGTGAAGAATTTTGACAATACAACCTTCAAAATTAAATTGAAAAGTGATGACAGTGATTTTATATACCGTCTTTAAGTGTTAGAATATAATAATTTTTTGTTGCAAACGCGTTCTTATTAATTCATAATAAAACTGAATGATTCACAAAATTTCACAAGTGGATGTATATTTGTCAATTTTGTATCTTTAACTTTTTTAAAAATTTGTGTTAAAGTCAATTTTTTCTTTTGCTTTTAGGCTGTACACTCCAGTAAAAGAGGAAGAAAAATAGAAAAAGATGGTTACCTCTTCCACTTGGAGAAAAAAAGAGGAAAAAAAAACTTTCTGGTGCTGTGCTGAAAGGAAGTCTTTGCGATGCACTGCAAGACTTCACACAGTCGATATTGGTGACGTGGTGGTGGTTTCCAACAAGGTGAACGACCATACCCATGCTCCTATGGCTTTCCAAAAGGAAGTGCATAAGGCCAACCACCAAATTAAGCTTAAAGCCAAAGAGGCACTTCCTCCCAGTATAATCATCAGAGACTCAGTGATAATGGTCGAGCCCGCTTGTCGTCCAAGCATTCCCTCAAAGGCCGCTCAAAAAATGAGGATACATCGAGTACGAGAAAGCCTTGTTAAGGAGCCGACCACGCTTGAGGAAATTAACATTCCCGAGCACATCAAGTTTTCTGACGGTGAGCTGTTTGTACTTTCTGAGGAAATATACTCGGGAGGAAAAAACATCCTGCTTGGTACAAAACAGACGATCCAGCTCCTTTCGGAGTCAAAGTGCTGGTTGGTTGACGGCACGTTTGCGGTGGTTCCAACTATTATGGGGCAATTGTTTTCAATTCATGGCCATATACATGGAATCGTTGTACCTCTGGTTTACTGCCTCATGAGCCGGAAATCAAAGAAGGCATATGACGAGTTCTGGCTTCAACTCTTGAAATGCGCCTGTGATTTCAATATCCCACTGAACCCAGAAAGGATAATTTCGGACTTCGAAATGGCCATCATCAAATCAGCCCAAACATTCTTTCCAAACACCCAGACCAAGGGGTGTCTATTTCATTTTGGACAGATAATTTGGCGGAAAGTCCAAAATTTGGGCTTCTAAATCAAATATGGGCAGAATGAAAGCTTCGCAATGGAAGTGCGAATGCTTAAAGCACTGGCATTTGTACCTCCAGATGAGGTAATGACATATTACGAGGCAGCATATGGAGCCCTAGCATTCACTGAGTCTAAGACGCTGGCAAAGTGGTTCAAGGCCAACTACATTGGCAATTCGAGATCAAGACCACGCTACAAGCCAGAGTTCTGGACAACGGGAGCCGCTTCAAGTGAGACCAGTTTCCCTAGGACGCAAAACAGTGTTGAAGCTTGGCATAAACGCCTTAAAGTTGTAGTCAACCAAAGGCATGCAGGTCTCTACAAGCAAATTTCGGACCTTTCGAAAGAATGCCTTGTAGCGAAATTGGCAGTCGAAAGAGTTCGGAGAGGAGAAGAGCCACCAACAACAAAGGCCATGAAGAGGAACGAAAGACTCCAGAGGGTTCTAATCATGAGAACATCGGGTGAAAAAGTGCAGTTCCTGAAAAATGTTGCACATAACCTCACCCTCGCTTAGAAGGTACGCTGGCCTTCAACAATGACGATACCCAATCGGTCCTTTTCAAGACGGCCAAATATTTATGAAGAGATAAATTAACATTGAAATTTTCTGCACTAGCATTATTAACCAAAAAACTTTTTTTAATAAAGCTTAGAGTGTGTAAACTCGTCAGGCAGGCGCCAATATCAACAGCTTTTTTGAATTAAAAGCACCTGTGGGTGGCCCGCTTCGCGGGATCTCAGGATTTAAACTCCACTTTTCGGGGTTCACACCCGCTCACGCAAGTAGTTGTAACTAGAGGGTACGAGACCACCGGTGCACCGGTGCTGCACCAGGGTTCTGATCTATGCTAATCACCGGTGCACCGGCATCACCAGGGTTCTGATCTATGCTAAATACCGGCATCTTCTAGCACCATCTATATTTTTTTTCATTTCAACATTGATTGTGGGATTGGATTTTCAGTGATAAATTGGTTGTGGGGATATACTTTCATAGTTGGATTTTTTGGATAGCACAACCTTTGTATATGAAAACTAACGTTCTAGACCATGCTTAGCAAACGTTAGAACGTAAAAACGTAAAATTCACGCTCACGTTAGAACGTAAAAACGTAAAATTCACGCTCACGTTAGAACGTAAAAACGTAAAATTCATAGTTGGATTTTTTGGATAGCACAACCTTTGTATATGAAAACTATAGTACTCTCATGGGCAGACATTTTTTTGCGCGACCGGACGCCGCCGCCGCCGTCGTTGGCGGTAGTATCGGGGACCGAGAGAAAAATATTATTTCCATTCCCATCAGCAGCCAGCAGAATAAGGGAGACAGTTAATTTCATTCTATTTGAATCTATCCTTGTATATGTTTTCATATACTAAGCTTCCATATGAAGGTAGATGAATTTGTTTTTGTAATTTCTTTATATCAATGCATTTTTATATGAAAAACGACAATGTCTTAATATTGTGTCTAATAAGGGGATGAATGAAATTTTTGTATGCTTACATCAGCTGTTTAAGATCTTGTACCGATTTATTTTACTATTTATTTATTTATTATACTATTATATTATTTATTATTTACATTCATGACTCGCTTCTCCCTGTGTACGATCTTTGTATATGAAAAATGGTTGTATTATGTATACGAAGCTACGATGCGATTTTTGTGAAGAAGAAACATATTGGGATAGTTATACGTTTAGTTATAGTTATGTATATTTTGGCTGGTGTTTTTTTTTTTTTTTTTTTTTGTAGATAAATATCAATTGGTAGGTGATTTTTTCCAGGATGTGGGTTTGATTTTAAATTCAAATTTTAGATATAAAAGATATTGGTAGATAGGCAGGTAATCTATGAAATTTCATAGGGAATTCCTACTAGTATCTGGACAGTGCGATAATATCCGTACACTTAGCATTTTGTTTGAGATTAGTAGATAGGTAGGTACAGTATTTATAAATACCTATGTAGTTTAAAATTAAAATAAAAACAAAAATGCATTCTTTATGTTGGTTCAGATAATTTGATTAATTTGATAATTGAAATTTGTGTCTTTTTATGTTCCAATTCTCCTTTTGTTTTATTATTTTTAATAAATAAATGTAAACAATAAAGCTGGGACCTTAGGCATAAACAAAAAAAAAATTAGTTTATATTTAGGTAGGTATAGGTAGGTATATGTTGTTTGCTGTTGTAGGTACCTTTAATACAATTTTGTCAGCTCTTCCATTTTAAGATGTGTGACTCTTAGGAAAATCCAATTGAAAGTTTTTTAACTTATTAACTATTAGTAAGTATACCTATTTTCGTAAATGTAGTGTCGAAGTAGGTATTTTTGTATTGATTTGAAATTTTCTTTTATACGATTTCGCAGTTTTTTTTGTGCCACTTACCAACCAATAATTTTTTAACATTAAACGCAAAATTATATCAATGATAATTACTCATGTTATTTCACAACCTTGGTGTTATAACCTTGTTAAGATGAAGGATTCTTCAGATATTTAAAGTCAATTTATGACTTAATTTCACAATTTAGAAAATCGTGCTCTGAAATTAATTTTTTTACTTGCGTCATATAGGCAAGTTTTGCATTGACATTTCAATGGTAGAGAAGTAGAAAAAAGTGAGTCCACTGATTCCGTCCTGGCCCGTACCTTCACCCCAAGGCATTAGGTTGATTGGCCTAAAATTTGGATATTAAGGGTAAGAGCCGATTTGCGTTAAGCGTTCTTAAATTCCCATAGGAAGTTTTTGTAATCGGTCCGTTTTCTCGACGTTTCAAGGTCCCTAGAGTCGAAATAAAAGATTTTTAGAGAGATGTCTGTGCGTGCGTGTGTACGTATACGTTCGGGAAGTTTTTTTCGTCGTCCATAGCTCAAGAACCAATAGAGATATCGACTTCAAATAAATTTTGTTATACAGATAATAATACAGAAAGATGCAGAAAGGACTCTAAAAAAATTGAGTGGGTGGTTTTTTTACCAAAGCAATTTAAAAAAAGGTGAAAACTTTGGTTAACCCTAAATATATCACGAACCAATAACGCTAGAGACTTGAATTAAATTTTATATTATATGTATATTGTAACGCGATACAAAACTAGTATAGTTTTTGGAAAAAAAAATCAAATTAACGGGTTTTTATAAATCAAAAAAACTGAACAAACATATTTGTCACCTCGAATATTTTAGCAATAAAAATATTGTTTTCAACTTTCACTTAAATTTTGAGAAAAATCGAATTGACAGTTTTCTTGCAATAAATAAAAACATTACTAAAAGTAAAAAATTACTTTCGACTCAAATATCTTTACAAAAATTAAAAAAATATTGGCTTCAAACTAATTTAATCTCACAGTGATTTTTTTATAAAAGTCCAACAGTCAGTTTTTTCATAAAAAATTAAAATCTACAAAAAATAGTACGCAACATTGGTAAACAATTATGTTCGGTTCTCGAAATCTCGCGAACAATAGAAGATATTGACTTCAAATTAATTTAATTCATCCAATTTGTATTTGTTTATATAAGATCGCACACCAGGATCTCTTTTAATATGAAATGTATGGCTTTTATTTACATATATTACATAAATTCTACTTTTTGCTTCATTCTTAACAAATTAATGTGGACAACAAAGCTCGAACCTTATAGAGGGCATAAACAACATATATGTAAATATGGTTTATATTTAAGCAGGCATCTATGTGTTGCTTAAGCCGATAGATTTTTGTATTGCTCCAGAAGGGTACCCCACGTTATTTTGGTACATTTTTTTCAAAATTCGATGTATCCAAAATGGGTCATTAGTTTTTTACGAAACTGTATATTAATTAGTTCAAAATAACTGCATACCAAAAATATATATTTTAACTAAAATTGAAAAATTGTATGTGTACAAAATTAATTTAAAAAGTAAACTGCTCTAAAGATTTTCAAATAAGAATTTTAAAACATTAAGGTTTTTTTTGACAAATCAAATTTTAGAAACAAGCTTTTTTAACAGGTACATTTTTAAATTTAAAAATACAGGAAATATTTTAAATAGTCTTGGTTTGTCAATTGAACTGATTCGTTCTAAAATTGCCTCTACCTTCTACACGAAGAGACATAGACCCCCATTTCGCTAGTCAAAAGTGCACGTACGTATATTTTAAAACAGTAGTAAAACGTTATGTTTATTTCAAATTTATAGAAAAATTATTCCTAAGTTAAAAACTTTGCTTTGGCATACAAAAATTGGATTTGCTAGAATTTACATAGATATATCTTTAGACTGAGACAAAGGCATCAAATTTATGTAAGTACAATTACAAATGCTAATACTTCTCTAAAAATAAAGATCCAAATAAAGTCTTTTACCTTATTAAAAGTAAACATTTGCTTATACCCTTGATCATTCAAAATTGTTGATAGGAAGGTCCTTCTTTTAATAAATACCTAAATAGGTATATCATAAGAACTTACGTTAAAACGCAAAAACGTAAAATTAGCGTTAAAACGTAAAATTCACGTTCACGTTAAAACGTAAAAACGTGAAATTCACGTTCACGTTAAAACGTAAAAACGTAAAATTCACGTTCACGTTAAAACGCAAAAACGTAAAATTCGCGTTAAAACGTAAAATTCACGTTCATGTTAAAACGTAAAAACGTAAAATTCACGTTCACGTTAAAACGCAAAAAACGTAAAATTCACGTTAAACGTAAAATTCACGTTCACGTTAAAACGCAAAAACGTAAAATTCACGTTCACGTTAAAACGCAAAAACGTAAAATTCACGTTCGGAACGCAAAAATCACCATAGGAAACTGAACAAAATCATGAACAGAACATGATGTTTAAGAGTTAAGTTTTTTCAGAAAAGGTGGTCCATATGAGTGAAGAGAGAAAAGAATCGTTAAGTAAAAAGACATGTTAATTTTTTTAATATTTTTTTTATTTTTTAATTAAATTTTAAGGCCAATGCCACAAGATCAGTTTTACATTTCATTTTCAAGTTCTATTCGATAATGACGCCAAGCTAGTGTATTTATATTATTGGTACATATAAATCTTTTGTCATCAGAACAACTTAAACTTAATTTGTTTATACATTCGGTGTATATAGTATGGTGTTTAGATCTAAAGTTCAACATTTTACTATAGAAGTTTTGTTTGTGTAGCAAACAGTCTCTGTAATTTTGTAAAGACATTTTTTTACAGCTGCTGATTTGACACCCTTAGCCTTTTTTATTAGTGCTGCATCTTCTATGTCTATACTATACATTTTAGCTCTTAATCCTATAAATTCCTTCATTATTCTACCATTCTTTTTCATCCTTCATAAATCCTAACTTTTTCACATTGAGCTGGGGCAATACCGTAGCAGTTTTGGGGTGGATAGTCTGAAGTATCAAATTTATCTATTATATCATTTCTTATATCATTGTAAAAATCATCTGTTCTTATTTTATAAATAAATGAATCGGTATCCATGTAGGCCAGATGTAGGTTGTCAGTAAATTTAGGTTTCATGTATGCATAATGAAAGTCGTACACTTTATACTTTGAAATCTCCAAAACACAAAAACCTAAGTATATAGGCTTATTATATACACTGTAAATTCGTTTTAACTGAATAGCAGCCATGGTTTTCGAAAATTCTAATATGCTATGAAAATTAGGTTTAGCTATAAGAGCGCGACTACCGAGATGGGTTCCTTTGCTTTCTATTGAATCGACAATTCGAACATCTTTTCGTTTGTCTACATTTTCCATAGTTTTTCCGAATACAGCATTATTACAAAGTTTACGCTGATCCTTTTCAAACTTTGTGGTGGTTTTTTTTCTTAGTTCATTGTTTAAATCAATATATTTTTCAGCCATTGAAATTGTTTGAATTGCATCACTCTATGAATTTTCTTAAGCACCAAACCATTATCAAGGCATTGAATTAATGTTTTGTGATGAATTATATAATTAACTTTATTATTCAAATCAGCAATCTGATGCTTTAGAATTTTTGAATGGAATAAATTTTGAGGATGTTTAAAGTCAACGGAAATAAAAATATTTTAAAAATATTTAAATAGGGTTAGCACTATATTTCTATAAGGATGAATGCCGGCAATTAAAATTTACGATTATAATACGTGCATTGATATATCAAGACCCTGATACATCGTTACCATCATGTCACTCATCTGACTAATAGGACTTGACCATCTATATCTATTGCTTTAGGATTTTTCCTGGATTGAGGTAATAATTAGTGTAACAAAAGCCTAATACCTCACTACCATCATATCATTCATTTGTCTAATAGGGCTATCTATTGCTTTGCTAGCATCATGTCAATCATATTACTAAACCCTGTCCCTTATCATTAAAATCCTGAAAAATGATCCAAGGGTTATTTTTATTGCGGAATACAAATGTACATATGTCAATAAGGTCAACACATTATTTTATCTATAGGGATGGATGCCGATAATTAAAATATGCATTCATCATGATCGCTATACATAAATTTATCCAACTGCTTCCTTATATACACCGATGATATTCCAAGTGTCAACAATATAAATTTATGATAAGGTTAACTACATGAATGAATGCGAGGAAAAACTCTATTGTTCTACTATTAGCAATCAATATGATATAAGCATGTATTATTACCCCAATACTTCTTTTCATTAGTTACTTTTCACCCCAAAGAAACCTTTTGCAATGTGTAATACGACATTTAGGATCATATCCTGTATATGACTACTTTCCTACCCCCGATGAAGCAGAATACTCCGTTTTTACTCTGGATGATTTCGCTGCTTTTGAAGCAAATTCATTAACCCTAGCCAGTGGATTCAAGCCAACAAAGAAGCTATCGGAGTTGAAAATGGATCTAAAATATAACATTTATACCTTGCGAAAGGTTACGACACGGTGTGGGGTGATAGAATCGTAGCGGATCTTGGCGAATATATGGTAAGATACAATTTTTCTCGTTCTGCTTCCTTTATACAAAATACTTGAAAATTATGATCAAACGTCATCATGTTATCATAAAGGTATATGATGCCTTGTGGCAAGCAGATCTGGTTGAAATGATACCTTATAGCGATAAAAACAATGGATTTAATTATTTGATGACAGTTATCGATGCTTTTTCAAAATTTGCTTGGGTTCTCCCAATGAAAAACAAAAACTGCATTACTATTTCAAAAGGAATGGATGAAATATTTACTAATTCTTCTAGGATGCCAAAGAACTTGCAGACTGATGATGGAAAGGAATTTTTCAATACAAACTTCAACAGTTTGATGGAAAAACATAAAATTAATCAATATTCTACATTCAGCTCATTGAAGGCTTCAATTATTGAAAGATTTTATAGAACCTATAAGGAAAAAATGTGGAAAGAATTTAGTTTCAATGGAAGCTATAAGTGGATAAATATTTATAAGAAATTGCTTTATGATTATAATCATTCTTTCCACCGAACCATTAAATGTAAACCTGCAGATGTAAACAAGAAAAATTCAAAGTCAATGTTATCACTTTTCAAAAATAAGAAAGAAGTGTTTAGTAAAAGGAAATTCAAAGTTGGTGATAACGTAAGAATTAGCAAGTATAAACATATATTCGAAAAAGGTTATACACCCAACTGGACTACTGAGGTTTTTAAAATAAGAAAAGTCCAAGCAACAAAACCTATAACATATCTTCTCGAAGACTTTCAAGGAAGACCTATTCAAGGAGGCTTTTATGAACTAGAACTGCTGAGAACTGATTGTGGCGATGTAAATCTAGTTGAAAAAGTTCTACAAACGAGAGGAAATAAAGTTTTTGTAAAATGGTTGGGATTCCCACCAGAACATAACTCTTGGATCGATAAAAACAAAATTCTGTAAAATTAATAAAAGAAATAAATTTGATTTTTAAAAATTTTAATTTTGACTCTTTTTCTTATACGTATGTATACATATATTTGCTTATAAATTATAAATAAATAAATAAATAAATTAGGTGGCGCAACAGTCCATGGAGAACCAGGGCCTAGTGACTTACAACTCTCAACCATCCCTGTGTGCGAGTAATGTTGTCAGAGATGGAAGGGACCTACAGTTTATATGCCGAATCCGAACGGCTAGTTTGAGAAAGCACTTTTCATGACAAGAATTACTCTTGGAGAATTTGTCAATTCCTCGCAAGAGGCAGTACCCGTGAAAAAAGTTAGGTGACACAGGCAGGGATTGAACCCAAGACCCCTTGCATGACAGTCCAACGCACTAACCATCACGCTACGGGTACTACTTATAAATTATATTAACTTATAAATTATATTAACATAAAATTATTTATATTTTTGTAAATTTCAGCTCAAACGTTGATCCACGTTGATATGTTTTCTCTAACGCATAAGAGCCTCCTCCAATTAGTAATATGCTTTCTGTGGACAGCTTTGAGTATCTTATCGGTAAAAAGACCTATAAGAAAAAAAAAATAATTGTCAAGTATTTTGTATAAAGGAAGCAGAACGAGAAAAATTGTATCTTACCATATATTCGCCAAGATCCGCTACGATTCTATCACCCCACACCGTGTCGTAACCTTTCGCAAGGTATAAATGTTATATTTTAGATCCATTTTCAACTCTGATAGCTTCTTTGTTGGCTTGAATCCACTGGCTAGGGTTAATGAATTTGCTTCAAAAGCAGCGAAATCATCCAGAGTAAAAACGGAGTATTCTGCTTCATCGGGGGTAGGAAAGTAGTCATATACAGGATATGATCCTAAATGTCGTATTACACATTGCAAAAGGTTTCTTTGGGGTGAAAAGTAACTAATGAAAAGAAGTATTGGGGTAATAATACATGCTTATATCATATTGATTGCTAATAGTAGAACATTAGAGTTTTAACCTTATCATAAATTTATATTGTTGACACTTGGAATATCATCGGTGTATATAAGGAAGCAGTTGGATAAATTTATGTATAGCGATCATGATGAATGCATATTTTAATTATCGGCATCCATCCCTATAGATAAAATAATGTGTTGACCTTATTGACATATGTACATTTGTATTCCGCAATAAAAATAACCCTTGGATCATTTTTCAGGATTTTAATGATAAGGGACAGGGTTTAGTAATATGATTGACATGATGCTAGCAAAGCAATAGATAGCCCTATTAGACAAATGAATGATACGATGGTAGTGAGGTATTAGGCTTTTGTTACACTAATTATTACCTCAATCCAGGAAAAATCCTAAAGCAATAGATATAGATGGTCAAGTCCTATTAGTCAGATGAGTGACATGATGGTAACGATGTATCAGGGTCTTGATATATCAATGCACGTATTATAATCGTAAATTTTAATTGCCGGCATTCATCCTTATAGAAATATAGTGCTAAGCCTATTTAAATATTTTTAAAATATTTTTATTTCCGTTGACTTTAAACATCCTCAAAATTTATTCCATTCAAAAATTCTAAAGCATCAGATTGCTGATTTGAATAATAAAGTTAATTATATAATTCATCACAAAACATTAATTCAATGCCTTGATAATGGTTTGGTGCTTAAGAAAATTCATAGAGTGATGCAATTCAAACAATTTCAATGGCTGAAAAATATATTGATTTAAACAATGAACTAAGAAAAAAAAACCACCACAAAGTTTGAAAAGGATCAGCGTAAACTTTGTAATAATGCTGTATTCGGAAAAACTATGGAAAATGTAGACAAAAGAAAAGATGTTCGAATTGTCGATTCAATAGAAAGCAAAGGCACCCATCTCGGTAGTCGCGCTCTTATAGCTAAACCTAATTTTCATAGCATATTAGAATTTTCGAAAACCATGGCTGCTATTCAGTTACAACGAATTTACAGTGTATATAATAAGCCTATATACTTAGGTTTTTGTGTTTTGGAGATTTCAAAGTATAAAGTGTACGACTTTCATTATGCATACATGAAACCTAAATTTACTGACAACCTACATCTGGCCTACATGGATACCGATTCATTTATTTATAAAATAAGAACAGATGATTTTTACAATGATATAAGAAATGATATAATAGATAAATTTGATACTTCAGACTATCCTGACGTTTTGTATCTTGCTATTTTGTGAAGTTTTACCAAAAACTTACCCAAAACTGCTACGGTATTGCCCCAGCTCAATGTGAAAAAGTTAGGATTTATGAAGGATGAAAAAGACTGGTAGAATAATGAAGGAATTTATAGGATTAAGAGCTAAAATGTATAGTATAGACATAGAAGATGCAGCACTAATAAAAAAGGCTAAGGGTGTCAAATCAGCAGCTGTAAAAAAATGTCTTTACAAAATTACAGAGACTGTTTGCTACACAAACAAAACTTCTATAGTAAAATGTTGAACTTTAGATCTAAACACCATACTATATACACCGAATGTATAAACAAATTAAGTTTAAGTTGTTCTGATGACAAAAGATTTATATGTACCAATAATATAAATACACTAGCTTGGCGTCATTATCGAATAGAACTTGAAAATGAAATGTAAAACTGATCTTGTGGCATTGGCCTTAAAATTTAATTAAAAAATAAAAAAAATATTAAAAAAATTAACATGTCTTTTTACTTAACGATTCTTTTCTCTCTTCACTCATATGGACCACCTTTTCTGAAAAAACTTAACTCTTAAACATCATGTTCTGTTCATGATTTTGTTCAGTTTCCTATGGTGATTTTTGCGTTCCGAACGTGAATTTTACGTTTTTGCGTTTTAACGTGAACGTGAATTTTACGTTTTTGCGTTTTAACCTGAACGTGAATTTTACGTTTAACGTGAATTTTACGTTTTTTGCGTTTTAACGTGAACGTGAATTTTACGTTTTTACGTTTTAACATGAACGTGAATTTTACGTTTTAACGCGAATTTTACGTTTTTGCGTTTTAACGTGAACGTGAATTTTACGTTTTTACGTTTTTTTACGTTTTTGCGTTTTAACGTGAACGTGAATTTTACGTTTTTTGCGTTTTAACGTGAACGTGAATTTTACGTTTTTACGTTTTAACATGAACGTGAATTTTACGTTTTAACGCGAATTTTACGTTTTTGCGTTTTAACGTGAACGTGAATTTTACGTTTTTACGTTTTAACGTGAACGTGAATTTCACGTTTTTACGTTTTAACGTGAACGTGAATTTTACGTTTTAACGCTAATTTTACGTTTTTGCGTTTTAACGTAAGTTCTTATGATATACCTATTTAGGTATTTATTAAAAGAAGGACCTTCCTATCAACAATTTTGAATGATCAAGGGTATAAGCAAATGTTTACTTTAAATAAGGTAAAAGACTTTATTTGGATCTTTATTTTTAGAGAAGTATTAGCATTTGTAATTGTACTTACATAAATTTGATGCCTTTGTCTCAGTCTAAAGATATATCTATGTAAATTCTAGCAAATCCAATTTTTGTATGCCAAAGCAAAGTTTTTAACTTAGGAATAATTTTTCTATAAATTTGAAATAAACATAACGTTTTACTACTGTTTTAAAATATACGTACGTGCACTTTTGACTAGCGAAATGGGGGTCTATGTCTCTTCGTGTAGAAGGTAGAGGCAATTTTAGAACGAATCAGTTCAATTGACAAACCAAGACTATTTAAAATATTTCCTGTATTTTTAAATTTAAAAATGTACCTGTTAAAAAAGCTTGTTTCCAAAATTTGATTTGTCAAAAAAAACCTTAATGTTTCAAAATTCTTATTTGAAAATCTTTAGAGCAGTTTACTTTTTAAATTAATTTTGTACACATACAATTTTTCAATTTTAGTTAAAATATATATTTTTGGTATGCAGTTATTTTGAACTAATTAATATACAGTTTCGTAAAAAACTAATGACCCATTTTGGATACATCGAATTTTGAAAAAAATGTACCAAAATAACGTGGGGTACCCTTCTGGAGCAATACAAAAATCTATCGGCTTAAGCAACACATAGATGCCTGCTTAAATATAAACCATATTTACATATATGTTGTTTATGCCCTCTATAAGGTTCGAGCTTTGTTGTCCACATTAATTTGTTAAAAATGAAGCAAAAAGTAGAATTTATGTAATATATGTAAATAAAAGCCATACATTTCATATTAAAAAAGATCCTGGTGTGCGATCTTATATAAACAAATACAAATTGGATGAATTAAATTAATTTGAAGTCAATATCTTCTATTGTTCGCGAGATTCCGAGAACCGAACATAATTGTTTACCAATGTTGCGTACTATTTTTTGTAGATTTTAATTTTTTATGAAAAAACTGACTGTTGGACTTTTATAAAAAAATCACTGTGAGATTAAATTAGTTTGAAGCCAATATTTTTTTAATTTTTGTAAAGATATTTGAGTCGAAAGTAATTTTTTACTTTTAGTAATGTTTTTATTTATTGCAAGAAAACTGTCAATTCGATTTTTCTCAAAATTTAAGTGAAAGTTGAAAACAATATTTTTATTGCTAAAACATTCGAGGTGACAAATATGTTTTTTCAGTTTTTTTGATTTATAAAAACCCGTTAATTTGATTTTTTTTTCCAAAAACTATACTAGTTTTGTATCGCGTTACAATATACATATAATATAAAATTTAATTCAAGTCTCTAGCGTTATTGGTTCGTGATATATTTAGGGTTAACCAAAGTTTTCACCTTTTTTTAAATTGCTTTGGTAAAAAAACCACCCACTCAATTTTTTTTAGAGTCCTTTCTGCATCTTTCTGTATTATTATCTGTATAACAAAATTTATTTGAAGTCGATATCTCTATTGGTTCTTGAGCTATGGACGACGAAAAAAACTTCCCGAACGTATACGTACACACGCAAGCACAAACATCTCTCTAAAAATCTTTTATTTCGACTCTAGGGACCTTGAAACGGACCGATTACAATAACTTCCTATGGGAATTTAAGAACGCTTAACGCAAATCGGCTCTTACCCTTAATATCCAAATTTTAGGTCAATCAACCTAATGCCTTGGGGTGAAGGTACGGGCCAGGACGGAATCAGTGGACTCACTTTTTTCTACTTCTCTACCATTGAAATGTCATTTTTGATTCTTGAGTTCGACATTTTTTACGAATGCAAAACTTGCCTATATGACGCAAGTAAAAAAATTAATTTCAGACCATGATTTTCTAAATTGTGAAATTAAGTCATAAATTGACTTTAAATATCTGAAGAATCCTTCATCTTAACAAGGTTATAACACCAAGGTTGTGAAATAACATGAGTAATTATCATTGATATAATTTTGCGTTTAATGTTAAAAAATTATTGGTTGGTAAATGGCACAAAAAAAACTGCGAAATCGTATAAAAGAAAATTTCAAATCAATACAAAAATACCTACTTCGACACTACATTTACGAAAATAGGTATACTTACTAATAGTTAATAAGTTAAAAAACTTTCAATTGGATTTTCCTAAGAGTCACACATCTTAAAATAGAAGAGCTGACAAAATTGTATTAAAGGTACCTACAACAGCAAACAACATATACCTACCTATACCTACCTAAATATAAACTATTTTTTTTTTGTTTATGCCTAAGGTCCCAGCTTTATTGTTTACATTTATTTATTAAAAATAATAAAACAAAAGGAGAATTGGAACATAAAAAGACACAAATTTCAATTATCAAATTAATCAAATTATCTGAACCAACATAAAGAATGCATTTTTGTTTTTATTTTAATTTTAAACTACATAGGTATTTATAAATACTGTACCTACCTATCTACTAATCTCAAACAAAATGCTAAGTGTACGGATATTATCGCACTGTCCAGATACTAGTAGGAATTCCCTATGAAATTTCATAAATTACCTGCCTACCTACCAATATATTTTATATCTAAAATTTGAATTTAAAATCAAACCCACATCCTGGAAAAAATCACCTACCAATTGATATTTATCTACAAAAAAAAAAAAAAAAAAAAACACCAGCCAAAATATACATAACTATAACCAAACGTATAACTATCCCAATATGTTTCTTCTTTACAAAAATCGCATCGTAGCTTCGTATACATAATACAACCATTTTTCATATACAAAGATCGTACACAGGGAGAAGCGAGTCATGAATGTAAATAAAAACAAAAATCGGTACAAGATCTTAAACAGCTGATGTAAGCATACAAAAATTTCATTCATCCCCTTATTAGACACAATATTAAGACATTGTCGTTTTTCATATAGAAATGCATTGATATAAAGAAATTACAAAAACAAATTCATCTACCTTCATATGGAAGCTTAGTATATGAAAACATATACAAGGATAGATTCAAATAGAATGAAATTAACTGTCTCCCTTATTCTGCTGGCTGCTGATGGGAACGGAACTAATATTTTTCTCTCGGTCCCCGATACTACCGCCAACGACGGCGGCGGCGTCCGGTCGCGCAAAAAAATGTCTGCCCATGAGAGTACTATAGTTTTCATATACAAAGGTTGTGCTATCCAAAAAATCCAACTATGAATTTTACGTTTTTACGTTCTAACGTCAGGGTGAATTTTACGTTTTTACGTTCTAACGTGAGCGTGAATTTTACGTTTTTACGTTCTAACGTTTGCTAAGCATGGTCTAGAACGTTAGTTTTCATATACAAAGGTTGTGCTATCCAAAAAATCCAACTATGAAAGTATATCCCCACAACCAATTTATCACTGAAAATTCAATCCCACAACCAATGTTTAAATGAAAAAAAATATAGATGGTGCTAGAAGATGCCGGTATTTAGCATAGATCAGAACCCTGGTGATGCCGGTGCACCGGTGATTAGCATAGATCAGAACCCTGGTGCAGCACCGGTGCTGCACCGGTGCACCGGTGGTCTCGTACCCTCTAGTTACAACTACTCACGCAACTCCGTTGCTCCGCTTAGGGTATGTAAAGTCGCCAGGCAGGCACCTATATCAACAACTTCTTTCAATAAAAGCACCTGTGGGTGGCCCGCTTCGCGGGATCTCAGGATTTTAACTCCCTTTTTCGGGGTCACCGCTCACGCAACTCCGTTGCTCCGCTTAGGGTATGTAAAGTCGCCAGGCAGGCGCCTATACCAACAACTTCTTTCAATAAAAGCACCTGTGGGTGGCCCGCTTCGCGGGATCTCAGGATTTTAACTCCCTTTTTCGGGGTCACACCCGCTCACGCAACTCCGTTGCTCCGCTTATGGTATGTAAAGTCGCCAGGCAGGGCCTATATCAAGAACTTCTTTCAATAAAAGCACCTGTGGGTGGCCCGCTTCGCGGGATCTCAGGATTTTAACTCCCTTTTTCGGGGTCACACCCGCTCACGCAACTCCGTTGTTCCGCTTAGGGTATGTAAAGTCGCCAGGCAGGCGCCTATATCAACAACTTCTTTCAATGAAAGCACTTGTGGGTGGCACGCTTCGCGGGATCTCAGGATTTTAACTCCACTTTTCGGGGTTCACACCCGCTCACGCAACTCCGTTGCTCCGCTTAGGGTATGTAAAGTCGCCAGGCAGGCGCCTATATCAACAACTTCTTTCAATAAAAGCACCTGTGGGTGGCCCGCTTCGCGGGATCTCAGGATTTTAACTCCCTTTTTCGGGGTCACACCCGCTCACGCGACTCCGTTGCTCCGCTTAGGGTATGTAAAGTCGCCAGGCATGCGCCTATATCAACAACTTCTTTAAATAAAAGCACCTGTGGGTGGCCCGCTTCGCGGGATCTCAGGATTTTAACTCCACTTTTCGGGGTTCACACCCGCTCACGCAACTCCATTGCTCCGCTTAGGGTATGTAAAGTCGCCAGGCAGGCGCCTATGTCAACAACTTTCTTAAACAAAAGTAATTGACTGTAATGCTATATGATTGCTATCGCAACATTTCCTGCCTCACTCTCAATCATGAGAATCAACACGAACGAAGGAGGCGTATCCAAAGCTAATTGAAAAAACAGCCATGCATCCTTTGAAAAGAGTATAAAAGTAGTGCTCATTTCGCATTATTTTTAGTTCTTCTTAGAACTCCGTGAGGTAAACACCTCGCCAGAGATATGGGGACTTGATGTTCAACCAGCGCTCTATTTAGAGTGGCGACAGCGCTCGAAGTGCTTTTTGGCGTTTTGGTTGATTCGATATGTGAATCTTCCTTTACGCTCAAAAAGCATTTTAAGCGTGTTGAGTTCGCTGCCCATTAATAGGCGTTTTTATTTTTAATCGTTTTAGAACGTTCATTATGGGAATGTTCTTAAACGCTTGAAAATTGATGCTAGACATTTACTAGCTTAAAATAAAACGCTGTTTAAGCGTTTTAAAAGTTCTTTTTAGAGCTACAAAAAATATTCAAAGAGATGAAAACAAGATTTCTAGCTTTTGGAGCGTTTTTTCCAAAGAAATCGGTTTTAGCTTAAATACGACTCTAAGCGTGCTAAAAATAAATTTTTTCCATATAAAATATTCAAAGAGATAAAAACAAGATTTCTAGCTTTTGGAGCGTTTTTTCCAAAAAAAAATCGGTTTTAGCTTAAATACGACTCTAAGCGTGCTAAAAATCAATTTTTTCCATACGATCACCCTGAAAAAGTCTAACTTAGCCGGAATAAGTTTTAAAATCAAATTTGCCATACAAATAGCCTAACAAAAAAGGACCAACCAAAAATAAGGAAGAAGGAAAAAATATTTTTTTTAGAGCAAAATATTTTTCACTACTTTTCCAGAAAATATTTTTTCCAAAATTCTATCTTATGCCGTACTAGAAATCCTGCCAAAAAGGAGTAGAAAAATCCCGTCGTGATCGGCGGGATTTCGTTACTCGGACCATTTTCTGTGCGTGTGTCACACAAAAAATATCAAATTTAATCGGCGGGATTTCGTTACGCGGGATTTTGCTTTGCGGGATTTCGTAACGATCCCAATATTAAGTGTCAAAGAACTTCCAGGGGAAAATTCAGACACAATTTCCAAAACTCTGAAGGCACTTTGAATCAGTTCGGAATCAAAGAAAAGATGGTGGCATTCTGTGCAGACAACACAAATTGCAATTTTAGAGGAGCAGCTAAAAGAGGATGTAAATTGTGTAGCCCACATTTTAAATAACAGCGTTCCAACTGCTTCAGATTTACTTCCAGCGGATGTCGAAATAATTATTGTTAAAATGTATAGTTTTTTTTATATCTTCACAGTCCCCGTATAAAAACTGAAATTTAAAATAGCTTATTTTTATTGATCCTGCATTGAACATTTAAGTTAATGGAATCTTTGAAAAATAATTCCATATTCAGAGTATATTCAATAAAGTTTATCCAATTTTTTTATCACTAAAAAATGATTTGAATATAAAAAACGAGATTTTATTCGATGAAATTACTTATATCAAACGGTATGTATAGTATATTATATGAAGAACAAATCGAAAGATTGAAATTGAATAATTTGCCACCCTACATGAAATGGGTCGAAATTTTTGAAAATTTGTACAAAATAGAAGTATCTAAAGTATGAAAATATTTTGAATCTTGTTAAAATTTCGAAAATCGAAAGAGTGTTTTCGATAACAAATAATATTTGGACACCTGAAAAATTTGAACTTAAAATTGATATGCGATGTTGATCATTAATTGCAATTTTGATTCGACTGTTTACAATTTAAGCATTTTTTAAGAAATCGAGTAGATACCTTAAAAAATGTAGGTACTGTGAAGAAAAGTATAGAAATTAAAGCTGTCAATTTTAATTATTGTTTTTGTTATGTAAGTATATTAAATTGTTGTCTAAGAAAACTAATAAAATAACAATTTAGAAAAATTTCCTCTTTTTTGCTTTTGAAAGCAAACTTTGTTACTCTTCCTTCCTTCAGTTTGCGATCCTTTTGGACATACATTTTGGCGTTTTTAATTGTTTTTGATTTTTTATTTGTAATTTTTCTTTATGAGCTTCGCAATATTATCATTTTCGTTGAATTACATGGTCAAATTAATTTCATTTTTTTCGTAAGAGAATTTAATGTTACTTACTTATTCTCTAGACTTTACTTAACTTGAAAGAATTTCTTCTCTTTTTATTTTACTATATAACATACATTTTTACACTGTTTTAGTCGTTACTTTGATTTTTAATATTTCCTTATACGTAGGATATTTGATAGATAGATAGATAGATAGATAAATAAATCTTTATTCATTAAAAACGATACATAATAACTTACAATAGAAAACAAAACTTACAAGCATGGCATTAGAGCCGTCTGCCGAATATTATCAAGACATTTAAATTGAGAAAAAAGAGTATACAATTATGGATTATAAAAAAAAGAACATAATATAAATAATATTACAAAAATGTGATCAACTTTTTAAATGTTGTTTTGTTAAAGTGGCAAAGTAATTTAAAGAAGAAAAAGAATAGTTTACAATAAATATGTGTTACAATGAAAAAAGAAAACAATTAACAATTAGGTACTTTAAATGATTGTTCAAAATATTTAAGTTTAATTTTTTTTTACTAAAAACCCGAAGATGGCGAAGAAGTGGAAAGGTTTCGGAGAATATTGACTTTTAGTTTAGTTAAAACGGAAAAAGGCGAACTCTAAGAGGTTCAAGTTATGGAAAATTGGGGCTTTTAGTTTAGCTAAAACAAAACTTTTTTTCTTTTTTTATTTAAGTAGATACTTCAAAACAGACTCAAATAAGAATTTCTGTAATTATTTGCATGGGAGACATAGCGTACCAGCAATTTCCGACCAAACTCCCCGTTTAAAACACGTAAACATTCTTCCGACGAAAAGAAGCTTCTATCAAAATGAAGTCTACGGATTTCTTGGAAAATAGGACAAGTTGCTAAAAAATGGTAAACATCTTCGTTTTGATTTGAGTTGCAGAGTGAACAAATTGCATCTAAGTCAGTTCTATGTGGCCTGTAGTTGAGCACAAGAGTTTCAGTCCGTATTTTGAATATTAAACTTATATCAGAAGCAGAAAGGTCTTCACAGAAATAGTTATAATCACCCAAAGTCAAATTTAGGCGGCTATAGGTTGCTCTAGAAAGTGATTCCCTAGCCCTTTCGAGATTAGTTTTGTACATTTCCTCATCAACCATCGAAATGCAGTTGTAAAAGGTATTTCTCCATTCTTCTTTGTTGTTTGCATTTAGATTCATTGCTAAATTATGTGCTGTGGCAAGAGCATGCCAATTTCTAAAAGGGGAATATCCACAGAGGAGTCATGTAAGCAGGATTTGCTTGTGCAGATTACTATCAGGTCTATGCATAACTTTAATAAGATAGTCTGCGTTGGCCTTTAAATTTCTAACATATATTTGCGGAAGCCCGGACTCAACATATATGGCGTAATTAGGCGTGCTACGCGGCAGCCGGAAGATTCTTTTGAAAAAATATCTTTGAATAACTTCCATGTCCTCTAGAAATTGGCATCCATACACTTGATTCCCATAACAAAAGCAACTGTTCACGGTAGCCTCAAAATTCTTAAATTTCGATGTAGGGTCCACGAAGCTTCTTGAAAAAAAATGTGACCACATCGAGTTTATGGCTGATTTGGCTAGTACCAGTTTCTCTTTAATATGATTTTTGATGTTCAAATTATGAGTGATATTAAAACCAATATATTTATACTCGCTGAAAACTTCAATATTGGTACCATCTAATATCCAATTTCGTACATTATTATATGAACGGTTTTGAGGTTTAAAAATCATAATTTTAGATTTAGAAATGTTGATTTTGAGATCCCACGAATCGCAATATTGTTTAAGTTTATTTATCTGAAGCTGCAATGTCACTGGGTTATCAGAGAACACCACCAGGTCATCAGCATAGAGCAACATCTTCAAAGATAAATCGCCATAGTTGACGCCTGTCGGTAATTTATTTTAAATATCATTGATAAAAAGAGCGAACATCAGCGGATTCAATATACAGCCTTGTGGAACACCTGTTTCGGTATTAAAGGATTTTGACATAGATATACCATTTCAAACCATTGGAGACGCGTTTAATAAAAGTTGTTCATAAATCCGAATAAATTTGGTTGACCAATAACTGCTAGCTTATATAAAAGTGATCTTCTGTTGATGGTATCAAAAGCAGCTTTTAAATCAACGAAAAAAGTTTATAGGGGCTTCTTTTTGTCCATAAAACGCCTGGCAACGCTCGTAAGAGCAAAAATTTGATCAATCGTTGAAAGGCCAGCCCGAAAACCAGCCTGATATCGACTTATCAAATTATTTCTTTCAATCCAATTCACAAGCCTAATGTACAACATTTGTGCAAACAGTTTTCTTAGTGAGATCAGAACTGAAATGCCTCTATAATTTTCTGGTGAACTCGGATTTTTAAATATAGGAAATATTGTAGCCAAACGAAAGTAGCTCGGAAATTTCTCTTCTGTAAACATTTTGTTTAATAACGCCAACACATGCTCGAGAAATTCAGGAGTTGAATTCTTATAGAATTCGATAGGAATGAAATCCAAACCCGCTGCTTTGTTATTTTTCATTCTGCTTAGAGATGCCAACATCTCAACCATGGTAAAAGGAGAGTCTAGCTCATCGATTGAAACATTTCGCAGGGCAAAACTGATGGAATTCTGGTCATGATCTGGCAGTAGTAAACCTTTAAAGTAATAGCCAGGTCTTCAACACTAATACTTAAAGACGATGACTTGCTGCGACCTCCCAAAATCCCTACATTGTACCAGAATGACTTTGAGTCCTTACAGTCTACAAGTTTCCCAGCCGCTTTGATTAAATATAATTGCTTTTTCCGTCTACACAAATCTTTATATATTTTATTCTGTTCAAGGTAATTTCCTCTGTGAGTTTCGTTGTTAGATTGTCTAAACAATTTTAGGTAAGTGAAAGGCTTCCCTACAATTCTTACATTCAACGTCATACCACTTCGATTTTGGCATCAGTGTTGTAGGACGAAATCTGTGCGTTGCTGATTGTCTTATTAGTTCAAAAATAGAAACTGTAACAGATTCTATACATCCTGATAACAGACCATCAGCATAGCGTATAAGTTGACTTAAGTTTCGTCTATACACACCAGCCTTGTTTTCAACCCATCTTAATTTATTGCTAATTGGAGATTCTTCAAATTCTCTATTATTTTTTTCTGAAAAGAACTCACATGAGATTAATATTGGTAAATGATTTGAAAAGTTCGCTGGGTGTACTTCAAAACTGAAATAAATGTATAGGTATCACTAGAATCTTCGTTCGTGACCCCATTCAATAAAAAAAAAACAAAATCCTCAAACATTTCTATCAATAACTTTCCGTTACCGTTAAGACATTCATCTAGTGAGTTTCTCGTGGAGAAAAACCTCCCATCGTTCTGAAGCTGAGAGTTTTGAAAATTGCTAATACGACCATTGGGATCACCAATAATCATGAGGTTTTCTAAATTACTATTCACTAAAAAGTTTTGTAGCTCATCATATCCTGAGCTCCAATTATTATAATTTAAATAAATAAACAGGACAAATTTGAAAGTGTTTGAACCACAAACTATATCAACGGCTACTTCATTTAACAAGGTCATATGTGTCTCAAAATCCTTCGCCATGACAAGCAGGTCATCTAAATACACAAACACACGATCCCTAACTCGTGCAGGAATAGCCTTGTCCGCCAACTGGCATAATCTTTGGGCTGAATTGCATAACCCAAAAGGCATAACAGTAAACTGGTACAAGGGTCTTCCCGGTACCACAAAGGCAGTCTTTTCCCTACTCTGTTTCTCCTACGGTATTTGCCACTTATGTAGTAAGTATCTGGTAGTCGACTGAGGAGCCCTTCGATATGGGGCAGCGGATTCGCGTTTTTCTTTGTCAGTGAGTTCACCTTACAATCAATCAAGACAAAGCCGATTTTTGCCTGGTTTTCGCAAGAGAACCACTGTCGAACACCATGGGCTTTCGCTTTCCTCAATAACACCGAGATCCAACATTCGATCTAACTCTTCATACAAAATGACTTGTACCGCTGGTGAGACAGGGTAGTGACGCTGTTTCACAGGGAGCGCATCTCCTGTATCGATGACATGTTCCATAAGCGTTGTCTTTCCAAGACCATCACTGTCAAAACACAAAAATCTCTGCCTGACTGCATCCAGTTTGGCCTGTTGATCAGAGTTCAACTGGTGAGTGTTCGTTGTACGGGCATAGTGTAATTCGCTTGAAATTAATTCGAATTGAAAGTGTAAATTTCACTACATCCCTGTTTTTAATTTCGATACTCGACATCTCATTTTTTTGTCAATTCTATATTATGATGAATTTCTATTCTCACGGCGGGCGGAAAGTCGAAGCTAACCTGTCATTCCTACGCGCTTCATCATTTCTTTTCCGATTTGACTGCCGAGTAAGAACATTCGTCTGCTCATCTTCATAAAAGTTTGTATTTATTAATTTCGACAATTATATCTATTTCCTTGTAAGGAAATCGACAAAATTACCAGCTTCTTAAATAATTTCAATTAAGCCAAAGAAAAATCAGCCAAACTTTTGTGCATAGTTCAAGCCAGCGTGACTGTACCTTCTACAGCTTCTTACGTGGACCACAGAATCTTAGGCTTATTATTCCTTTACTTGAGGTAAGTGAAGCGTAGTTGATATATTAAAATGAGAGTGGTGATAAACCATCGTATTTTTTTGGTACAGTCATACCGTTTAAGTGGGATCGCCGAACCTAAAAGTTTGAACGAGTGATCTTCGAGCGCACCACGTGCTAAGATCGCTCACTGCTTAGCTGCCCAATATACCTTGTCATACTTTAAGGCGTCCGCAAACGATACAAGGCCAACGGAGCACCTACCTCCGTGTCGATCGAGCGATCTTTTCGATCGTCAGCCTGTGGCGTAAGCCGCGAAACCAAGGTTAAGACAACGAGCAGCAAACCACCTCAGCATCCTACACGCTTTGGACCAAGTCTCAACCACAATTGGGATTATTGCTTCTCCTACTGATCGATCCAACAACGTCACATCATCAACCATACCTGATACCTAATTACAATAATAAATTAAAGAACTTATCAAAAGATCAAGCAATTGATCTGCAAACGATTTATCCCTGCCTGTACATCAAACCTCATCTTTAAACCCTGCTCAGCATTGAAGAAAATTGTCTTTTATGATATACCTTAAATTGTCTCTCATTCTCTCAGTTAAGTACAATTTACAAGTTTTTTTTAAGTTCAAATTGAAAAGATTTTTTCTCCATCTACCATCACTAATCATTTAGCTTTACCAAATCAAATACAACCTCAACTATACAAAACAAAAAAAATCACCAACTAACCAAGGAGTGCGCACCTCTTCGTTGGAAGGAAACCTGTAAGTTTAAATACACATAAGACAAACATTCTTGAATCGGTGAGTGATAGTATGTAAGATCTAAAATCTCATCAATTTGAAATTTGAACCATTTAACAAAGAAAACGTAAATTCGGGAGGAAAATATTAACCTTGTTTAAAAAAACTATAGGGAGCGTGAGAGATTATTTTTTTTTTTTTATAAGAGATAAGATAAGAGTGACTTAAACCAGAAGTGAGATTGGAGTGAATAGCAAGTTGTTGTTGTTTCCTTACTGAGAGAGTCCAACTCCAAATGAAAGTAAGAGGAAATTGAGTGAGTTTTCATAATAAAAACAGAACTCAAATTAAGTAAATTTTTCTTTTTGTTGGTGTTCTCATCCTCACGTTTGGTTTAAATCGAACTCAATTATGATTTATGATCCTAATTACAAGACTATTTAAATTTACTTTATAACTTTTACTTTTTTTGAATTCTTGTCAATAAAAATATAAATAATGTATACCAGCTTAAAACCTATCTATTATTCGTAGTTATTTGGTGTCTCAGTATGAGAGAGTAAAATTTGAAATCTTAAGGGAAAGTGATTGAATTAAGAAGCGTCAACGAAGGGGATATGAGAGGGCAGTAGGCCCGTAAGTCAAACTCAATTTAGGGATTATCGTGAGTCAATCAAATTAAGTGGTGCGGTAACCATGGCGTTTATTCAGTAGTGAATAAACTGTGGAAGGGTACACTTAGAAAACAAAAACACCAGTTTCCAACATAAGAAAAAAAAGAAAAGAGATGCATTTATACATTAATTAACAATTAAAGAGCCCTAGTAGTATATTTAAAATAGGCATGTAAATAGGTACGGCAGTCCAGTGGCGGGTACAAGATCCCACCCCACCGACGAGTTAGCCTTTTGGCCATCGCAAGCATGCCTGCGCGTACTCCGCCGATTGGACACTCTACTTCGTAACCCTAGTGCCTTCAGAGAATCCTGTGGTTCTGAATGGACATTGGGAAGTAAGTTTTTTTTTTGTAGTCATAGCCGAAGTAGATCCTTCTTCCGTTACACAGGTGGCGCCCAAAGTGGGGGCTCGAAGACTTTTTTGTAGGTTTTATTGTTATTTTAGTTATCTTTGACAAAACTAAATATTTAAACTATTACAAAGCCAACTTTTTGTTTTGGCTTCGAAAACAGGTAGATTTTTGTTGTATCAGTTATGTCCTGGAACGCATTTTCCGGATACAATAGTTCCTTAGCAGCATATATTTTGATGAAACAATGGATTCGAGTTACAAATTTAGTCAATTGCTTGAAGGAGTTCATTCGATGACCGGGAGATAACGGTTCGAGGAAACCACTTCTCCGCCCGATGCGCCTGAGTTCTGTTTCAAGCAACAAAATTCTTTTTGTAATGTCAAGATCAATCAAAAAAACAAATTAAAATAATAACATTTATATAAGATGTGACATGACTCTTGCTTTATTGGAGTGGCCCAGAGATTCATCCAAGTCGTATTTCTCTTACGTAGCACTTCATGCAACCTGAGTTAGTTTTATACAAAAAACCTATAGGTAATACATTTATGCAACTTTTTTACGTCATTTTTGTTTTTATTTACTTCGTTGACGCAATTAGTGAACACTTTCCCTTATTTAATGTACACACAAACCAAACACTTTTTCTTAAATCTCCTTTTGATATATTCATTTATGTGTTGTAATACATATTTTCTTTGTTTATAAATTGAATATTTATATTTTGAATCTTCTGTCCAAAATTACGATAAGGGTACAATATCCTAAACATATTTTTTTTGTGAATCCTCCAAACGTTCAGAATCAAACTATTTACTTTTATTTTACATTTCAACATTTTCTTTAATAAGAAAATGGCTCCCAAAACAAATCCCAGAAAACCAAAAAATTTGAATAATGGGGGAGAAGAAGACGACCTTGAAGATAATCCTACTGGCGGAACTGCTGAGGCAGGTAGTCAGCCTCTCCTTCTTAACCCTCATGGTTCGCGACAAAATACACAAACCAGTCTTACCCTCGATGAGAGTCTAAAACGCTACATCGAAAATATTGTTACAGCATCCCTAGGGGTTAGTAGAGCTGAAGACTTGAGAAATCGAAGGGCAGAATACGAGGCGGAAAAGGTTAGTTTAAGACAGGAAATAGTAAGGACCATCCAAGAAGAGCTTAGGCCACCCACAACGGGTGTTGAAAGGGAAATAGGGGGTCATAATAATATTTCACCTCCACGAGAACAGAGTACAGCTCATCATACGCCTGTGCACGACCCAGTTCCAGCTGTCACCGCCCATCGTGAAAACCAACACGATCCTCTCGATCCTTCACAACTAAGCGATAATATTCGAAATTTTGAGGACCAACTCAACGGTCTGAATCTTAACTCTGATGCTCCAAGTGGCAGGTTACCTTCTACTTTGCCTTACCGTTTGATCGAGTTTCAAAAATGGGGTTTGAAATTCGATAATAAAAAAATGACAGTCGACGACTTCCTTTATAGACTCAATCGAATAAAAATCTGTTACAAAGTCACTTGGGAGGATATCTTCGTCCACTTTCATATTTTTGTAGTTGGTGAAGTTGAGATTTGGTTCTGGACCTTCGTAAAGTCCAACCCAGGTGCAACTTGGCGAAATTTTGAATTTGCTCTAATCGAACAATTCCGAAGCATTGAAACTGATTCTGAATTATCGAGAAAAATGTTCGATCGAAGACAAGGTCCCACTGAAAGTTTTGATAGCTTTTACCAAGAGATTTTAGTTTTAAACTCTCGATTACGATTGCCAAAGTCACCCAGAGAGCTTATTGAGCTCATAAAACAAAATGTAAGACGACGGACGGGTGAACTATTGATTACGTTCAATACAAATAGTTTGCCAAAATGGTGTATTTTTGCCGTGCCATTGAAAAACCAAAATGATTCTTTACGTGCCAGAGTTTTTCCTACAGCAAATAGGAACCCAGTGGCTAAAGTAAATGAGCTTGAACATGCTTATGAAGACCTTCACGATATTGAAGCGATAGGTTTTTCACAACGGAACCAAATTAATTTTACCTGTTGGAATTGCAAAAACAAAGGTCATTCATATAAACAATGCTAAAACTAAACTACACCAACTTGTACACAATCACCTGACGTCCTACTTACACCTGACTTATCTAAACAAAGAATAGCAACACATTTACCTCAACCTAGCAAAATTACTATTTTAAAAATACCAATTAAAAATTTTTCTAAAACTGAATTTAAAGATACCCAAAATGACAACCAAAAACGTAAGACACTTCATGAAAGACTAAATGAATATTATAGTACGCGTGCGCGTATTTTCAAAGAACCTTCAAAAAACTTAGAGACAGATTTCTAGACAAACGAAACAAATTTAAAGCAATATCCGCTACAAACCTCTGCCATACCGATGATCCCAGACCATATGCTACCATTTCTATTTTCGGCAAAAAAATGCTAGGAGTCCTATACAGTGGCGCGAGCATTAGCTGCCTTGGATTAGGATGCTTAGATCTTGTCAAGGAAATGGGCATTGCGTACAAACGTTTCAGCGCAAAGGTTAGAACCGCTAGTGGCGATTCACAATCCATTATAGGTGAACTTAGTACTAAAGTGAGCTACAAAGGAATAACAAAAGAAATTTCATTTTTCATGGTTCCATCGTTAGAACAACCCTTGTACTTAGGGGTAAATTTTTGGAACTCCTTTGAAATCGCTCCACACATTATATCTGAAATTTCAACAATAGCCAGAGTGAGTGACTCAAATACACACGAGCTGACAGCAGAACAGAAAACCGAACTAAGTAACGTTATAAGTTTGTTTCCTTCCGCAGCCAAGTTAGGACTTGGACGAACAAAGCTGGAACAACATATAATAAACACGGGTGATGTTGAGCCAGTTAAACAACGTTTTTACCCAGTTTCTCCAGCGGTTCAAACCCTGATGTACGGTGAATTAGATAGAATGCTTTCATTAGGAGTCATCGAAGAAAGCGAAAGCGCGTGGAGTTGTCCTATTGTACTTGTACAAAAGCCAGGAAAAAATCGGCTCTGTCTTGACTCTAGAAAAGTTAACAAGGTTACGAAAAACGATGCTTATCCACTTCACCATGTGGATGGTCTGCTTAGTCGTCAGACAGAGACACATTTCATTTCGAGTGTGGATTTAAAAGATGCCTTTTGGCAGATACCACTGAAAAAGACATCAAGAGAAAAGACAGCATTTACCGTGCCTGGCAGGCCTCTTTATCAATTTACGGTCATGCCCTTCGGACTCTGCAATGCGGCTCAGCGACTTTGCAGACTCATGGACAAGGTGGTTCCACACGAACTGAGACAAAATATATTTGTCTATTTAGACGATCTTTTGGTGGTTTCTGCGACATTTGATGAACACTTAACAATTCTTTCAAAACTAGCTTCACTCCTTAAAAATGCCGGCCTAACCATAAACATAGAAAAGTCAAAATTTTGTTTTAGAGAACTAAAGTTCTTAGGTTATATTGTAGGAGGTGGGCACATAAAAACCGACCCCGATAAAGTGGCAGCCATAAAAGATTTCCCGGTACCGAAAACTGCAAAACAGGTGAGAAGATTCTTAGGTCTTGCTGGATGGTACCGACGATTTGTTAGCAATTTTTCGTCCTTAGCTACACCTCTGACTGATACTCTAAAAAAATGCAAAAGTTTTACTTTCACTTCTGAGGCAATAAAAGCTTTTGAAGCCTTAAAACTGGCCTTGACCTCCGCTCCGATTTTAGTCAACCCTGACTTTAAAAAACTCTTTAAAATACTCTGCGATGCTTCTACAACCGGTGTTGGCATATGTATTATGCCAAGAAGATGAAGAGGGGGTAGAAAGACCTATTTACTACTTTTCTCATAAATTAACTTCGACCCAAAGAAATTACAGTATAACAGAATTAGAATGCCTTGCAGCAGTGCTAGGCGTTGAAAAATTTAGGTCCTACGTCGAAGGACAGGCGTTCACAATCGTGACCGACCATGCTAGCCTGAAGTGGCTCATGAGTCAAAAAGATTTGAACGGAAGGCTAGCACGGTGGAGTCTCAGACTTCAACGATTTTCATTCGAGATACAGCATAGGAAAGGTACACAGAATGTTGTTCCAGATGCTCTCTCTCGCGTTTACGCCGTGGACGAGATTGCATCTAAGGAACAAAATTTATTGGATTCTTCAGATGTTTTATCTGTCGATCTTAACAATCCGGCTTTTAAGTCAAATGAATATATTGGACTAATAAGAACGATAGAGGAAAATAACAGTCAGTTACCTGATCTTTGGGTGTCAGATACTTTTGTATACAAGAAGGTCAAACCCTGTACTGGGGATTCCATAAAAGATGATTGTGTCTGGAAACTATGGATCCCGTCATTGCTGACTAGTCAATTAGTTCGTTTGGCTCATGACCCTCCTCGTTCATCGCATGGCGGGGTCGCCAAAACATTGTATCGCCTACGAGAACGTTTTTATTGGCCTAATATGGCGGCTCAAGTTAAGGCATACGTCGGGGACTGCAATGTGTGTAAGGCGTCCAAAGCGCCAAACTCCATTCTTAGACCTCCCATGGGACAAGCATTTGTTGTCGACAGGCCTTTTCAACATTTATATGTCGACTTTTTAGGTCCGTATCCCAGATCTAAAAAGGGAAATTGCTACATCATTGTGTGCTTAGATCAATTAACAAAATTTGTTTTAGTAAGAGCCTTAAGGAAAGCTACTAGTGAATCGGCTGTAAATTTTTTAGAAGAAGATGTCTTTTCATTGTTTGGTGTATGTACCCGAATCGCTTTTATCAGACAATGGTAAACAGTTCGTCAGTAAAGAATTTATTAAATTCCTGGGCACGTATGGAACGAAACATATAAAAACAGCCACATATTCTCCTCAGTCAAATGCTAGTGAACGCGTAAATCGGTCTTTACTCGCGGCTATCCGTTCGTATATTGGTTCTGATCAGTCCAACTGGGACAACAACCTAGTCTCAATCGTAAGCGCCCTGCGATCTACAATTAATACTGCAATTGGTGTTTCACCCCATGAAGCCCTTTTCGGGCAGAGTAAAATAGAACACGCTTCAACTTACCCCTTACTTAAAAGACTAGGTGGGTTAAACAACTCTGAAATTGAAATTTTGCCAAAACCATTGAAAATGAATATGATTCACAATCGAGTTAAGGAATCTCTAGCTAAAGCCCATAAATTATATGAAAAAACGTATAACTTACGCAGCAGAGACATCAAATTTTCGGTTAGACAAACCGTTCTGAAACGAAATTTTATATTAAGCGATAAAATAAAAAATCGAAATGCTAAACTATGTCCAAAATTCGTGACTGCCATAGTGAAAAAGGTAGTTGGAGACAATCTTTACGAACTGACCGATTTGTTAGGAAATAATTTAGGGTTAGTGCATGCAAAAGACTTGCGAAAATAAGTGTAATCTTATCCAAATCCTTAAGAAACACACAAAAACTCCATAAAACATCTCATATGTACGTCGAATACTAAAAAAACTCTGCCTTTTTCATTTCATTTTTGTGACGAATCAGTCAAAAATTTGAAATGTTGTGTACGGGCACAGTGTAATTCGCTTGAAATTAATTCGAATTAAAAGTGTAAATTTCACTACATCCCTGTTTTTAATTTCGATACTCGACATCTCATTTTTTTGTCAATTCTATATTATGATGAATTTCTATTCTCACGGCGGGCGGAAAGTCGAAGCTAACCTGTCATTCCTTCGCGCTTCATCATTTCTTTTCCGATTTGACTGCCGAGTAAGAACATTCGTCTGCTCATCTTCATAAAAGTTTGTATTTATTAATTTCGACAATTATATGTATTTCCTTGTAAGGAAATCGACAAAATTACCAGCTTCTTAAATAATTTCAATTAAGCCAAAGAAAAATCAGCCAAACTTTTGTGCTTAGTTCAAGCCAGCGTGACTGTACCTTCTACAGGTTCTTACGTGGACCACAGAATCTTAGGCTTATTATTCCTTTACTTGAGGTAAGTGAAGCGTAGTTGATATATTAAAATGAGAGTGGTGATAAACCATCGTATTTTTTTGGTACAGTCATACCGTTTAAGTGGGATCGCCGAACCTAAAAGTTTGAACGAGTGATCTTCGAGCGCACCACGTGCTAAGATCGCTCACTGCTTAGCTGCCCAATATACCTTGTCATACTTTAAGGCGTCCGCAAACGATACAAGGCCAACGGAGCACCTACCTCCGTGTCGATCGAGCGATCTTTTCGATCGTCAGCCTGTGGCGTAAGCCGCGAAACCAAGGTAAAGACAACGAGCAGCAAACCACCTCAGCATCCTACACGCTTTGGACCAAGTCTCAACCACAATTGGGATTATTGCTTCTCCTACTGATCGATCCAACAACGTCACATCATCAACCATACCTGATACCTAATTACAATAACAAATTAAAGAACTTATCAAAAGATCAAGCAATTGATCTGCAAACGATTTATCCCTGCCTGTACATCAAACCTCATCTTTAAACCCTGGGGTGGAATCGGCTAAGGTGATTGTTGATTGTTGACAGTCAAAATAATTGAATTTGATCTGTGTAAGGTGATAGTCAAATTGATACCTAAAAATCTGTCACTAGAAAAATTTGATAGTCATTTTCCTACATATATATGTCGTTTCTCAATAGAGCTACCAGACGCTTACAAAATACGAATGGAAAATTTTTTCAGTTACCTTTTTTAGGTACAAAAACACATTCTTGTGACCGATAAAGCTTACGTTATTCGAAAAAACACAAGAAAAGTAAGAATGTTATTTAAACACAGACAAGTTGATACTTTTATTTAGATATTTTATAGGAATCATTTTAAAATTTCACCATAGCAACAATAAAGTGTGACAATTGTAATCAGAAATTGTTCAATCGAATTGAATTGAGTTGAATCATCTTACACAGACGGAATAAAAATGATAGTCAAATTTGACTATAAAAAAAATGATAGTCAACTATCAGCTTAGCCGATTCCACCCCTGCTCAGCATTGAAGAAAATTGTCTTTTATGATATACCTTAAATTGTCTCTCATTCTCTCAGTTAAGTACAATTAACAAGTTTTTTTTTAAGTTCAAATTGAAAAGATTTTTTCTCCATCTACCATCACTAATCATTTAGCTTTACCAAATCAAATACAACCTCAACTATACAAAACAAATCACCAACCAAGGAGTGCGCACCTCTTCGTTGGAAGGAAACCTGTAAGTTTAAATACACATAAGACAAACATTCTTGAATCGGTGAGTGATAGTATGTAAGATCTAAAATCTCATCAATTTGAAATTTGAACCATTTAACGAAGAAAACTTAAATTCGGGAGGAAAATATTAACCTTGTTTAAAAAAACTATAGGGAGCGTGAGAGATTAATTTTTTTTTTATAAGAGATAAGATTAGAGTGACTTAAACCAGAAGTGAGATTGGAGTGAATAGCAAGTTGTTGTTGTTTCCTTACTGAGAGAGTCCAACTCCAAATGAAAGTAAGAGGAAATTGAGTGAGTTTTCATAATAAAAACAGAACTCAAATTAAGTAAATTTTTCTTTTTGTTGGTGTTCTCATCCTCACGTTTGGTTTAAATCGAACTCAATTATGATTTATGATCCTAATTACAAGACTATTTAAATTTACTTTATAACTTTTACTTTTTTTGAATTCTTGTCAATAAAAATATAAATAATGTATACCAGCTTAAAACCTATCTATTATTCGTAGTTATTTGGTGTCTCAGTATGAGAGAGTAAAATTTGAAATCTTAAGGGAAAGTGATTGAATTAAGAAGCGTCAACGAAGGGGATATGAGAGAGCAGTAGGCCCGTAAGTCAAACTCAATTTAGGGGTTATCGTGAGTCAATCAAATTAAGTGGTGCGGTAACCATGGCGTTTATTCAGTAGTGAATAAACTGTGGGAGGGTAAACTTAGGAAACAAAAACACCAGTTTCCAACATAAGAAAAAAAAGAAAAGAGATGCATTTATACATTAATTAACAATTAAAGAGCCCTAGTAGTATATTTAAAATAGGCATATAAATAGGTACGGCAGTCCAGTGGCGGGTACAAGATCCCACCCCACCGACGAGTTAGCCTTTTGGCCATCGCAAGCATGCCTGCGCGTACTCCGCCGATTGGACACTCTACTTCGTAACCCTAGTGCCTTCAGAGAATCCTGTGGTTCTGAATGGACATTGGGAAGTAAGTTTTTTTTTGTAGTCATAGCCGAAGTAGATCCTTCTTCCGTTACATCGTTAAATCTTATTCTTCGTTAACCGAAATGGTACTAATTATACTTGGGGCTAAATGAAATACTCTCCAGAAGTCTACCCCAAGGTAGATCTCCTGCTCCAAATTTGGGACGAGAAAAAAAGTTATGTTTTGCACCTGGTTTTCATATTGCACTTTTACATCTATTTTTCCTACAATGGATTGACTTTTACCGTCAGCCGATTTAACTCCCGAATGGTAGGGTAAACCTTTACCTCGGAGTTCTTTAACTAATAACATACAATTTTTTCAAAATGTTTTTGGCAATTCTTTCCTCGGAAATGTCACTTCTGCATCCTTACAAGCGGTGCTCAATCCGAGGTGAAGATGGCCTGCGGGTAAACTAATTTCCCTGTTCTTTCGTTTAAATTTCTTTTCAGAATTCGCACCATCTCTACATCTGTATTGGGACCCTTAACTGAAATTTTATTTTGTTTATGGCCATAAAGAAATCTTCGCTACTCTCCCAGGAATGCTGCTTGCGATCCATGATGTCTCGGATTATCTCGAAGTCGGAGCGAGTATTTCGGAACTGACGCAGCAAAGCATCCTTCAAAGCTGGCCAGTCATGACGGTAATTTGTCCGCTGAAACTGCCAGTACCACTCGGTAGCATTTCCCGAGAGAAGTATATGAAAGACTTAATACTTCTACCCACGAACATCTATGGTTGTTCCGCTGAATCCCAAACCGAAGTACAAAATATTCAGCGGTCATAGTCCCTTGTTCGCCATCTATCCATTCTTATCGGACCTTGGGATCTCGGATGCAGAGTTGGGCCATAATACTGCGGTTGGTAGCCGCATGGATTTGGAGTTCGCATGGGATTATGGAACATGGCATAGGGATCTGACGCGATTTCATCAAACGCCGCGGGAAGATTAACCCTATCTTAATGTCTTCTCGTCGGGTCGTGTATTCGGCGACGCGGTTGATTAACCGGTACAAACGCGCTTCCACCTGGATCAACTGGAGGATACCGCTGTATTGGTGGCTGTGTCGCTGCTACGGGTTCAGGCGCACGACCTGATGGTCTAGGCATCTGATTGATGGAAGAATGATTGTTGGGCCCTATATTCAGATTCCTAAGGAATTCACCAAGTTGTTTTTGGATTTCATTCTTCAAGGTATTGGTCATTTCCCTTTGCATAACTTGTCGGGTAGTAGACAAACCTACTGCCATGGCCAAGTTAAAGTAAGCTTTTATATCTTCTGGTAATATTCTTTTTTCTTTTGCTTTAGTTACAGAAGGAGGTGGTCTTTGAGCTAGGCTCGCTAAGATGTCCCTAGGGCTACCTGAGAAAAATATCTGGACATAAACTGGTCTATTACTAGTATCAGGCACAAAACCTGTCGCTGGTCGCACAGTATCGTTCATCTATCCGATACTTTCCCTATCATGTAAGGTCACCGCTCTCGTCCCACTAAGTTGGCTAAACGGGGGAGGAGAAACTGAATCAACCGTGCTATAAGTTTCATTGCCAGCCAAAGGAATACTTGCTGTCCTAGCTGGTTGGTTTGATTTGGCTCGGATTTGCCTATCGGAAATAAGAGGAGAATACATCATCTGCTGTCTAGAGGTATGGTCTAACCCTTGACTTGCCGGCCCTGTTAATCCAGGTTGATTTATTTCAGCATTTCTTATAAGGCGGTTTATGCGATCTTCCTCTTCTTTATTGGAATAAGCCATCGTTAAAGTTTAACGACCGTAGCAGAATTTTCAAAAAAAATATTTATAATAATGTTAATATAAACCAAAAGTTGTAAAAGCTTAACAATTAACTTTGGAATTTCAAAAACTTGATTTTAACAAACAAAAAAAAACAAAATGATAAAAAATGATTAAGAAAAACAATAATAATGATAAAACTTGTAAAGAAAAACGAAAAACAATAGATAGCCTTTTTACAAATATATAATTCTAAAAAAAACTATTTTAGAAAACTTTGTAATGGTATCTTTAAATCTGTTATCATTCCAAAATTAAATTAGTTTTCTATAATGAAAACAAATTAACTCACTACAATAACAAAACTTATCAAAAACAAACTTAACAAACTAAGAAAACAAAATCAAAAAATTAAGAAAAATATAAAATGTCAGAACTTTGGTAATGAAACGCAAATAGAAATAAATAACAAGAAAAAAATAACGAAAAATCAAACAAAAAAGAATAAGAGAGTAACTTTTTGAAAAGTATCTCACCAATGTACAAAACAAGTAACTCAAAAAAAATATAATAAAGCTAATAAATGAAACAAAAAGATTTATGAAAGTGATTTCGTTACTCACAAATGAAAAGTTAATTTCGGGTTTCCAAAAACATACGGGGTGCTTCAGGTAGCGTCTTCGGCGGTTCCTTTTCGGTATGACATGATCTTACTTACGATATCACTGTTTAATAAGACGACGACGGACGGACGTACTAACTCCCTTGGGGCGGTAAGATTTATAAACGGAAAAAAACTAATAGAAACACTAACAAAAACATTACTTAGAATCCCTATCCGCTCCAGAAATTTTAGTCTGTCACTAAAGACTTCACTGAAAGACATGTAGCGGTGAGGGAATCGACACAGGCTTGAGTTAAATGACTCAGGAGAACATTTTTTGATCGGGCGTCAATATTCGACGACCAAATAAAAATTAACTTCCTTTACCTGAGCGTCGAACTTGTCGAGTTTATCTCCAGATGAGTCCTGAAACCAAAGGTCGCTCACATACCTTTACCCCTCCCTCGATCACTTCCTCTCCCACATAGGAAGCGAAATAGCCGACTATTGTTACCTTCTCATCTCCTACCCACCCCTCGTTGCTGGTGAAAAAACCATCCAACGAACCCCGCCTTTTGATTCCTCTCTTAACCATCCTTATAATCAGTCCTTCCATCGGTATAAAATACCTGATTCCCTACCCTCTCTCTCCTTCCCTCAATCTACCTCCCAATTGGGCTGGATCTAAGGTGTTACACGACCCGTGCCGACGATCAGCCTGGCTGAGGGCCCAATTAAAAAACTAGCTCAGTCGCTAACGGAGTATCCGGATACCTGGCGACCTCCGGATTAACCAGCCTTATCTGTATACACGGATCTCTGTACAGATGGACCACCCCTTATCCGCTACTCGTGGGATTTAAATGAACAAAATAAAAACAAAACAAACAAAACAAAATTCAAAGAACAAACCGGCCAGCAGTACGACGGCAAAGTTGTCTGCTGATCATGCTGGTGCTGACATGGCTGTGGACACTCACAGCCCTGTTGTCGCCAGTGGAATATCGGATAATCAGGTAATATTACCTTCTTCCTGTAGTGAGGCAGTTGTGAAGAACGGCTCCTCTACTGCCACAGAGAGTAAACCTCTCAACTCTTCTACACCGCGAGTCGGTGGTAGTAGGGCTGTGGTGCCAGGTTCTTCTACCTCCAAAGCTAAGAATCCTAAAAAAGGTCCTGGGGGAGATGGGCATAAGCTTAGACCCTCTAAGGCCTACTACAGGGACTTGCGTAATGCTAAGAGGATTCTCCAGACGTTTGGTGAACAACTAGGCGCTGGAGGAAACTCTCAGCACGACGCCAATATAAAATGGGCCAAGAGCTTCCTGGCCAAAAATAATCTAAAGACCAGCCAAGACTCAACGTCGAAGCGACAAAGGTCTATGGAAGGTAGTGTTTCACTACCTAAACGCCCCAAAGTGCTAAACACCAGCACTTAACTTGACCCTCGCAAGGCAAAAATGTCCTTCAGTGACGTTCTGAAGGACAAAATGGTAGTCGCGATTATCGACAGAAGTGACGTAGATGGCACGATCTCTGCCGAGAACTGGACAGTGGCCAAAGGACAGCTGGCCTTCAGTTTTATCGAGATTATGTCTGACAATCCGGGACCACCGCCCATCACAAAAGATGGCGGTTGGCATCAGGGACACATCAAGTTGATGGTCTGTGATGATCGGAGGTCGTGCGATCTACTGACGCTGGCGGTTAGCCGACTTGGAGAGGTCTGGCCTGGTGCTTAGCTGGAGGTTGTAGCAAAGGAAGACATTCCTTGCAGACCAAGAGCTCGCATCACGGTTCCGGCCATATTCAAGGAAGCTGACCACGTTCTGAAGGTAATCCGGCTCTCCAATCCAACCCTTCCTACTCACAACTGGAAGGTTGCGAAATTGGAGGATCCAAAGGGACCCTACAAGGGTGCAATTGTAATCATCAATGCAGAGTCCCTTTCTCCTCTGGCGCAATCAAAAGGTGTGATTAGGTTCGGGTTCGATGAAATTACGCTGAGGGTCTACAAAAAAGATGGGGCCGAGGCACAAACCTTTCCCCCTTCCCCACCCACACAAGCGGAAACGGTTGCTGAGGAACCTGGCGCATCGGTCACACTTCCTTCATTGGAAGACGATGCATCTCAGGTATCCCCAGTAGCAGTGAAAGCTCCTAACACCGACCAAGGTTTTTCCGCAATGGAGGCCGAGGTCTACGACAGCGGAGATGAGGACATTCTTTTAGAACCGTCCTCTGATATGGATGACTCCGACATCACTGTGTTGGAGGCTGATCGGGAGTACGGTAGCGAAAATGCTGCGGTTACTCCAGATTAACCTCCAACACTCCATAAAGGCTTCGGCCTCCCTTCTTCTTCGCTTATCCAGCAGCGATGAAGATATTGTCCTGATTCAAGAACCCTGGATTGTTAAATCCATTGTTCGAGGAATCAGGACTCCCAAATACTGCGTGCTGTATGCATCAGTTGAGGATGAACCCAGATCTTGCATATTAGTAAAACGCAGCCTAAATGTATATTTACTCCCTAATTTCAGCGATCGAGATACCACCGCCGCAAGTCTGGAAACAGCCAGAGGAACATTCTGGCTGGCGTCGGCGTATCTTGGCCACGAGCATCTTGGCCCTCTCCCGGGTGACACTCTGGAGAGATTAATAACTGAAGCACAAAGGCTCAACATCGGCCTCATCATCGGTAGTGACGCTAACGCCCACCATACAGTATGGGGTAGCACGGATATAAACGACAGGGGTGAGTCTCTTTTCGACTATATTCTAAACACTAACCTACTCGTAAGTAACGTTGGTAATGAGCCAACCTTTATTACTTAAAATCGACAAGAAGTTTTAGATATAACTCTTGTCTCCGAATTCATTAATAATAATATTTTGAACTGGAAGGTATCTAAAGATCACTCCTTTTCTGATCATAGATACATCCAGTTTGACTTTACAAATGAACCACCTTGCCAACCGATCTTTCGAAATCTAAAAAGAACAAATTGGCCAAAATACAAGAGAACGTTAAATAGTTTAGTAAAACCTGAACTCTTTAATACTCCCTCCAACATTGAAGATCTTGACGACAAAGTCAATAATCTAACATTAGCCCTAAACAAAGCTCTAGATACTGCATGCCCTCTTATACAAGTAAGAGGTAAAAAGAAGCCACACTGGTGGAACTCAGGGCTGGATCCACTTCGAAAAGAATGCAGAAAACTCTTTAACAGAGCGAAAGCTTCTAGAGACATGTCTGACTGGGATTCATATAAAGAATCACTGAAGATATATAAAAAAGAACTGAGGAAAACCAAATGATCGTCCTGGAGAAACTTCTGTAGCAACGTGGAAGATTGCTCCGAAGCATCCAGGATGCGCAAAATCCTCTCCAAAAATCCAATCATGCCAAGCTGCTTGAAAAACGCCTCCGGCCTCTGGACCAGTTCAAGCGAAGAATCGCTCAACTTGCCACTAGACGTTCACTTTCCTGGTAGCTCTAATATTATTAATAACATTGCACTTAATAATGGTGGCAATACATTACATCCCCCACAAGGTTTAGTCACTAGGGAAAAACTCAAATGGGCTATTAATAGCTTTAAGCCATATAAATCTGCTGGTCCGCATGGTGTAATTCCAGCCGAACTGAAAGAAAATGCAAGTTTTCTAATACTCATCCTAGAAAACATCTTCAAGGGATGCCTTAAATTGGCATACATCCCGATGTCTTGGAGACAAGTTAAAGTTGTTTTTATTCCAAAAGCTGGAAAATCCAGCCACGTTAACCCTAAAGACCTAAGACCTATCAGCTTATCATCATTCCTTCTCAAAACTTTTGAACGTTTGATCGATATCCACTTAAGGGCAAGTATTGATAAGTCCCTCCTTTAAAGGCTCAACACGCCTACAACAAAGGGAAATCAGTTGAAACGGCTCTACACAGTATAGTACGTACAATCGAATATTCCCTCCATCATAAAGAGTACACCTTAGTTGCCTTCTTAGATATAGAAGGTGCATTTAACAATGTCGACACATCTGCAATTGCACGTGTATTGACATCTCTGAAGGTAGATAAGTCGATCGGCGAATTGATTAATCAGATGCTGATAAGCAGGATTATCAATTCAAAACTGGGCGATTTTACTGCACAAAGGGGTGTCAGCAGAGGTACGCCACAAGGTGGTGCCTATCATCTCTCCTCTGGAACTTAGTAATAAATGAATTACTAATTACTCTAGAAAGAGAGGGATACAGAGTGTTTGCTTATGCGGACGATGTGCTATTGCAGTAACGGGTAAACATCCCAATATACTAAAAGAACTCTTACGAAACGCTTTGAATAAGCTCACCAGATGGGCAAATCAGTGTGGACTAGGCGTTAACCCACAAAAAACCGACCTTGTCCTCTTCACAAGGAAATACAAAGTCCCACTCATTGACCCTCCCCTCATAAACGGTGTACCACTTAAATTCTCTGAAAAAGCAAAATACTTGGGTCTCATTTTGGATAAGAAATTAAGTTGGAAACCTAATATTCAAGAGAGAATAAACAAGGCCACAGTAGCCCTGTTCTCCTGTAAAAAGGCCATTGGTAATAAATGGGGCCTACAGCCCCGCATTACACACTGGCTATACATCTCGGTCATAAGACCGATCCTTACTTATGGAGTAGCGGTATGGTGGACGGCGCTAGATACAGCGACAAATCGCGATAAACTCAGCAAAGTCCGACGAACAGCCTGCCTGTGTATGGGAGGAGCACTTCGCTCCACCCCCTCCGCCTCACTAGATGTTCTTACTTACTTACTTAAGGTGGCGCTACAGTCCTGGGTGAACTAGGGCCTCACTCAACAAACTTCTCCATGTAGCTCGGTCCCTAGCTAGATGTCTCCAGTTTCGCGCTCCGAGTTGGGTGAGGTCACCATCCACTTGTGCGCGCCACCTGATTCGCGGTCTTCCTCTACTGCGCTGTCCTGTGGGTGTGGATTCGAAGACTTTCCGGGCCGGAGCATTGGTTTCCATGCGCTCTACGTGACCTAGCCATCTTAGTCGTTGGACTTTTACCCTTCTGGCTAAGTCTACGTCGCTGTACAGCCCGTACAGCTCGTCGTTCCATCTTCTCCTCCACTCCCCTTCGATGCATACGGGACCGTAGATCACACGAAGAATCTTTCACTCGAAACGACCCAAGGTGCTTTCATCCGCTTTTGTCAAAGTCCATGCTTCTGCACCGTATAGCAGGACGGGGTCTTATATAGCGACACTTTGGTCCTTCGAGAGAGAATTTGTCCACTCAATTGCTTTCTTAACCCAAAGAAACAGCGGTTAGCAAGAGTTATTCTTCGTTTGATCTCAGCGCTGGTGTTGTTTTCTGCGTTTACAGCGAAGCCTAGGTAGACGAAGTCCTTGACTACCTCAAAGTTACGTCTGTCGATGGTGACGTTTTGACCAAGACGTCGGTGTTGTAGGTCCTTTCTTGATAACAGCATGTACTTTCTTTTGCCTCATTAACCGTTGAAATCGATGAAAAGATGGTGGGTGTCGATTTGGTGTTCTTGGGTTTTTTCCAGGATCTGCCGTAATGTGAATATTTGATCGACTGTGGACTTTCCTGGTCTAAAACCACACTGATAAGGACCTATCAGGTTGTTGACGATGGGCTATAGACGTTCACATATTACGGCAGAGAAGATTTTATAAGCGATGTTAAGTAGACTGATTCCTCTATAATTGGTGCAGTTTAGAGGGTCTCCTTTTTTCAGGATGTTCTGTTCCATCTAATACCGCTGGACATTTTCAGCAAGCAAACGGCCGCTAATACTGCCATACGGCTTCAACCCTCCTCTCTGTGGATCAATAATGGAATTGGCCACACCACTATTTTGAACTCGTTCAGAACGAACGGTAATATTGACTACACCATACCCCATCCTCAGTTTAATAACTATAACTTCAAAGTGACTATACCTCCCAGGTCTTCTTGGGAGAATACATCATTTTTGAACGATGGTCCTATAAACTTTTATACAGACAGATCAAAAACGGAGGATAGATAGACTAAACTTAAGTCTCTCCTTTCTTCTACCCGATCATTGTAGCGTGTTCCAAGCTGAAATCCTGGCTATAAAAGAAGTCCTATCCTGGCTTAGAGAAAACGCTATATCAACTAATGATATACGCATCTTCTCGGATAGCCAAGCTGCGTTAAAGTCCCTAGACTCTGTCTCCACAAATTCACTAACAGCCCTAAATTGTCGATCATCTCTTACGGAGATGGCTACACAGTTCAACATTCACCTTTTCTGGGTGCCGGGCCATAGAGACATTCCAGGAAATTGCAAAGCTGACGAACTTGGTTAAAAATTACTTTATTAATTAAAACTGTTACACAAGGTTATGGTTAAAAATTACTTTATTAAAAAAGATATTCTTAAGTGTAATCAAATCATGTGTGGTACACGCTGCGGTAGGAATCGAACTGCTAGTCGTTGATCATCTCGTTCTCCTCGGAGGTTCGGATGACGGTGATTGCCAGCGGCGGCGTCGGTAGTAATGTATCTATTATCTATTTTTATCTTATTGTTGGCTTGGGTCGTAAATCAATGAGTTTATGACGATACCGATCTTCTTTCGGGGTTGGTGTCATGTATCATCATGCACTTGTTGACCCATGTGGTCGCCATGTGTTAACTCTCCCCTTGGTCGGAAGAAGATTGTCCCAATCTTTCGCTCAACATCTGCTGTACCCTTGATTTTGAAGTGTCCATGAATTCTTCCATCTCTATTGTGACCTGTTCGATCGTGCTTGGGCAAGTGACTTCTTCGATTCTGACTGTGCGATAACTCTGAATTATTATGATTATTTTGTAGATAGAGTAAATCAATATTACAATGAACAACTTAATACATATTCCCCACAGTACGGGATGTTCTTTGAGATCTGTTATAAATGGTTCTATATGATCAAGATTTGTGTACATGAGTTTCTCGTCTTGTGAAGCAATGAATTCGAGAACATGAATCTGTGATACTTTAGTTTCTTTAATGTGTTGAAATATTTGGTTTTTTGAATTAACATACAGTTTTCCATCAATAGATACATTATTTTCGAATTGAACCAAATTAATTCCTGATAGTTCTATTTCATTTACAATATGGTTTCCTGTTAGTACAATATTTCCTTCGTTAGTTATTTCTATAGGTAGGTTTCTTTCTTTTATTTTCGTACATTTAGCCTTATACATATTTATTTAAAGATCCGTTAAGCAACTTGTTTCTTTTATAATTTTGCAATAATTGTGGTTGAGTTCTTTTTTACATTTTGATTTATAAATTTTTTCTTATATTTAACAATTTCTTTTAGTATAACAATTTTTCCACCATTCACATTATTACTTCTAGTTATATAATGGGTACCTAACCCTTTTACTTTGGGGTATTTGACAAACAGTACAATAATGTTATTTTTTTTTGAAAGATTTTAAATATGGAAGCATCTAGTGCATCTGTTATAAATATGTTTACTTTTTCTTGTTCCATAATAGTTTGGATTTCATTAACATTTAACAAAAGTGTGTTCAATATGTTTGATTTGCTTCAATTAATTGTATTTATTATTTCTCTTAATTCTATAATGATAAATTTTATTATTTTGATATCAATGATTCATTTACTGCCAATATCTTTATTTATACTGTCTAACTTATTAAATAGACGTGTATTTTTATTTTTTGTTTGTTATTTGATTTTATTAATTCTTGTAATTTTAATTTCTAATATTATCCTTATGGATTTTCCGATTATTTGAATCTATTACTAAATTCCCTAAATCTTCTTTCACTTTCTTTTTCATGTACAAATGTTTGTTCTTACTTTTCCTCTGCCCGTTGTTTACAAAAATTGTTTCTCCTTCCTTATATACTTTATTTTTCCTATTCTTGTTAAAATATCCTATCATTTTCTGTTGGTGTTTTTGAATTTTTACTTTGGTGTCGTTGTTGTCTATATAATTATGAAATATATCTGTCGGTCGTTTGTCTGTCACGGTATGAATTGTTTCGTTATATTTTTTTGTAGCTAAGGTCATTATATCTTTAATGTCTGTAATATGTGTAGTTTCTTTAACTATTCTAATAAGCTCTGTTAGAGTTGAGTGAATTCTCTCTATTGTACCGTTGCTCTTTGAGTGGGCTGGTGGTGTAGTTTTATGAGTGATGTTAAGAAGGTTGTACGCACATTTTGCAGAAGGTGAACAAAATGCTGCTTCGTTATCGGTTATCAACATTTTGACGTTACCAAAAAGCGGTAGTAGTTCTATCATTCTGTCTTTTGCTTCCGTCTTTGACTTTACTTGGGTTGTAACGAGATATTTTGAAAATGGGTCTGTCATTGTAAGAAAGGACGAGTTTTCGCAGTAGTATATATCTGCGTGGACGCGCTCTCCCCCTTCTTCAGGAATTGGAGTCTCTCCAATTGGCTGCTTATTAGGATGTCTCTCATACTTATTCTTTTTACAAACTTCACATGTAGCGTTTAATGAAAGAATTTGCTTGAATGCATTTGGCCAATAATATCTGTTAACAATTTGCTTATACACTTCTTTAGCCTGTCTATGAGCTCGATTGTGTTCGGCAGTGACGATACCTAATTGTTCTTCCTTATCTGTTACGTCTTCATTTGGTTGCAAGGTAAAAATTTAATTGTTGGAAATTCCTCCAGAAGTTTGTCTTTAATCTTGAAGAATGTCTCTTCGGTGCTGTAAATTCCTACTGTCGAACCTGCCTTTAATATTGTTTTAATTTTACTTACAATCTCTAAATCTTTAAAAAGTACCGTATGTCTCCAGTAATTTGTGTATATTTCCTTTGAAATTATGTTGTTGTTGAGTGATTCTTTCATGATTAATTGAATTTTAAAATTATTAATTCTTTGGTTTACTCTTTTTATTTCTGACACGGGACTACTCTCTGCGCTATGGACAGTTCCTATCTCTGATTCATCTTCGTTCATCATATTTAGTTCTTGTCTACTAAGGGCATCAGCTACAACATTTTCCCTGCCTGGTTTGTATATAATTTCTGGAGCGTATTCTTATATGAAAGCGCGCCAACGTTTAATTTTTGCATTAGGGTTCTTATCGCCTATGGCAAATGTTAATGGTTGGTGATCTGTATATATGCGGATACCACTCACACCATAAAGATAATTTCGAAGGTTCTTCAATGCCCAAATTATGGCAAGGAGTTCCTTCTCGTTTGTCGCGTAATTTTCCTCAGTTTTACTTAACGTTCGGCTTATAAAAATTATGGGCTTATTATTTTGACTAAGCACTGCACCTATGGCTGAGTTGCTAGCGTCTGTGGTTAGCTCAAATCTTTTGCTAAAGTCAGGTTGGTTGAGCGTAACTTGTTCGCAGAGTTTGTCCTTCAATATTTTAAATGCTTTAATGGCCTCCTTATCAAACTCTATTGTTACTTTTTTGCTACTACTTTGGCAAGTTCTACCATTCTCTCCCCTGAGATACTTGGTTAAGGGCTTTGTTATCATCGCATAATTTCTTATGAATTTACGGGAATAACCAGCTAATCCTAAAAAAGATCTTAACTGACGTAAAGTCTCTGGTTGCGGAAATTCTTCTATGCATCGAGTTTTTACTGGGTCCATTTTTATGCAATTAAATGATACGATGTACCCAAGAAATTCTACTTCTTTCATGAAGTATTTCGATTTTTCACTCGATATTCTCATGTTAGCTGTGCTTAGCGCCTTCGTTATTGTCTCGATATGTTCGAGATGTTCTTCTTCCGTCTCTGAATATATAATGACGTCGTCAATATAAACATGACAAAATTTCCCTATGTATTCGCGGAGGATGTCATCCATAGCTCTCTGGAAAATTGACGGCGCATTTTTGAGTCCAAACGGCATTCGAAGGAACTCGTATTTCCCATTGTTAACACTAAAAGCTGTTTTTTCCCTATCGCTCTCTTTTAACTTTATCTGATGGAACCCGCTCTGTAAATCAAGAGTGGTGAAATATTTAGATTTGCCTAAATTTGCTAAGATAACCGATGTTTCTGCCATAGGATATTCATCTGTTTTAGTAAATGAATTAAGTTTTTTGTAATCTATTACTAATCTATGTTTCTTTGTACCGTCCTCGTTTACACCTTTCTTATCTACAACCCATACCGGAGAGTTATATGCACTTCGACTAGGCTGTATTATATTATTATCAAGTAAATTCTCTATTTCCTTGTTTACAAAGCTAGCTACTGATTGTGGATACGGGTAACCTTTTGTCCAAATAGCTGTGTCAATAGTAGTATCTATGCTACATTGCACACGCGTGTTGTACGGAAGGTAATTTGGGTTCTCGGTAAAAACACCCTGGTATTTTTTTAAAGTTGAAGTTAATTTTTCTTTTGTAGAAATTTCATTATTTATATTGAGTGTATTGATTAAAATATCATTAAATATTAAAGGTATCACGCCCTGATTATATTCTAACGTTGAATCCCTAATATTAATATTCCCTTTTACAGTTCTTAATAATTTAATGCCAATAATGGCATCAAAATCTTTTAGTTCATTAAGTTCATAAAATTTATCTTCTACCCCCAAGATATTTATAGCTTGGTAAGTACGAATGATAGTAGTTCCATGAACGCTGTTGACTTGCGACGGAGTTTCAAGCTCCATACTTGGGAACAGCCCTGGTTTAATGTAGTTATGAGTTGCTCCTGTATCAATTAAAATATAAAATGTACGCCCCGACTTACCATCCGTCCTTTTTATGTACGGTAAGTCGTGCCTCACTCTAAAAAAATTACCGCTCTCATTCAAGTTATTGAGGCGTGGAAATTTATGTAACGCTGTTTGGTCACTATTGGCCCGATCTCTTTTGAACGGGTTGTTATTAAAAGAGTTATTCGAACATTGTGGCCTAATATTACTATTAGGTTGAGAGGTGACTTGCCTTGTGGGCACTTTATTCCCACTTGATGTGTCCATTCTTTCGGGTCGGTTATTATTGTGGTTATTATTAAAATTGTTATAATGTCGGTTTTGCTGAAATTGTCTATTCCGTTGTTGAGAGGGTTCCGCGTATTGTCGGTCTTGATGAGTAAATCGTTTTGGTAAATTGTTCTATTCTGACGCGGTGGTCTGGTTGTTAGTTGGCCAAAAAGGTTTTGTTCGTATTGTCTGGGTTGATATCTGTAATTAACGTGGCCCATGTTTCTATACCTTGTCTGATTTGACTCAATCTCTTGTGCTCTCGCTAAGGCATTGGGTAAATCCCCAGGATTTAGTGAAAATACGATGTTACCTGCGGGTTGGTTTAACCCAGTAACGAATACTCGCAAAGCGTTTTGTCTTGCCCTCTCAGTGAGACATTCGGTTTCAGCGGTCCTAGGACCATAACTCATAATTGTCTTGTTTATTATAAGCGTAAGTATTCTTGTAACGTCGCGTCATCGTAAAATTCTTGCAATGGTTTCCTATCCTGTCTCATGTTACCTAATTCTGTTTCTAGCATATGGACTGGTCTTTTGTCGCTATATGTTAGATCTAATCGACCTAAAATCGCATCAATGTTTAACGGTGTCCCGTGGCTAGTGAGGACATCATTGGCTTTGCCTATGATTTTATTCCTTATTATATTTACTACCGAAAAGTATCTCGACCCACCCTTACACGACTCATACACCTTCATAGCGTTTGTAAGCGCTGTGCGCCAAGAAACATAGTTTTCTCCATCAAATTGTGGTATACACTTGGCTACTTCTAACCCCTCTCCACCTACTATCGCTGGATCAATTGTAATGTCCTTATATGGTTCAATGGTGTCTCTTGTTGTTAATGCCGTAAGTTGTCTATTTAGTCTATTTACCTCTTCTGTTAATTGTTGGTTGGCATCAGCCACTAACCTACTAACTACTGTCGATAGTTCTTCTGGCGTCATTGTCGTATTTGTGGACATCTTTGTTATAATTTTCAACACAAGGGATATTTCCTATTTGTACCTGATTTAATTTAATTTTCTCAAACTACTTCGCTTATTCTGACAAGGATATTTTCTTTTTAATTTTAGTTTTACTTTCTTAAGTCACTTTGATAATTCTTGCAAAGGTACATATGTAGTTTATCTTAATTTTAACATTAATTCCTTTAACCAGTTTGATACTTTTTACAAGGAAATTTCTTTCTAATTTTTTCTATTGATTTTTATATTTTTTTAATTCTTTTAACCACTTTATTGCTTTTAATAAGGATACTTTCTTTTTATTTCGTTTTCTATTTATTTCTTTATCTTATTACTATTCTATGTATGTATATTTATTTATTTATTTGTTGTTTTAATCAATTTACTCCTTTTTTATGTATATGTAAATGTATTTTTTATACTTTCTTACTCTCCGTCAATGGGTTGAATTTTCAGCGTCAGAGCTTACTTTCCTGATATATGGGAATCGATGTCCCGGGTTTGCTTAGGGTGCTTTACGCCTTAAGTCTTGGAGTCGTTCCCCCGTTGTTCAGATTTTAAGTCTGATTGTTCTAGTTCCCGTGGCTGAAGGGTACTTGTTTCCTTTCTCCTTCTTGGATGCCTTCGTTAAATGTTTTTTTTCGACCGGTTGGTTTTTCACCCACTGAATCACTTTATATTTTAATCGAAAATTTAACTAACGGGTCCCTGCTCGGGCGCCAATTAAAACGTTTACACAAGGTTATGGTTAAAAATTACTTTATTAATTAAAACTGTTACACAAGGTTATGGTTAAAAATTACTTTATTAAAAAAGATATTCTTAAGTGTAATGAAATCATGTGTGGTACACGCTGCGGTAGGAATCGAACTGCTAGTCGTTGATCATCTCGTTCTGCTCGGAGGTTCGGATGACGGTGATTGCCAGCGGCGGCGTCGGTAGTAATGTATCTATTATCTATTTTTATCTTATTGTTGGCTTGGGTCGTAAATCAATGAGTTTATGACGATACCGATCTTCTTTCGGGGTTGGTGTCATGTATCATCATGCACTTGTTGACCCATGTGGTCGCCATGTGTTAACTTGTTATAGGTGTCCTGACTGGGCACTGCTTAATAGGAAGGCATGCTATTCGACTTGGAGCCCCTGCAAATGATTTTTGTAGGAGTTGCATGGACGAAGAAGAAGAGGAGACAATCTCTCATCTTCTGTGCACATGCCCTGCCTTATCACAAAGACGTAGAATCCACCTTGGAGACTACTACTTTAACGATACCAGCGATCTAAAAAATTCAGACATTACTTGTCTCCTACGCTTCATTCGAAGCTCCAATTGGTTCAACGAGTTAAGCTGATTAACTGATCCATGTGGATTCACAACGGACCATACTTTGGTCTAAGTGTGTTGAACGTCCCAACCAACAGCCACTTTAACCTAACCTAACCTAAGACAAGACTATAGGAAAAGAAACTGAAATTTTAAATAAAAAAGGAAAAAAAATAAGGAAAGGTATAAGGAAAAACAAGACAAAGGCGTTAACAGTTGCTACTGCAAGTTCCTGTACCTTCGTCGTGATACACCTAGGTACGTCTGAGACCTTCCTGGTGCAGACTTACGAAAGTCAGTTATCCTGCAGCAATTCCTAAGAAAACGTCCTAACAAAGACTAACCGCAGTCGCTGTGAGATTCCATGAAACCGTCGCGATACACCTAGGTGCACCTGAGACCTTCCTGGCGAAGACTTACGATTCTTAAAATCTCACACCAAATTTGGTTGAGGACTATCAATACATTGAGAAATGGATACCAAGACTACAAAAGCTAATACGTTGGGCGCCATTTGTTCCTAGGCAAGAGGAGAGGAGGAGGTAGGTATAGTGGAAGGGTAGGATAAGGATGTGGTAGGAAGAAGTGATAGGAAGAGTTTAGAAAGGGTAGTTTGGAATGTCAATCTTCGGGGGACGCGGCCTGCTTGCGATGCTCGGCAGTTAGCTCGCCGAACTGGGGAAGGGGGACTTGCCCCCGAAACTCAACCTCACCAGCAACAAAACACAAAGAAAAAACGGACGGACACCTACCACACTCAAGGGCGCTGCAGATGTTGTTGCAGCTTGGTCAATACCCACCCAGCCTGGGAATCCGGCGACCATTATTTGGATTCCCCCAAAATTGTCTGGCGGATGATCGGTTTCAGATCTTATCTTCCGTGACCACCCTGCTACCCCTGGCACCCCTGAAAAAAACTTAATTGTTCATTGCTTTGCTTGGGCGAAACAAAAAAAAATTTGTCTTCCTTTTACCGGCGTTTTTGTTGGAAGTTTTATTTAAATACCAACAATAATCATTCTTTTTAAAGTTCAATTAGACCAAAACTAGGAAAATAATGAACAAAAGATTTTAAACAAAAATTAAAACAATAAATCAAGAAAAAAACAAAGAAATTAAGGTTGGTAGTTATGCGTTTTTACTACGGTTCCACCTTCGCGTAGAAATACCCTTTGTGGTAAATCGATCGACCGACGCGACGGAGCCCTAATTCCCTACCCCTAAAGAGCTCTTTGGAGGTATCTATTAGGACCCAACAAAAAAAACTACGGAAACGGACGCGACACTTCCGCCAACCGTTTTTCTTTTGGTACCTCAAAAGAAATTGCAAAAATACTGAAAAAAAAAACAAAAAACAACTTCCTCGCCTGTACTATGTATGTTATATTGAAAATTAAAAAAAAAAACTTAATTAAAGGACAAACACAACACAAATTGCTCGAAAGGGTATATACAATACATATGTAATTTAGCGTATCTAATGGTGATCGCTATTTCCACCGCTTTCTCGCTTCACTTTCACTTTTCTAGCTTTATAAATCCCCAATCTTGTTTGAACACAAGTGTTTTCAAACCCTTTTTTTTTTTTGTTTATTTTCTTCTTTTGTTTCATTTTTTTCCAGGCGGCGGCCTAGCTCTCCCCAAATTAATTCGGGCCGCCGAGAATTTAACTAGGATAAAAATAAAAATATGTAACTTTCTATGCTTAAACTACAGAAATTCAAGACACTCACCACCTTTTCTTGTTCGTTATTTTTTTTTCTTCTAAGATTTTGGGCTTCAAACAAATTTACACTTTGTTTCCACCCGGGTTAATTTAATATAATAGTCATTTTTTATTTCTATAATGAAGGATCGTGGAAATATAATTTGAATTTTTATAGGCAAGTAAATATGTAGTGTGGCAACACTTCCAAAAAAAGAACGAAAGAGAAAATGTAAAGAAATAAAAGAACTACATATATACAGAAAGAGACTGCCGGTTAGGTAGGGATATTGAGATGTGAAATAAAACATTCGATTGTGAACCAGCAGATGAAACGGACGTGTTTTAATTATTTTTGTACCAAGAATTAGCTTACAATCTCAGAAGTGCGATAAGTAAACCTCCCCTAGCGTAAATTTGTGAAAAAATATATACCCTCGCGGAAAAAATATCTTGCCATTGAAATTAAATTCAAACGAACGAGCGTCTTTCTAATAAAAAGTATATACACTTACATATACACAATCATCAACGAAAGAGCGTCCTTCGCGAAAAATATATTTTTCCGTTAAAACAAAATTCAAACGAGCGTCCGTCCCTCCAACGGAAAATATATAAATACCTATATACATTCCACCGACAGTTGATCTTTAACTGTGGAAGTGAGTGGTAGTTATTGTCGGCTTTCGCAGTGTATTCAAATTTCCAAATAAATAAGAGTGTTCTATAAGCAACTAGTTTGCTCAGCTATTTTCAACATAGCTGATAGCTCAGTGGAAGAGGTGGCAGACCGTCAAGGCAAGGTGTGGGAGTTCGAATCCCAGCCGGGCATAAAACATTTGGCTGCTTTTTTTCACAATCGTGAAGTGGAAGACTTCATTGATTGGGAAAACAAGCAGATGAGTGAGAGTAAGGAGGCGGGGACATCGAAAGGTGTCCCAACAACAACAAAGACTACAAAGGCTATATTCACGAAGCCAGCAGCAGAGGCAATTGTTACCAAGCCAGCAGCAACGGCAAAATCTATGAAGTCAGCAACGGCAACAACAGCAAAATCATCCGATGTGGTACAGGTTGTGCCACCGGTCGAAACGGTCGAAAACATCGTACCATCTGGTGTAGTTCTGGAGGTACAGCAAAAAAGAAGGCGGTCCATAAAAGCGACACCAAACATGGTAAAGAGGAGAGCGACGGGTACCTCAGCTAAGCTGCCGGCTGGGGGAAGCGAGTTGCGGTCAGCTAAGACCACGGCAGCAAACAAAATTGCTCAGCAATTAATTTCCTCACCATCCGATGACGACATCGAATATATGTCAGAAGATGGTGAGGTACGATACAGGTCCGGGGACAGCAATGGGATTGCTGGACTGTCGACAGAGTCGTCCTCGGACGAAGAAGAAGAGGGCGAGGTAGAAAAGGCCCAGTCAATAGTGAACGATCTATATGACGAGATCGAGAACATCAAGAAGAAGATGGAGCCTTACCTCCAAGTGTTAAAGAAGAAACAGGAGGCGAGCCGGCAAAAAGAGGCTGAGATACGGCAGAAGCTCGAAGAGGTAAAACGAAGAGAGCAACAGCAGCAGCAACAACAAGAACAGCAGCAGCAGCAAGAAAAAGCAGCTATACAAAAGCAGTCGGCAGCACCCAAACCACAAAGGGTGCCACAACAAAAACAAAAACAGCAGCCCAAACAAAACTCAGGTGCGGCACAATCAGGCCCCAGTACATCGGGAGCCCCAAAATCGGCAGCGGCCGCTGTTCCAAAGCGCTCCGCAGTTCCAATTCCGGCTGCAGTATTAGCTGCAGTACCTGCTGCTCCTGTAGCAGCACCAGAAGCAGTACAAGCAGCAGCATCAACATCAGCAGCACCAGCACCATCAGCAGCACCTGCAGCAGCACCAGCAGCAGCAACAACATCAGCAGCAGCGAGACAGCAACACCAGCAGCAACCACGGACAAAGTCCGAGAAAGTGCCACCAATTCGGACCTATAAGGTCGACCTTGCAGACATAAAACAGGTATGTAAGTCGGCCACTAATAACAATTTTTCTATTAAAATTATTAACGAAAAACAAATGAGGTATTCGGTTCAATGCTTCACATTGGCCGAATACAAATTAGTTAAAGATTGCCTTAGAGAAGCCACTGCTGAATTCTTCAGCTTCACTCCTAAGAGTGAAAAAGCGAAAACGGTCCTGTTAAAGGGAATCAGTTCCTACACGGAAACCGAAGAGCTCCTAGCTGAGCTCCGTCAGAAGGCCAGCGATGATCTCGAATTCGTCGGGGTCAAGCCATTTTCCACGGTCAAGTCCAGACGGGAGGGGCATAAACTGCCAATCTTCTTAGTTTTACTGTCGCCCCAAAGTAGACTGGAGAGTCTGAGGAATATTACTGTCCTAGACTACCAGGTCATACACTGGGAAAAATTAAAGAGGCATGACGACATGCTGCAGTGCATGCGCTGCCAAAGGTTCGGTCACGCTGCAGCCAACTGCGAAATGCAGTTGCGCTGTGTGAAATGCGCCGAAACCCACAATAGGGGTGAATGCAGGTTAGGGACTGAGCGGGTCGAAGACATGGCCCAGCTCAAGTGTGTCATCTGCGGGAACGAGACAAGCTCCAACAACAAAATCTTCTATCGTTAATCCCCAAGTTTCTTACGCCAACTATGCGAAAGGAAGGGTAAACACGAGACAGGTTCCACCACCGGTCGCCCCACAGGCCCAAGTGCCTCAGGTGTCGGCGGGGCAGCCAGACATTGTATCCTTGTTGCTGAGCATTCAAGGCCAGTTGACAGGACTGCAAAGTCAGATCAAGGAGCAAGGCGAAAGAGTAGATTACCTCTACTCTTTGTTGCCTGGCCGAGCGCAAATTCATGGTTAAGGGCGCGCTGCCGAAGTCGCGCCTTAGGATCCTAGGTTTGAATGTAAATTCATTGATTAGGATCGAACGTAGAGCCAATTTGTTCCAGTTGTTGAAAGACCACAGTCCTGATGTGTTTATGGCTAGCGAAACTAAGCTAAACCAGAAACACAAATTGACTCACAATAATTACAATATCGTAAGAAGAGATCGACCCGGTTCTAATCAAGGAGGCGGTGTTGCAATCTTCATACGTAAAGGCATTAATCATAAAGTTATATACAATAATGATTTGCGAAAGCTTCAGACGTTAGAAGTTTGCGTCGTACGTGTGTCCCTCACTAGAGGTAAGCACTTATATTTGATTGCGGCTTACGCGGCTGATGCTCCGCAGCCAACTAATTTCATCACAGAGCTCGAGATTCTTTTTAGTGTACTCCAACTGGGCTTGGAAGAGAACTTTTTTATATTGGCCGGAGATTTGAACGCCAAACACGGAGATTGGGGAAATAAAATAAGTAACCCAAGAGGTAATCATCTCTTTAATTTGATGAATCTTTGCAGTGTTGAGTGCGGTATCGACCTGCTGGCCACTGAAAGGCCATCATTTCCAAGGAGCGGCTCCTTTCTGGACCTTTTGCTGTACGATACAAAACTGACAGTAACTGACAAAGTGGGTAACCACCCGCGAAATTGTCTACAGACAATTGAGTACGACAGTGACCATTGCGGCTTGGCTGCCTTAATAGAAATCCCGAACGAGCTTGTGGAGCTGGATGAATTCGTCCCAACGCATTCTTACAATTATAGTAAGATGCGCTGGCCACGTTTCACCCAAGCTCTTTCAAGAGAACTCCATTCGGGGGTCATATCCCCACCAAACAACAGAAATTTGACAAACACAGAAATCGACAAACACCTTGAACAGATGGACGATGTAATAAAACGAACAATGGAACGGACAATACCGAAGTACAAAGAACGCGACCAAACTAACGTCTACAGTAACGCGACTATAGACGCACTTCACAGACAAAAAAGCGGACTACTGACAAGACTTAAAAACTTATACAGACGATTTACAGACCCCCACGACCTTGAGATTAGGACACTGAAGTCGTCAATTAAAAACGTAAACACTTTGATTAAAGAAAATTACAGATTGTCTGTTAATTTGTACTGGGACAAGAAAATTCGGGCCGTTAACTCTAGCGACCCGAGTATGTTCCCGCAAATTAATAAGATTTTCCGGAAAAATAATCAAAACGACCTTCCGTGTCTTAAGCTCCAGAGAACGACAGAGAACAGAGACGTACTTCTGACAGCGCAAATTAATCCAGAGGAAGCCGTCTTGGACGATGACTTCTTTGTGATTGAGGATCCGCAGGAGAAAGTGGAGACAATTGGTGCTGCTTTCCAGCAAGTGTATAAGGTGAATGCTTGCACTCGCCCGAACCACGACCTGGAGAACAGAGCCTTACTTCACCACTTATACCTAAGGAATGATATTTCTCATTGGCGATCCGAGAACTGTGGTTTCACCCGGTTTGATGACGATTTCTTAGCAAACGCTATAATCACCGAAAGAACGGGTTCAAATCCCTTGCTCATCACGAAGGTAGAGCTCCAGCTCATCCTCGATTCAATAAAGAACAAAAAGTCAGCAGGTGTCGATGGTATACCCAACATTGTTCTAAGACATTTACCGATTGAAGCTATAGACATTTATGCTACACTGTTCAACAACGCGCTGAATAATGCATATTATCCAGTGCGTTGGAAGACAGCTGTGGTGCATCCTCTCCCGAAAAAGGGAAAGGACAACTCCAATCCTTCAAATCTGCGTTCAATAAGTCTTCTTCCAAGCATCAGCAAGGTATTCGAGAAGGTAATCAATAGGGCTCTGGCTAAGTGGGCTGCGGATAACACAATAATTCCGGATAATCAGTTCGGGTTCAAGGCAGGACATGACTGTATTCATGCCGCGTCTAATCTCGTTTCTGATATCCAATGGAACAAGTCAAAAAAACAATGTACGGGTGCTGTTCTGGTTGACTTAGAGAAGGCCTTCGACACCGTATGGTTAGAAGGGTTGTACCTAAAACTCACCAGACTAGGCATCAGTAAACCATTATTGTATATGCTTTATGATATGCTCAATGGTAGAAAGTTTGTTGTCAAAAGTGGCAATGTAACCTCTACCAGCATCTTCGAAATTAAAAACGATCTTCAACAGGGGGCGGTCAATTCGCCGATCCTCTTCAGCATTTACACCAGTGATCTGATAGGTAGCCTAACTAACGCAATAGCGTATGCCGACGACCTGATTGCGTACAGAACGGCCCGAAAGGTTGAAGTTATTAGAATTCTCTTGCAGCGGGACTTCGAGAAGATTCAGCGATACTGCGACGACTGGAAACTGAAAATAAATGTCCAAAAGTCGGAGACAATTCTGTTCCGGACTCCTTTGGCTAAGGCCACGAGAGATACGTGCAAGAATTGGCGCAAGATGGTAATTGTGGGGCCCGACGGGCGGCCATTGGCGAGTAAAAGTGTAGTGAAGTACCTCGGTATCTGGTTGGACCAGTATTTGTATTTCGACAGACATATAAGTGCTGCTCTGACCAGAGCCCGGGGAGCCCTCGCTCTGACGAAACAGCTGTTTTACAGCAGTCGGCTTGACCCCAGGGTGAAGGTAATTTGCTACATGGCCCTCATACGGCCAATGCTTGTCTATGGTTGTCCCGTTTGGTTCAACATTGCCCCTTCCCAAATGGAGAAGTTTCGGGTGTTCGAGAGGCAGTGTCTACGGCGCTGTCTCGGTTGGCATCGGACACCGGAATCTTCTTATTTGCATTATTATTCTAACGAGGTCTTGTACAACGGAGCTCGGATCAACAGAATTGACAATTTCGTGATAAAACTTGTTCGGGGTCACATAGCGAGAGCTATGACTTCGACCAACAACTTAATTTTCGGGGCGTTCTATCCAAACGACGAATACTTCGGTATGGCACGCTTGAGCGGCTTTATTCCACCAGAGGCATTCCTCTATTTAGATAAATGCGGCCTGATACAGGATAGATTGGCAGTACCGCTTATCTACCACGTCAGGCGTAGAACCGTGGACCGGCGACTCTTGTACGAACGAGACATCCTCGCCCGAGATGGAGCAGAGCTCCTACGGTTCAGTAGGGCTGTGTCCGAACAGGACCGTATTGATAGGAGGAAGCAGGAGAACCAGTTTTGGTGGCTAAAAGAATTTAATATGGGGTAAACCGGGGTGGGGTATTTATTGCCTTGGCCGGCTTACATACTTGTTTTAGTCTTAGGTTTAGGTTAAGTAGAGTAGGGACGGTGGCACTATAAATAAAAAAAAAAAAAATACAAAATACAAAAAAATCCAAAAAAAAAAAAAAAATACAAAAAATAAAAATAAAAAAAAAAACTAACACTTACAAACATAATCAACAACACATACATATATGGACATGGACATAGCTTTTGCCGCTGTGGTTGCTCTAGTTTTAAGTAGTATGTAGGTAGGTTAGGGGTAGCTTTAAGTTTTATTTTAAGGACTTAGTATGTAAGATATAAAATAAACGATAAAGATGTTAGTTTTTTATATTTTCTAACAAAATAAACGAAAAAAGAAAAAAAAAAATTAGTTCATAGGCCGAAAGGCATTAATTTAAGAAATCATGAATTCCTTAGAGCGCCCGTTTAGGGCCAGTAAGTTAAATTTAAGTATTATTAGTTAGGCTAGTTTTCTGAATTTTGTTAGCATGTAAGTAGATATAAGTTAATATTGAATAAAATTTGAATTAAAAAAAAAAAAAAAAAAAAATACATTCCACCGAGCGTCCTTTCCAACGAAACAGTATATAACATTATATACACATAAACATTCCATCGTATTGTACGTTTTGTGTATCTTTCCTCTCTATATATGTAAATTCTTGTGAAAACCACCACCATGGAATACGAAAACTTATCAGCCACACAACTGAAGGCTTGGCTGCAAAAACTGGGAAAAATATCAAACGGCAACAAAAGAGAATTGCTGTTGCGGTTGTTAGCGGTTCCAGAAGTTGAACGAGGCAGTTTCCCCTCAATGGAAAACAACGAAGAGGAAGACCAAGACAACATTGGCAATGATCACGGCATCGAAAAAAACAACCGGCCGCACATACAAGCAGAGGTAGACGAAACAAATATGAGTGATGACGACGGCGAGGCCAGTGTAACGAACAGACGAGAGCTGGAATTATTTAAACGAGAGATGGAAATACTAAGGAAAGAAAAAGAACTCATAGAACGAGAGAATAAAATGCTTAGACAAATGAGTGAAATAAATATTCAACCTGATGACAGACCAACGAGTGAAAACCAAATGAGTGCAAGACAAATGACAGAAAGACAAATGATAGAAAGGCAAATGACAGGGTCCGGAGTTGATGATACTAAAATACCTTTTAGTACTATAAAAGAATTACTCCCAGAATACGACGGTGGTCTGATGCTGGATATCTGGTTCAGTCAAGTAACAAATTTGGGCCTAGTGTATAATTTGGACGAAAATGCACTTCGTACTTTAATGCTGTCCAAAATAAAAGGAAAAGCGCAAAAATGGTTATACACGAAACTCAACTTCATGAACGAGAACCTAGACGAATTGAAGCGACAAATGATGGAGTTGTTCTGCAGACGAGAGGACAAAATGACAGTTCGAAGGCGAATCGAAGCACGGAAGTGGAAGCTGCACGAGAATTTTATCGACTATTATAACGACAAGATAATTCTCAGCCATGGTTTGGATTTTGACGAAGAGGAGTTGGTGGAGTATATTATCGAAGGTTTCTCAGACGAAAACCTTAAATTACAAGCGCTCATCAATTGCTATACCACTCGCACTCAGTTGTTACGTGCATTCGAAAAAATCCAACAAAAAAAGAATGTTCCAGTACCAAGCACATCTGGACAAAAGCGCTCAACCGGGAGTACACCGGACAAGACGATTAGATGCTACAACTGCAACTCAATGGGGCACATGGCTAACATTTGTCGGAAGCCAAAGAGAGAACCAGGTGCGTGCTATGTCTGTGGCAAACAGGGCCACTTGGCAGCTACTTGTCCAGATAGGAAGGCATTGCAGGTGAAAGGCGGTAACCAAATCCAATTTGACGAGGAAGACGACGACTACGTAAGAAATTTTAAAATTATATTTAAGAATGACAGTTATTTATACATTATTTATTTAGGATGTTTAATTGACACCGGCAGTCCGATCACCCTAATAAGGGAAATGTACTTACCACCAGTTTTGAATAACAAATTAGATTTAAGTAAAACAAATGTAAACTTTGTAGGGATAAATAAAAGCCCATTATCCGTAAAAGGAAATATTAAATGTGTTGTTGTTTTTGAAGACAAAGAAATACAAATTGATGTAATTGTGGTATCAGACCACACTATGAATTATCCAATAATTTTAGGCCGAGACTTTCTGAAGAAAGCAAACATTAATATTAAATTAAAAAAAATATAGATATAGAAAATGGTTATTTACAAATGAGAGATAAAGATTATATAAATAATGCTTTTATTAATTTTGAAGATAAAAAAAAATTTTGTGAATTGTTTCATACAAATTATTTAAATTGTAAGCGTCCAGATAAACCAGAAATTGAGTGTCAAATGAGACTGACCTTGAGCGATGATAAGCCTTTCCATTGTTCTCCACGACGATTATCATACTATGAGAAGAATCAGGTTCAAGTTATCTTATACGAAATGTTGGAGAAGGGGGTGATAAGACCCAGTAAATCAGAATACGCTTCTCCTATAGTTTTGGTTAAGAAAAAAGACAGGTGAAATCAGGCTTTGTGTAGATTATCGCGTTTTAAATAAAGTAACATTAAAGGATAACTATCCTCTGCCACTGATTGATGACTTGTTGGATAGGTTAGCAAGTAAAAAAATATTTTCGTTGCTTGACTTGAAAAGCGCTTTTCATCATATACGAATGAGTGACAATTCAATCAAATATACTTCTTTCGTTACTCCCATGGGCCAGTACGAAAACATGAAAATGCCTTTCGGGTTAAGAAATGCACCCCCAGAGTTCCAACGATTTGTTAATGCAGTGTTTGACGATTTATTGAGAACGGGTAAGATAAATATTTACATCGATGACATAATGATAGCGACTGAGACGGTGGAAGAACATAATATGGAGATAATGAGAGAGGTCTTTGATAGGTTAGTGAAAAACAAATTGGAATTGAGATTAGACAAGTGTCGGTTTTTGGAATCTGAAATACGATATTTAGGGTATACGGTCACGAATGAAGGTATTAAACCGGATCCTAAGAATATTGAATCGGTAGTTAGTTTTCCTATTCCAAGGGATTCAAAATCAGTGCATAGTTTCTTGGGTTTGTGCTCATACTTCAGGAGGTTTATTGAAAACTTCTCACTCATAGCGCAACCACTATATAATTTAATAAAAAAAGAGGTAGATTTTTAATTCGGTGAAAAAGAGTTAAAATGTTTTGAGATGTTAAAAAACAAATTGGTTGAGGCTCCCATATTGGCGATTTATGATCCCAGGGATGCGATCGAGCTTCATTGTGATGCAAGTTCACTTGGATTTGGAGCCATATTATTTCAAAAGAAAAAGGATGGTAAATTCCATCCTGTTTTTTATTTCTCAAAGCGAACAACTGACTATGAATCGAGATATCATAGTTTCGAATTGGAAACATTGGCAATTATATATGCGTTGCAAAAATTTAGAATTTATCTGCATGGGTTTAAATTCAAAATTGTTACAGATTGCAATTCATTGACGTTGACTTTAAACAAACGAGAGATAAATCCAAGGATAGCTAGGTGGGCGTTAGAATTGCAAAATTATGATTATGTTTTGGAACATCGTAGTGGAACTAAGATGATGCATGTGGATGCTCTTAGTCGAATGTCAAGTATTCTTATTCTCGAAGAGAATACTTTCGAACAAAATCTATCAATAAATCAGCATAAGGATAAAGAGATTAGTAAACTAAGAAATACATTAGAAAATGAGGAAAGTAGTCTGTATGAAATGAGGAATGGGTTAGTTTAAAGAAAACTTAATAATACAATTTTGTTTTACGTCCCAAAATAAATGGAAATGAATATTTTGCGACTGTATCATGACGACATGGGTCACATGGGTTGTGACAAAGTAGTCGACGCAATACGAAGGACATACTGGTTTCCTAAAATGAGAGAGATAGTTAAAGAATATATCGCAAATTGTCTGAAATGTATTGTCTATCGCAAATTGTCTGAAATGTATTGTCTTTTCTTCAAAGCACGGGAAACATGAAGAACTTCTTCATAATATCCCAAAGGAAAATTTACCATTCGAGACAATACATATCGACCATTTTGGACCCATAGCGTTGAAAAAGGGAAAGAAAAAGTATGTCTTTCTAGTTATAGATGCGTTCACTAAACATGTTAGACTGTATGCAGTACGTTCGACGGGAACTACTAAAGTGGTTGGTTGTTTACGAAATTATTTTAATTCATATAGTAGACCAGGAGTGATAGTGTCCGGCAGAGGTAGTGCTTTCACTTCGAAGAGTTTTTCGGACTTTCTTGTCGAAAATAATGTGAAACATATTAAAATAACCACTGGATCCCCACAAGGTAATGGTCAGGTAGAGTGAGTTAATAGGAGTCTAGCACCAATGATCGCTAAAATGACAAGTGCAGGCACTGTGTTCACGTTAGATGGGGTTTTGCCGAAAATAGAATTCACAATGAACAATACAGTTCATAGAAGTATAGGTACTATCCCTAGTGAACTGTTGTTTGGGGTAACACAAAAAGGAGTGGTAATATATTTTTTGAAAGAAACTCTTGAGAAGAATATAAAGGATGAGCAAATGATAAGTAATCGAGATTTGAAACACAAAAGAGAGGAAGCAGAGCAAAAGATAGTCAAGAGTCAAGAATATAATACGAAAAGGAAAGATGAGAGTAGAAAGAAAGTATAAGGAAGGAGATTATGTGATGGTTAAAAATTACATAGGTACGCCAGGAGCATGCTAAAAGATAGCTCCTAAATTCAAAGGACCGTATAGGATAGCTAAAGTATTAGAAAATGATAGGTATTTATTGAAGGATGTCGAAGGTTTTCAGCTCAGTCAGATTCCTTTGAGGGAATATGAGAAGTGGCGAATATCAAGCCTTGGTCGGACTCAGGACCTGGTTTAATCGGGACGATTAATTGTCAGGAAGGCCGAATTGTGGCAACACTTCCAAAAGAAGAACGAAAGAGAAAATGTAAAGAAATAAAAGAACTTTATACAGAAAGAGACTGCCGGTTAGGTAGGGAATAGGGATATTGAGATGTGAAATAAAACATTCGATTGTGAACCAGCAGATGAAACGGACGTGTTTTAATTATTTTTGTACCAAGAATTAGCCTACAGTAGGTATGTATGTATTTCATTCTTGTGCAATAATAGGTAGCTTGCTAAATAAATTTTAAAAATTTGATTTGACCTAGCTTCCTAACAATTTTTTTCAAAGTGAGCATAAAGAAGTTTAAATTTTCAAAGTCATAGAAAGATGATTATTTTAGTAAATAAATATGTTGATTATTACCTAATGAAATGAAATATTTTGATGGATGTTTAATTTTGTACACATTTAAAAAGGAAATTTACGGAAAAACAAACATTTAATGATGATGGAGAAAACCTGAGATGAGATATATTGAAAAAGCAGTTTTATGCTTCAAGCCCCAAAGGCTATAAACAGCATAGGAGAGTACGATAGCTTGGCCACCAAGATTTGGTCAAAAGCGTGCATAAGACAAAATTAGTTTGAAGCCATAATCTCAAATTATTGAAAAGATATTTGAGTCGAAATTTTTTCCAACTTTTAGTAATTTTTTATTAAAAAAAAAACTGTCAGTACGATTTTTCTCAAAATGTTACTAGATGTCAAGAACGTTATTCTTTATTGCAAAAAATTAGTCTGGAGATAAAATCATTTTTTGTTCTTAAAATATTCAAGATGACAATTTTTTTTTCAGTTTTTATGATTTATAAAAAAAACCGTTTGTTAGAATTTTTTCCAAAAACGTACTTGTTTGGAATCACGTCATAATATGTATATAATATAAAATTCAATTCAACTCGCTGGCGTTATTGGTTCGTGAGATATTTTGGGTTGACCAAAATGTTCACCTTTTTTTAAATTGCTATGGTAAAAAAACACCCACTCAATTTTTTTGAAAGTCCTTTCTGCATCTTTCTGCATTATTATGTGTATAACAAAATTTATTTAAAGTCGATATCTCTACTGGTTCTTGAGCTATGGACGACGAAAAAAACTTCCCGTACGTACACACGCACGCACAGACATCTCTCTAAAAATCTTTTATTTCGACTCTAGGGACCTTGAAACGTCGAGAAATCGGACCGATTACAAAAACTTCCTAGGGGAATTTAAGAACGTTTAACGCGAATCGGCTCTTACCCTTAATTTCCAAATTTGAGGTCAATCAACCTAATGCCTTGGGGTGGAGGAACGGGCCAGGGCGGAATCAGGGGACCCACTTTTTTCCCCTTCTTTATCATCGAAATGTCATTTTTGATTAAAATCTTGAGTTCGAAATTTTTTACGAATGCAAAACTTGCCTATATGACGCAAGTAAAAAAATTAAGTTCAGACCCATGATTTTCTAAATTGTGAAATTAAGTGTTAAATTGACTTTAAATATCTGAAGAATCCTTCATCTTAACAAGGTTATTACACCAAGGTTGTGAAATAACATGAGTAATTATCAATGGTAAAATTTTGCGTTTAATGCTAAAAAATTATTGGTTGGTGAGTGGCACAAAAAAACTTCGAAATCGTATAAAAGAAAATTTCAAATCAATACAAAAAATACCTACTTCGACACTACATTTACGATACTATATACTTATTAATATAATTAATAAGTTTAAAAGCTTTCAATTGGATTTTCCTTAAAGTAACACATCTTAAAATAGAAGAGCTGACAAAATTGTATTAAAGGTACCTACAACAGCAAACAACATAAACCTACCTAACTACCTAAATATAAACTAAATTTTTGTTTGTTGTTTATGCCCTCTAAGGTCCCAGCTTTATTGTTTACATTTATTTATTAAAAATGATAAAACAAAAGGAGGATTGGAAGAAACCTAAATAAAAGACACAAATTTCAATTATTAAATTATTCAAATTATCTGAACCAACATAAATAATGCATTTTTGTTTTTATTTTAAACTACATAGGTATTAATAAATACTGTACCTACCTATCTACTAATCTCAAACAAAGTGCTAAGTGTACGGATATTATCGCACTGTCCGGATACTAGTAGGAGTTCCCTATGAAATTTCATAAATTACATGCCTACCTACCAATATCTTTTATATCTAAAATTTGAATTTAAAATCAAACCCACATCCTGAACAAAAATCACCTACCAACTGATATTTATCTACAAAACAAAACTTTAAAGGTCAAACAAATCTAATCTTCAAATATTGCAGAAAACTTAAAGCCAAATAAAAGCAAAATTGAAAATACCCACCAGCCAAAATATACACAACTATCTATAACCAAACGTATAACAACCCCCATATTCTTCTTCTTCTTCACAAAGATCTGCACTGCACGACAAAAATCGCATCGTAGCTTTGTATGCATAATACAAACCATGCTTCATATACAAAGATCGTACACAAGGAGAAGCAGCCTTATGAATGTAAATAAAAACAAAAATCGGTACAAAATACTGAACAGCTGATGTAAGCATACAAAAATTTCATTTATCCCCTTATTAGACACAATATTGAGACATTGCCGTTTTTCATATAAAAGTGCATTGATATAAAGAAAAAACAAAAACAAATTCATCGGCCTTCATATGGAAGCTTAGTATATGAAAACATATACAAGTATAGACTCAAATAGAATGAAGGAAATTGTGTTGACTTTTTGGCTGCTAAATTAACTGTCTTTCTTATTCTGCTGGCTGCTTATGGGAATGGAAATAATATTTTTCTCTCGCTCCCCCGAGATGACTCCACTTTCGATACAAGCACCAAAGACTCGGCATCCGGTCGCCCTAAAAGTTTCTGCTCATGAGAGTACTATAGTTTTCATATACATAGATTGTATCTCTAACAGGACCACGTCCTCCGATCCACCTATCCACATAGTGTATACCTCAACCAACATTATCAAACTCAAATAGTGGGAGACCACGCAGGTATTAGTGCACTTCCAACAGAATAGGGGTATCAGTGTCCCAAGAACCAAGGGTGCGTTCCAAAATTGAAATTGGAATAAATGAAAAACAAAACAACCCGAGACAAGAACACTACGAAAATCCATACACATAATTACAAAACATCTAAATAAAAATCACCTAACCACAGCAATGACATGTATAAACAGTCAGTAATGAAAACTAAACACGGACATAAAACAAAGCTTCATTCACAGGCAACTTAACCCTTTAACCAACTTAAAGGACAGTACACAAAACCCAGATCCGGAACGCACTCATTGCTTTCCTATATAATTTCTCTCCACTAAGGTTTGGAGAATTTCCATTGAGACCATCAACGAGGGAAATGACAGCTGCATAACACGGAATTACAGAACAACATGTGGCTAAATATGAAAAATTATTGTTTGGGTAATAATTCTTATTTTGTTTATTCTTTTATTTAATTTCCTATTTAGGGTTAAGGATACGGGTCCTGACTAGGCGTCCACAACAGTTTCATAGGTCAATCTTCTCCATAGGCGTGAGACATCTGTATATGATTATTTGTGATAATACCACACCATTGTATTTTTCTTTTTCGCTCTAATCGCTCATTCACACATTTCTCATCTAATAAGTATGTGATATCAGCGATGCTACTTTGCTGCAATAGCAGTAAATCTACTGAACATTTCGCAAAATCTAAATCTACTGCCACTAAATTCAATCTACCGCACTTTTTTGTGTTTAATAAACCTTCTCTTGGACAGCTGTCTAAAAACATATATACAAATAACCGCTGTAAAAACGTCCAAACGAAGCCAATTCATTGTGAAATTGATATGATATAAGAAATTAGTTGGACGTTTTCATTCATGAAACAAATCTCTGTCTCTGTTTTTAAAGTGTTCCCGTTTTTGCTAAACTACAGGATTCTGAGAGCTTATTTGAATTTGTATATTTATTGTGTGACACTGACAATTCCTCATTTTACAATAATTATTATTATAAAAAAAATATCTATTCCAATCAGAGTACATTCAAATACGTATGTATATCTTCTTGAACAACACATTTTTAATCTCTAAATGTATCTTCATAAGAAATATATAAAGCTTTCAATTCGTATTTTAGAATAGAATTTCAAGAATAAATAAAGTAAATTCCCTGAACTAGGAACTGATAAAATAAAAAAGGATATTTCACATATTTATGTAGAAATTTGTAACCAAATAAACAATGTTTTGATTTTAATGATACAAAACTTAAACTGCTGAAATACATAGATACTACATTAGTTATCGATGGTGCTATGCCATTAATATATCCTCTTTTAGAATCCTTTACCTATATCGATTGCTGCGCGGGAATAATGTGTTCTATTTTACGCCAAGTTAAAATCTACTATATAAAAATAAGTCGGATTTTCCTTCCTGACGCCATAACTCCAGAACGCACGAGCCGATTTCCACGGTTTTGCATTCGTTGGAAAGGTCTCGGGCTCCGTGAGGTTTATAGCAGACAAAATTCAGGAAAAATTTCAACAGAAAAGCGGTGAACACCGTTTAGCTTCCAATAGAAAGCTTTTGTAAAAGTTCCGATTTGTGGAATTGAAATTTTTTAAATTTTTTGACGTTTCAAGGGTCCTATATTCTAAACCAAAGCTTACTTTTGGGAACCTTTTTTAGTCAACCATATCTCTAGAAATATCAGAGATATCGAATTCAAAAACGTATGAAATCTATAATGAAGGAATGATTCTGATTGAGGATCAATGCTTGACTATTGCAAACAAGCTACTGATTGAAGTAGGAATGATTGCGCCAAATCGATCTATGCACGATGCATTAAACCAAGAATGAAATCGAGAGCTGCAATACAATGTTGATACATTGCAGGAATTCGTTGGAAATAATGTGTCGTTGCTGAATGAACAGCAAAAACAAGTATACGAAACATTAATGCAAGCAGTGGACAATAATACTGGTGGTCTATTCTTCCTGAACGAAAATGGAGGAACAGGGAAAACATTTATCATTTCATTGATTTTTCTGGAACTGCGGCAACTCTTCTAGATGGCGGTCGTACTGCACGTTTGCTCTTAAGTTGCCACTCAATTTAAACACAATTGATATTCCAACATGCAATATTTCCCGATCCAGTGCAATGGGAAAATTGTTGATGCAATGCAAAATCATTGTTTGGGATGAGTGCACAATGGCACATAAGAAATCACTTGAAGCACTTACCTTCACACTGAAGGATTTTCGACGAAGTAACAACATCTTTGGCGGCTTGATGATATTGTTGGCAGGCGATTTCAGGCAGACGTTGCTAGTAATTCCCCGTGGAACGCCTGCAGATGGATTGAATGCTTGCCTGAATGCATCACTTTTGTGGAATAACGTAAAAACATTATCGCTAACCACTAATATGAGAGTTCACCTTCAAAATGATCAAAACGCTGCACAATTTTCCAAACAATTGTTAGCGGTTGGAAATGGAAAAGTGCCAGTTGATGCGACAACTGGATTAATTACTCTTAGCAACGACTTTTGCAGATTTGTAGACTCTCAATTAGCTCTTATTGAAAATGTTTTCCCAAACATTAGTGAGAATTATTAGAATTATGCCTGGTTAAGTCAACGAGCAATTCTCGCCGCAAAGAATAATGATGTACACGCACTGAATTTCACCATTCAATCAAAAATCGCTGGCGATTTGGTGACATACAAATCCGTTGACTCCATAACAAATCCGGATGATGTAGTAAATTATCCAACGGAGTTTTTGAATTCTCTGGAGTTACCAGGATTTCCACCACATAACTTGCAACTCAAAGTTAGTTCAGTTATTATGATATTGCCTAATTTGAATCCACCGTGACTTTGCAACGGTACTCGGCAACCATTATTAACGGAAGCTACGCAGGTTAAAATGTATGTATTCCTCGAATACCAACGATTCCGACTGATCTTCCGTTTGACTTCAAACGATTGCAATTACCGTTTCGCCTTGCGTTCGCAATGACAATTAACAAGTCGCAAGGCCAATCGCTTAGTGTTTGCGGGATAAATTTAGAAAACCATTGTTTTTCACATGGGCAGCTATACGTTGCGTGTTCACGAGTTGGGAAACCATCCGCTTTGTTTGTGTTAACGTCAGACCAAAAAACAAAAAATGTGGTTTACCAAAGAGCACTTCAGTGAAACGGATAATTTACGGACAAGTATAACGGTATATCTCTTCGATTCAGTATTTACTTTGGATTCACTTTCATTTTTTACTTAGAGAAGTTCAACTAAATTACACTTCATTTTTGTAATCGAAATGAATTCATTACTGTTGTAAAATGAAATAAAATTTTTCCTTTTCAAATATAAAAAAAAAATAATTTTTCTTCATCTTTTAATCCCCAAACGAAAAGTTACAAAAAACGAAGCCATCTGGTGGCGAAACGGAGTTCGCCGGGTTTGCAAGTTAAATAACAAAACAATCTTAAGGTAACTACTCTTGCAAATGTAATTTTTTATAAAGAGATAAATAATGTCTGTAAATGTCAGACTGTCCTGAGCTCTTAGAGTATTTATAAAATGTTACTTTTACTAATAGAAAGTCTGTGAAAAAAACGTTTAAAAATTTAGTAAGTATTCCAAGATTAGGTTTTAATACCTGTTAAATCTCAAAAATAAAAAATTAAATAAAACACTAAACTCGAAATTTTATTTAACTTTTACTTTATTTAACTCCGAACGATAGTTCAGATTCGTGTCTTTCTTTCTTCTGTCTATATAGCTTCTTCATAAAAGTCAGTGGACTGTAGTTTTTCTTTTTTGTATATAAAAAAGTACTAGACAATAGTATTAAAGCAATTGGATGAAGAGTATTTTAAATTGTATACAAAATAAGAGTAAATGAGTAAAATGAGATTGAACATTCCGCCCCCTCTAAAAGGATCACGGATTCTTTAAGTACTGCATTCGAATGGAAGTGGTGCCACCTTGTGGACAACTCTTGTTATCATACCAGATTTAGTTTTGATTGAGATTACTCGAACATGGCCATCTTTGTCTCGGATGGTATCAACAATGCGTCCTAGTAACCATTTTAACGGAGGCAAGTTGTCGTCGGAAACAAGAACCATTGTGCCAGGTTGAATATCAGCTGATGTCGAATTCCACTTGTGACGGTATTGGAGCTGTGAGACATACTCGCGGGACCATCGCTTCCAAAAATGTTGACGAATGGAAGTTAATTATTGCCATCTGTTAAGACGAGATATGTTGGTGCTGTCGGGTTCCTCAAACGATGTCAATGGACTACCAATAATAAAGTGTCCCGGAGTCAGAACTTGCTCGTCACTTGGATCTGAAGTAAGTGGTGTCAATGGCCGAGAGTTTAAAATGGCTTCAATCTCTGCTGCGACAGTGGTAAGTTCTTCGAAAGTTAGCGAAAATGGGTTGCAGGATCTGATTAGAAGGCTCTTCGCTGACTTGACAGCCGATTCCCATAACCCACCGAAATGGGGTGAACGGGGCGGAATATGGTGGAACTCGATGTTGTCTTCTGCACAAGCACTTAGAATCGACGATTGAGTAACTTGGTTGTAGAATTGTTTCTTCAAATCTGCTAGCTCGTTTCAGGCTCCCACAAAATTTTTCGCAGTAGAGATAACGACAAATACCACGACGCGCGATGAACCTTCGCAGAGCTTCCATAAATCCACTTGTGGTCAAGTCAGAAACAATCTCCAAATGGACTGCCTTTGTAGAAAAGCATACATATTTTGTGGTCCGACAACCTCTAGTTTTCACCGTCGTCGTTGGAAAAGGTCCACAAAAGTCGACGCCAGAAACAAGAAATGGCCTGGTACTGCATACTCGTGACGAGGGAAGATCACCCATAATTTGCTCTCGTAACTTTGGCCGCATTCGGAAACATGCGGTTGCAGCTTTTAACGTTCTCCAAAGGATTGACAAATTGCAGTTCATCGGTTGAGGGCTGCCATACGATACCAAGAGCCTTGATTACATCATTGTCATTTATTCTCAACGGCGTTTCATGATCAGTAATAGGAATGTTGTCCATTAGCCTTGAATCGTTCGAGTACCATTTATTCAACTGCAGTCCAGCACTGTTCAAAACTGATTCAACCTCCAGACGAATCCTTTCAGCTTCTTCCAGATTGTCGGCTCCAGAAATTAGATCGTCGACGATATAGAAATCGTTTTTGACTACTGCTGCACCAAGTGAAAACTCGTTCTGATGTTTTTCGGCTAAATGCAATAAGCAACGAGTGGCATGGTAGGGTGCGGACGAGGTACCATATGTCACAGTTGACAGTCGATATTTCCCGCCACAAAATGCCATGGAAATTGGAATCCGAAGGCCGAACGAAAATTTGCCTATACATCTTAGGAATATTTGCAGTCAAAGCTATTTTGTGTGAGCGAAATCGAAGCGAGATGGTAAACAAATCCTTTTGTACAGTCGTACCCACCATCAAAATTTCGTTCTTCTCCGAGTTTAATTTGGCCATCTGCTAACAGATCGAAAAAGATATCAGCTCCGATGAGCATATCGATACGTTGAGGCCAATTAAAGTTAGGATCCGCGAGTTGAATGTCCGATAGTATATGCCAGTCACTCACTTCAATGCATACTTCGGGTTGGTGCGATGTAATGGACGACAAAATCCAAAAGTCTAGGTTGAATTCAAATTTACCAACCTTGGAGCTTATAGATGCGGAGCTCTTTTGGCGAGCTGGTATATTAATGTTGCCGATTGCACTTAATTCCCCGTGGAAATTCGTACGCTTCAAACACAGCCTTTGACCTAGACGCTCCGAGATCAAATTAAGCTGCGAGCCAGAATCCAAGAGAATACGAGTTGGGATAAATTCGCCATCAACTCCCCTTACGTTAACGACAGCAGTTGCCAAGAAAACGTAGCTGCTTGTAGAATGTTGTACACGTCCAGAATGTAGAGCAGATGATGTTATTGGTGCATATGGATCAGCATTACAGGCATTATCGGTTGTAGGTTTTGAGCCGAGAGGTGCACTCTGAAAGCATTGAAGTAATGTATGATGAGGTTCTTTACATACCTTGCATTTTGATGATGTGCAATCCTTAACTGAATGTAAATGGTTGAGACAATTTATGCATAACCCAATACCCTTGGCATTTCGAAACCGATGATACACTGGAAGTTCAGCGAACTTGCTACAATTTGCTATCTTGTGTGTGGTGACATTGCAGAATCACAACGTTGTTCGGAAACTGCCAAAGCTGTGACAGATCGATGATTATACTTCACCTCGTTGCCTTTCGATGACGGTGTTGTTGTCTTGCTTTGGGGTTCCCTTATGTCGAGATGTTGACTTCGTTTATTGATGAATGTAGAACATGCCGTCCAGGATGGCAATGTTTTCAAATCAAACGATTCTTCCCACTTCGTATAACTCTCACTGTCCAGTTTGATCGAGGCGATATGAATCAACAAGGTATTAACAATATCGGTATCGGAACCTAGCGATCGCAGGGCAGCCAGATGCCCATCCACATTGTCAACGAAGCGATGAAGATGAACGCCAGAGTTCTTTGACACAGCCGGAATATTGTAGAGTTCTCGAATATGTGTTTGAAAAACAATACACTTGTTGTCATAGCGCTCTTGAAGAAACTGCAGGGCTTTGACATAATTTGCCTCTGTCACATCCAACGACTGGAGGGAAAGTTTGGCATTTCCTTTAAGACACTCGCCTACCAACAGCTGGAACTTTCTTATTATTGGAATGGGCTTCGAATCAATTGTCGCATTAAACTGTTGTATAAATGTATTATATTGAGTGTACTCACCAGAAAATGTTGGAGGCTTTGTTTTGGGGAGGTCGTCAGATTGATGTGTGAATGGAACATATGGAAGAGGTTTTGATGATTTAGGAATCATTTCTTCTGTGAGGGTAAGTATTTTAGATTTGATTTCGCAATACAAATCCTCAACAGTCTCCCTGTAATCGTCTTGTTCCGTGTTGTCGTCGCCTTCGCATCATCTTCAGTTGTTAGACTGTCTATCGAATCTTGGATATTTAGATATTCCCCAAAATATTTTTCCAGCATTTTCACCCGACATGCTAGTTCGTTGGCTGTCTGTTTTTCCTTATTTATTTTGGAACTGATTCTTGTTATGCTGGCTTTCTTTACAGCGCGCGCACGTTTGAGTTCACTAAGAGTTTCTACAGGCATTTTTATTACATATATTTTTATTTTCTCGAATGTTCACGATGTTCACGACGGAAAGTACACAAAATAAATAAAACAAATGACAGGTCGAGAAAGGGACAACGATAAAACTATATTTTGCTTTTCTGATGGTCGATTATCAAGAGAAGGAGACAAATATCACGAGTAAAATGTTACACAGAAAAGGTAAAACAGATAATGCTCTTTCGGAAAGAGAACACAAAAGTCACTTGGTAACACAACTTGGCCGATAAAGAACACGATAGTCTCTTGCGCAAATGTTTTAATCGACGATAGCGATATGTGCATTGGATATCGAATTATTTGACCGATAGAGAACACGATAGTCTCTTGCAAATATATGTCGAGTTATTTAACCGAAGAGAAACGATAGTCTCTTTTCGTTAATTCTTTTAGAGAACCGACGAGAACAAGCACTGAACATGTGCAAGTAGATTTGTGGATTGCATCTACTGTCTGTTCTGTGTGCACTTTTTGTCTATACATATGTACATATATGTATTTTCACGGCGAATATTAAAATTGATTTTAATCTTTGGATCTTTGGCTTTAATTGTTCACGATTAAAAGCAATCACAATTTGTCAAATGTATTTAGATAAAACTTTAAGGACCAAATGTTGAGTCTCAAAAAAAAAATTAAATAAAACACTAAACTCGAAATTTTATTTAACTTTTACTTTATTTAACTCCGAACGATAGTTCAGATTCGTGTCTTTCTTTCTTCTGTCTATATATATGTAGCTTCTTCATAAAAGTCAGTGGACTGTAGTTTTTCTTTTTTGTATATAAAAAAGTACTAGACAATAGTATCAAAGCAATTGGATGAAGAGTATTTTAAATTGTATACAAAATAAGAGTAAATGAGTAAAATGAGATTGAACAATACCTATTCGTTTAAAAATACATATGTATATAAATATAGTTTTAAACTAATTATTTCTATATTTTTTGTTCGATTAAAATCTACTGCGGAAAGATTCAATCTACTGCTTTTTTGTAATGATCTACTGTGCTCTTCTCTTCTTGAAGTGGCAACGCCAATATAATTATGTTGTTATGTAGTTGTAATTATTACGTTTAGGGGGGGGGTAAGATCAATTAATGGTGTAATGAACAGAGTCAATCTGCAAAATATGTTACTGGTGTACATATGTACAAAGTGTTTATTTTACAAAAACTGAAGGTTGGTATTTTCGTATTATATGTATATACTGCTAAGTAGGAAGATCAAAAAATGTTAAAAATTTAAATAGGTAAATATCGGGTGATTTTTTTGAGGTTAGGATTTTCATGCATTAGTATTTGACAGATCACGCGGGATTTCAGACATGGTGTCAAAGAGAAAGATGCTCAGTATGCTTTGACATTTCATCATGAATAGACTTACTAACGAGCAACGCTTGCAAATCATTGAATTTTATTACCAAAATCAGTGTTCGGTTTGAAATGTGTTTCGCGCTTTACGCAAATTTTATGCGTTTTTTTTTTTAAAAAAAGTTCTCAAGCTCTTAAAAAATCACCCATTATATTAAACAATGTCCTCTTTTCAATGGAGGACAATAAATACATAATGGGTGATTTTTTAAGAGCTTGAGAACTTTAAAAAAAAAAAAAACGCATACAATTTGCGTAAAGCGCGAAACACATTTCGAACCGAAAACTGATTTTGGTAATAAAATTCAATGATTTGCAAGCGTTGCTCGTTAGTAAGTCTATTCATGATGAAATGTCAAAGCATACTGAGCATCTTTCTCTTTGACACCATGTCTGAAATCCCGCGTGATCTGTCAAATACTAATGCATGAAAATCCTAACCTCAAAAAAATCACCCGATAGAAAAAAAAGAATTATTTATACCGACATTATGTATGTATGTATTTATTGGTTGTCGGTGCTTACATATATTTGTACATAAGAAGGAAGGTAGCTACGTCGTTTAAATTGTAAGATCTTATTTGACCCCGTAAATACCTACATATATATAATTATAATTTTAAGTGATAAGTAGCTATAACCAACTTTATATCTGCCCTATGATTGTGTATTAATTAAAACATCTAATGACCTTAAATCAAATAAGAGCGATAAGTTACTAAATAGGCAGGTACATAAGTTGGTATTTCTAATAACCATTTATGCACATACACAGCTGGTCAAAAAAATTGGTGTGAGAAAATGTTTGATATTCACTGTTGACTTAGCGGTTGTTTTGACTGCAAGCAATGCAACCAACTTGTTTTGAAAGAAAGAACGGTTATTCTCTCTAAGAGGATCCAAACTTTTCGCATTTTAGTAATGTAATGCTAAGCAGCTCAATTATTTGTGTTGCAATAAGATTTTGTGTGTTCTAGAAGTTGGCCATAAAAATAGGTGTGCTCCAAATAAAATCCAAGCTTCTTATAATATTTTTTATTTTATGGTATAAACTCTTGAGGTGGGTTGTTTTTTAATCATTTTATTAGCTTCAAACAATAGTTTTTTATTCATTAATGTTTGAATATGGGTCGAAAAGTCCACTGCTTGTCAGAAGAAAGGAAATTAGTCATCGACTTAGAGATGAGGGCAAGGCCTACAAATTTATTGCGAAGGCCCTAGGCAGATCTCAAAATTTAATAACAAATGCTCTCAAGCCCAGAGGAAAATCGAGGCCGGCCAAAAAAAAATCAGCTACCACTGACCACCGCATACTACTTCTAGCTAAATCTAGTCAGAACTCGAATCTCCCAGAAAGAATCGCCAGGAAAGTTCTATTCCTCAGGGCTAGCAATATATGAGAATTTGTGGAATGAGCTTAAGCGTAAATTAGGGTGTCAATATTTCACTAATTTAAACCAATTGTGGGAAACGGTTCAAAGAGAATGATATTCAAATAGAGTCAATGCCGCTACGACTCCAAAAAGTTTTGGATAATAATGGAGGATACTCAAGTTATAAGAGTAAGTAAAACAAAAATTGTGATGAGGTTCAGAAATTTGTAATAATATTATTTTTTTGTCCAAGTGAAAAAACCTCCATCGGCAGTTTTGAGGCTATATTATCTATAATTTGTATGTATTTGAAAGCCTTTAAGTTTTTTTTTTGTTTAATTAATATAAGAACTTTTTATTTTCACGAACTGTCACTTTTTAGACATGTTTGGATGCTCGTTTTTTAAAGGCAATTAGAAAATTATTAGTTAAGAAAACGAAAATGAAAGTTTAAAAATATTGAGTCCCTTAGTAAAAATTATCTCTCTCTCTAAAAGTACTGTAGAGCGCTAGGAAACGCCACCTCGGTGGTCCTAGGCTCAATGAAAGAAAAATCCCTATGTACACCTCCTCGCGGTAGAGAGCGGGTAACGCTAACGCACAAGGGGACCGAATGGCTGCCGGTATAAGCAAACAAACCAATATTGCTGGTCAGGGCACGATCTTGTCCTTGGGTAGTACTAAAAGCTCCCTATAAGCGGAGGAACTTCATATGGCGGTCAACGGTATGAAAGTCTGGTGGCGGACGAGCCTATTCTGTAAGGCCAACGGCAACAGCAAGCAGCGTCTGTATTCATAGTGGGCGGCTGCAAAAGGCGTCTGTTTCCCATAGTGGGCGGCCTATATCTGTATGTATTCGACCATCCAAAAAGGCGTAGTGTGCCTGTCGAATCGAAGGCTTGCGTGTATAATGTAGTAAATATGTTATACAGGTACGTGTTATTAACCGCAACCAGGAAAACACGGTAGTGGAGGGAGAATGTATTTTTTTATGAAATATGACAACGAACGGTAATAATTCCCCAAGAGGTAACCCAGCGTTGGTAAATCCTTCTATAGTCACTCCGACTGTAGTAAACCGCACATCGGATTTGGGGGTGCGGCATCTTTCATACAACAATGGCAATCGTGATGCTATCAATAATGAATCAGAAACAAGATTAAGAAAACCTTCAGATTCAACAAAACGGACTTTTTGCTACAAAACACGAACGAAGATTGGAGCATGGAGCGTTTGTTCCCTGTACGAACCAGTTAGGCACGACCAGGTAGAGCGTGAAATACTTCGGCATATCATCAGCATTCTGGGAGTGAGTGAAACCAAATGGAGAGCAAGAGCTGAATATACTGCAGAATCGGGCCAAACGAGAATATTGTACTCTGGCGAAGAGGAGGCAGACAGAGGTCCAAGACTCAACGGTGTGGGCATCATGCTGACTAAAGAAGCTACCAAAAGTCTTATATCCTGGAAACCTATTTCGGCGAGGCTTATGACGGCGAGCTTTAACTCAAAAATCAGAAAAATCACCATTATTCAATGCTACGCTCCAACGAATGAGGCTTCAGCGGACGAAAAGACCTCTTTTTATACTCATCTGAATTCGATGTACAACGGTGTTCCAGGGGGCGATATCATTATCATCATGGTTCTGATAACGGAGGCCTCCAACGAGTTATGGGAAAGCATGGCTTAGGTCAACGTAACGAAAATGGTGATATGCTTGTCGACTTCTGCAACGCTCGTCAACTTGTGATTGGGGTTCTTTATTTCCGCACAAGACCTGCCACAAAACACCTGGGAATCTCCTGATGGTCGAACCAAAAATCAAATCGATCACTTCATTATACAGCAGAAATGGAGGAAGTCACTGTGCGATGTTCGTAACGAAAGAAAGGCTGATGCAGGTAGTGACCATCACTTGCTACTGGGTTTGCTTCGCTTACGAACAGCTGCTGTACAGCGTCGCTCAGAGGGTATAGCAAGGAGACCAAGATTCAACACAAGCGTTCTAAATGACCCTAAAATACGTCGTAATTTCGTCACCACACTCGGCGACAAAGCATCGAACATACAAAATGCTAGCTTATGGGTAGATGCCTTTTGGGCCAAATTAAGAGCGCTTACATGGAAGCTGGAACTGAAACTATACCCAGACAGACAAGAGCTAGAGATTCCTGAATATCCCAAGACACCTGGGGCCAAATTAAGAGCGCTTACATGGAAGCTGGAACTGAAACTATACCCAGACAGACAAGAGCTAGAGATTCCTGAATATCCCAAGACACCTGGGACAAAATCACCATATCGAAGAAGACTTAAAATTAGAATCAATTCAGAAAGTGATGCTCAGCGGAAATTGATTCTACGAGTATAGAGCATCTCATAAGACAGTGCAGCGGTGTGTGAGACGTAACAAGAGGGCAAGGGTGGACAAACTTGCGGAAAATTATAAACATGCTGCAGGAAGAGGGGACGCAAGGGAGCTGCATAAAATCACTAAGGACATTGTAGTAGCACTTACAATAACCATCCCGTGTTAGATTTGAACGGCAACCTTTTAGTGACGATAGAAGATCAGTTACAAAGCTGGAAGGAGCACTTTTGTGCGCTGCTAAATGATGACCACAATGCAGAATTGAATGCACAATTGAACAACATGCGCAGATCTTCTAGGGGTATTGACACCAGTCCCCCAACAAGTGCAAAGATAAGTAATGTGATACATCTTCTAAAGAAAAACAAAGCAGCTTGACTTGATGGTATTCCCGCAGAATTCTTAAAAGCAGACCCTGAGGCAGCTTCACGTATTTTGCTTAAACTCGTGCAGGCTGTCTGGTAGAGTGAAACTTACCCAAGGGACTGGAAGGATGGAGTTATTAAAGATACGAAAGAAAGGAAACCTCAGTTCTGTCCGTTTTTCCGAAGTTAATGGCAACTATTATTCTTGAGAGGATTAAGTCCAGGATCGAGTCTACTCTCAATAGGCACCAAGCGGGGTTTCGAAGTGGCCGATCGTGCGTCGACCACATCTTGCGAACACCTTGCGAATCATACTCGAACAATCATCTGAGTACCAATCACCGCTGTACCTAATGTTTGTAGATTTTGAGAAGGCGTTTGATCGGGTCAATCGTGAATGCATCTGAAGATCGCTTATTTCGGGAGGATTCCCTGAGAAAATTGTCGCTGTTATTAAAGAAGCGTACAACAAGACAAGGTGTTTTGTGTTGCACAATGGACAGCTTTCCGACTCCTTCGATGTGCGTCAAAGAGTGAGACAAGGAGATGTCTTGTCACCAATTCTGTTTTTGCTGGCTATTGACGATGTGATGACTGCCACGGTGGGTACAAATGAAAGACACGGTATCCAATGGAGTCTGTTTGACAAGCTTAGCCACATAAATTATGCTGACGATATGTATATGTCTCATGGCAAACAACACGGCAGGCTTAAATCAGATGTGTCATTCGCTGCAATTGAATGGAGAGGTGGCTGGCTTAAGGATTAACACAAATTAGACCAAAGTAATGACCACGGGCCAAAGCACACAAGTTATTCTAAGGCAGGGGACCATAGAGGAGGTCGAGCAGTTTAATTATCTGGGAAGTTTTATAGCTCTCGATGGCGGAACGGACCTGGATGTTAATAGTAGAATAAACAAAGCCCGTAGTGCATTTGGAATCCTTTCTCCTGTGTGGAATTCCTGCAAAATATCGCTACGCACCAAGTTGAAACTCTTCCAATCCAATGTCAAATCAGTGCTGTTATATGCTTCTGAAACATGGAAATGTTCTGCCAACATCTCGAGCAGACTACAAGCTTTCGTTAACCGTTGTCTGCGCTCTATTCTGAAGATCCGGTGGCCGCAAACCATATCTAACGTTGAGCTGTGGAATAGGACCGGACAGAAAAAATTGGATGTAGACATCATGCAACGGAAGTGGCGTTGGATAGGCCATACGACAATATAGCAAAACAATCCGTCCAATGGAATCCCCAGTGTAATAGACGCGTTGGAAAACCAAAGACAACTTGGAGGTCATCAGTTTCAATCGTGGCCACAGCTGAGGTCAGTTGCAGTGAATCGGGATAGGTGGAAGGATCTTGTTGCTGCCCTATGTTACAGTAGGAGTTAAATCTGACTCTAAAGTTGTTAAATCAATTAAAAACTTTTCTTATAAGTGTAACAAGTGCTGCTTAGTTGATCTATCTAACTGCTATAAGAAACTTGATGTTCTTTGTGATCATTTCTGTGAAAGTTAAAGTGATATAAAAAAAGAACTACATCTCCAAATAAATAATAATTCTTCATCGAGTGATCTGGGTAGATTAACAAGAAGCAAATTAATAATAAATAATGCAAAGTTGAATGAACCTTTATCTAGCGTAACCAAAAAGCGCAATCCAGCATTGCTTAAGGCTAAGGCTAATAATAATACTCTTTCGACCTCAAGTTCCAACAAATCAAAATTTCTCTGCTCATCTCCAAACCTTCCACCCTTCCGCTTTTCTGGCATCTCTGTTAGGAGATCTTGTAAAGTCTGTCAGTGCAGATAATATCATGAGTGAAATTAAAAAACCGGGTTTGGATGTCGCTGCTGCCCTAACTCTAGATGCTGTTGATGTCGGCAGCATTAACGATGTTGTACATAATGCAGATGATGTGTTTAATGAAAAAGCAAATAATAGCCTCGTATGCTCTCAATCAGCTGTCATGGTGAACGTAGAAGAGGATGAAGGGGATTTTATGGACCAGATAAACCATGAAGATTCTGATGTTATTCTTGGTTCTATGAAGAACATCACAAATGTAAGAAATTTTGAAATTGGTATGAATAATCACGATATTGCCGGCACGTCTACAATGGAAGACATCTCCAATATGAATTTCAAAAAATCTAACAATAATTCAAGTTCGATTATCTCCAAACCATCGATTACTAGTAACATCATAAACAAAAACAATGTGAACTCTGAAATAAGGAGAATGAAAAAAAAATGATGAGATCATGGGAAGTGGAAAAAGTGAATTTAATGCGGTGACTCCTACTGTGTGGCTGCATATCTCATAGTTTAAAGTGGATACTGAACCAGATCAACTCATAAACCATATCTCGTCTGAGAATAAGATTCCTGCTAATTTGTTTAAATGCTTTAAGTTAGTTAAAAAAAGAATTGCCCTATCAGAAATTACTCCTGTCAATTTCAAGCTGAGTGTTCCTGCAAGTTCTTACAATCAATTGATGAGTGACTCTTCCATTTGGCCCATGTACGTTAAGGTAAAAAAATTCGTAAATCACTCAAAAAACGACGAAGCGCGACAAACCGATAAATTGACAGAACAACAATCAATAATGCTGCTATACCGAACTTCGATGACATCAACAAAGCTGCTACCTCATCTATACACCATATATCTCCAAGTAATTTATCATTATATTATCAAAACCTAAGAGGGATAAGAACGAAGTTAGATTATTTATATATTGTTTTTTCATCCTGTCTTTATGATATAATATTACTAACCGAAACTTGGTTAACTGAAACCCAATTAACATCTGAATTATTCAATTATAATTATATAGTTTTCAGAAAAGATAGGTCTAAATTATTGACAGGTTTAGATAGAGGTGGAGGTGTTTTGATCGCAGTTCGATCATCCCTTTCTTGTAGGGAAATTGAACTTAAATCTAATACTATAACTTTAACATCTAACTACGATATTGACCAGTTAATTGTTTGTTTATCTTTGAACGATAATTCTGAATTGTTTATTATAAATAATTTTATTCCACCTATAAGCTCTCTCGAATGTTATAATATATATTTTGAAAATTGTTGTTATATTTTAGAAAATCTGAGTAGTTCACAACATATAACTTGCAAGGCAATATAAAGGTGATATTGGACTCAGAAGATAAATATTTAATTCCATTTGATGTAACTTCTGATATTGAAATGAATTTGATTGTTTTTTTCAGTCAGTTTGACTTAATACAAATTAACTCTGATTCCAACGAATTAAAAAGAGTTCTTGATCTTATCTTTGTTGATAAGGAATTCAATATTTATGTTGAAAAGCCTGATATCCCAATTATTCAAAAAATCCATCATATTGCCCTTGAAGTAACCATACGTTTTTATAGCTATATGAAAAATCATAATAAGAAAAATATTTTTGTACCAAACTTTAAAAAAGCGGACTTTGATGCAATGAACGAATATCTTTCTTGTTTTCCTTGGGATTCATATATTTCAAAAGTCAATTTAAGTAACGCAAATGAATCTTTTTTATCCATTATTAATAAAGCTGTACGTAGATTTGTTCCACTTTAAAAATCTTAATCCAGTCCAAATCCAGCTTGGTTTAATAAGAGACTTATTAATTTAAAAAATAGAAAAAATAAAGCATTTAAACTTTTTAAAAAGAATCACGAAAGTATTGAACTTCGGTCGAGATATTTAAATTGCCAAAAGGAATTTAGTACCCTCAATAAATTTGTGTATCGAGCCCATATGTTTACTATAGGAGCTAATATAAAAAATAATAGTAAAAGCTTTTGGAATTTTATTAACTCTAAACGTAAATCAAACGGTTATCTAAGCTGTAAGAAGTACTTAAATACATCAACAAGTGACTTGAATGAGATTTGTAATCTTTTTGCTGTCTACTTTCAGTCTTATTATTTGCCAAACCCACCTACCAATCTCGAATTGCCACAGATCCCAGTATATCTTAATATTGGTTCAATGATTTTACAGGTTTCAGAAGTTATGACAGCCCTGCTTGACAACCAAAAAAGAAGGTCCTGATGGCTTTGCCAAAGCTATTTGACAAGATTCAAACGGATACTATATTTACCGATTTCGCGAAAGCTTTCGATCGCGTAAATCACCAGGTTCTTTGAATAAACTTTTGCAGTTTGGTTTTCACTCTAACCTTTTCGATTGGTTAAAATCTTATTTAACTAGAAGGGTTCAAATTGTTAAAATTGATGATCTCGGAACGGATCTTAGTGCCATCTGGTGTCCTTCAGGGCAGCAATTTGGGACCACTATTATTCCTATTATTTATCAATGATATTCCTGACATATTCAAAAATTCATCATGTCTCCTACTTGAGGATGATCTTAAACTGTATCGCACCACTAAATCCATTCAAGATTGTACTTTGTTGAATGATGAATGTGATTTAAATAGATTGGCTGATTGGTGTGACACAAATGTTCTATACTTGAATGTCTCTAAGTGTCAAGTTATGTCCTGTTTCCGTATCAGTTCACCTATATACTTCAATTACACTATTAAGGATTCTGAACTAGAACGGGTGGTTCAGAAAAAAAGATCTAGGAGTTGTACTCGATACAAAGCTTTCCTTCTTACCGCACATAGATTACATAATCAATAAATCCAATCAAATGCTAGGGTTCATTAAGAGAAACACTAAAGAATTTAATGACCCATACATGCTTAAGTCCCTTTTTAATTCTTTGGTTAGATCAGTGCTTGAGTACTGCAGTACGGTTTGGAATCCAACTTATAAAAACTCGTGGGAGCGAATCGAAAAAGTACAAAGGAAATTTACAAGATATGCCTTTTTTAAATTTAATTGGAGGATTGATACTCCACCTTATAAAACCAGGTGCCAGTTATTTGGAATACAAAGTCTGGAAAGCCGTCATACATACTCTGGAATAATGTTTATCAGGGACATAGTCTCATACCATATTAAATGTCCTCCATTACTTTCTTTAATATGCATACGCGTTCCTAGAAGCAATTCTCGTGATTTCATTTTGTTTCATGAGCGTTTTCATAGAACAAACTATGGTCGTAATGAACCAATCTCTCGTTGCATCAGGGAAGCTAATTTGCTTTGCAACAGATTAGACTTTTTTGGTAGTTGCAATAGAGATACTTTTAAGCTATATGTATCTAACTTATTAAATCTGCCTTAATTTAAATAATGAAATTTTATAAATATTTATATGTAATATAAAATGATAATAACTTTATTTTATTACTAGTTTAGTTGTTAAGAACTAATGTATTAGTCTGTAAGGGAAGATGTTCTCTGATTGATGAAATAAATAAATAAATAAACTTTAAAAATGTTTACGTAAAATTATTATTAAAAAAAATTATCACACCTATTTTTTGGACCATCTGTGTATAAGCAGATTAGATCAAAACTACTTACATGTAAAAAACGCTTTTTATTACTTTTATTATATATTATTAGCGTAAATTGCACAATTTTCATAGGTATGGTGGTGTTACCTTACTGGTGTCAATAATATGCTTGAATAAATTGAAAGAACGTGATGAAATATAACTGGAAATAAAAGCTTACGGTAAAAACCTTAATCAATTTTTTCATAGTAAATATGCTTAAATTAAGCTGGGAACAAGAGAGATGGTAGTTCTTCTAAATGAGTTGTTTGCAAGATACATTTATTTTACAGTTTATGAAACAAATGAAAAAACAAAATTAATAAACAAAAAATAAATACTAACAATTGTATATATGTAAATATCACAGTATGTTAATTGCTTTATTAATTGCTATATCAGTCTTTTGATAGTAAGTGAAAAAGTATGAAATTAATTAATTAATAAATAAATAATAACAAAAAGATAAATAAATTAATAAAAAAATTAAAAAAAATACAAATAAACACACACAAAATAAATTAAATAATAAGTAAACGAATAATTGAACAATTAATTAAACGAATAAATAAACAAATAACCAACAGATAAAAAGTTTGACGCAGATGTATTATAATGAATAGATAAACATATACAAATTCATAAATTAATAAAGTAACAAATACAAATTTTTTGGATAAATGTATATAACGAGTATCTAAAACTCAACAAAACAATATTAATAATTAGCAACGCATTGCCTGTCGGGTTTTGTTCTACAATATAGCTGGTCTTGTAAACAAATTTTTGTATTTAATTTTTTTTTAAATATACGAGTATTTGTATTTATTCGAAATTTTTGTTTTATCTAAGAACTTTAAAAGTTATGAGAAATACTTCGTAGATTATAAACTTAAATGGATATCTGCTACAAAAACGGTCAAATTTGGTGGATACCTGTTTGGGTATAAGAAAAGTATTGAACCCATCTACGAGTATCAACTAAAGTTTATAACAACGAATGATATGATTTTTTTTTTTATAATTAGCGAACACTAAAAGGGTTTTGTATACCTTTAATATGCCAAAGACACAGTGTGGGCATTAGGAAAAGAGGAAAGGGTTGGATAGGAGGTGTCGGTGTACATTGATTTTAAATTCCTGGACATTGCAATGGCAGGGAAAGATAGAGCGTGGCAAGGCGTTCCACATTCGCGTAGTACGGCTAAAAAATGAATCTCTGTACTTCATAGTACGGCCGAAGTTGGGCTCAAGGGTAAACTGGTGGGCATTCCTAGAAGCGCGGGTATTACGGTTTAAGGGGAGGAATGCAACTGGCTATTTCACTAGAGAATAGTCCGTTAAAATAACGGTAAAAAAGGGTGCGACAAGAAACCTTGCGTCGATGTTCGAGTGACGTAATCGAGTTGATGATGTTAATGTCACCAATCATTTTAAAAGCTCTTCTTTGAATACTGTCCAAGAGGCTTAAATAAGTTACTGGAGCACCAGCCCAGAGATGAGAGTTATATTTATGTTTCGGACGTATATAGGTTTTGTAGATTGTAGCCAGATCAGACGGAGAAACAAATTTCTTGCAACGTCTCAAAAAACCTAGACATCTTGCGGCATTTTTGGCAACATCGCGTATGTGATCGCTCCACATAAGGTGGTTGCTGATGCACATTCCGAGGATGTCGAGATTTTCAGTTTCGTTGATGCAAGTGCCACTCATAGATAGTGGCAAAGAGGGTTTACCTCGCTTTAACGATGCAAGACAGCATTGCGTTTTCGAAGCATTAAATTCCACACGAGACTTTACACTCCTTAAAAACTTCTTTCCTGAGCCAGGAAAAATGCTCTTAAACACCTTAAAACCTTCAGAAGACCAACAAAAAATATAGGATTTTATGTAAAACTAAAAGACCTTACTAGGAGTCTTGAATCTGTTTCTTCAGCCAGAGAGTGGTGGAAGATTGCTAAGCAAATACGCGGACAGTCGATTAAAACCACAACGTCAGTAAAAGTAATTGAATTTAAAATGCATCTTGAAAGCTTACTCTCGCAATCAAATGATTCAGCTACTATGTATCTTATACGCTCTTCCTCAGTAACATGTTCCACAGTTAGAATACATCATTGAGCTGCACGAGATATATTCTACTACATCTTCATCAAAAGATCTGAAAACTCCTGGTTTTGATGGGATACCGTATGAATTTTATAAAAATGCATGTCCATTTCTTATTGTAGAAATACAGAAGTTATTCACTAACTTTCTTGAAACTGCAACGCTACCATCATCTTTCAGAAAATCCATTATATGCCCACTGTTCATGAAAGGTGTCAAACTATAGAGGACTTTCATTTCTTGATACGCTCTTTAAGCTGTATACTTCAGTTCTCTTGAACAGACTGTCAGCTTGGTTAGAAAAAAACAACATCATCAATGAATTTCAAGCTGCAACCAACTATTCTACTGTGGACCAAGTTTATAATCTTTCATGCACAATTCAACTTCAACTCTGCCAAAAGAAGAAACTACGCTTTTTTCATCGATCTTTATTCTGCTTTTGATAGCATTGACAGGAATGCTCTTATTTACAAGCTATCGACTCTGGGAATATCTTCGAAGATACTGGCTACTATAAGGTCTCTATATAATACTACTGCAGCTGTTTGGGATGGTTCGTGTTTGTCAGACTTCTTCCCCACTAAAAAGGTGTTCGTCAAGGATGTGTGCTAAGCTATCTTTTCGTTGTTTTTAAATGATCTTCATGGGGAACTTCCAACCGGTATTTTTTTAGATGGTCTTCAAATTAACGCCCTCTTATATGCGGGCGATATTGTACTGTTGTCCGATAATCCTTCCAATTTGCAACAGCTAATTGAGGGTCTTAAAACTTACTGCATTCAATGGAATCTTGAAATAAATCTTGATAAGTCGGGAATAGCAATATTTCGCAATAGTGGAAGAAGAGCAGCGTGCGAAAAATGGTTTTACAATAATTCTGAAATTAAGGTGTCTAATCAATTCAAATATCTTGGCGTAGTGTTTAATTACAATATGTCTTGGAATGAGCATCTAACAAGACTGCTGCGAGATAATACCGTCCAATACTCAACAAAGTTTAAAATATACAATGCCGCCTCAAAAGCTATTATGTTGTACTGTGCTCAAGTTTGGGGATACCGCGAATACAACCACTTTACTGCCTGATAATACGCCTAACTACGCTCTGCACATTGAAACAGGTTTACCGAAGGGATTTCTAACGTCCCTCCAGCTACATTTTTCTTTCATAAGACGAAATCTAAATGTTCTTAATAATAGATTACCCAACATTTGATCGAAAGCCATTATAAACAAGAAAATCTTCTGGGCTAAGGAATGGTTGAATCTCTTTCATGGATGTTCGTTGGATTTTTCTTTTGACATGAATCTACTTAAATGGCCCAGCTTACATAACATTCTCCTACTGAAACTGAAAGAAAAACACTGGACTGAATTTACAGTTAATGCGACACAGTCTCAATTTCATGATGAATATTGCAACTGTTGTGCCCTTAGTCACAGAGACCACACACAGTTCCCACAATCACCCAATTTCTATGAATCGCATTCAAGACACATGACATAGTTCGATTACGACCAAGTGTTCCGCATGTGTTATGTATATTGTTATACAATCATAGGAACGGCAATCGAACTATGTCAACCAAATAAAAACAATACAATAAGGGATCATATTGCAACTATGTCAAGTGTGACATACATATGTTGATGTTGCACTATTGTATTGTTATTTGTTAAACAAACAAACTGTGTCAAGTGAATGGAAATAGAATGCGTGGTTGACTTGGAGGAAGTGACGATCTAGGCAATGGAAGAGGTAGCGTAAGAAATGATGAGTAGAAGTTCGGTCACTCTGTTTCGAAGACTAAAATGAGGAAGAATAACAATGGTGGCAGCGCCAGCGGTGGGATATTAAAACCAACGCTTCTGGTTTTAATCCCGAAACATCTACATTTTTTTTTATGAAAGCAAATAAATATAAAAAACATTTTCAAGTGAAATCAATCAGTGACAATTTCTTATAAAAAAAAACAAATATTTAAAACGCAATATCAAGTCAAGGTTTGTCGCTGATGATAAACAGAAACAAAAATATATGTCTGCATTTCTAATAAAAAAAAAGTGACTGAAAAAACTAAAAAAAAAAGTGAACAATATCCCACAGAGGTAAGCGAATTCCCGTGGTCGAAAAAAATAGAAGGAAGGAAGAAATTGCCACGCCGAGGAAATCAACAAGGAAGGAAGAAATTGCCACGCCGCGCCGAGGCAATAAATATACATATCAACAACATCAACGACATCAGCAACACCAAAACATCAACAAGAGCTTAAACAAACATGTTATCGTAAGATATAAATTAGTTTTTATTTGTAATTATTCTGTTTATTATTTTGGATACAAATTCATTTTATTCAAACCAATTGTTCCTCCCAAACCCCGCCCATTTCCTTTTAAATTCTTTGCCCAATTTTTTTTGTCTGTCGCCTATAGTTGTTTTCTTCTCTTTTGTCGGACATGTTATATGCCTAACTTGAATTTAAATATTTCTCTAAGAAATAGAAAGGTCGGGCGTCCCCGCAGATCTTCAGACAGTGAGTTGACTGTTGCTGTTAAAACAAAACGTGGTGACATAAAAAAATCAACTTCAAGCCTTCACCCTATAAAAAACGATATAATCGTAATGACATTCAATGCTTCTCAAGCTATTAAACTCATACCAGAGTTTGATGGAAATATTAAGAATCTAGATAGATTTATTCAATTAATTGATCTTCAATAAAAAAAAACCCCACTGAACCCGAAAAAGGAGAACTAATTGATATAGTCAAATCAAAACTAACCGGCCGGGCATATAATGTTATAATAAAATATAACGATTATAATGCCTTGGAAGAGTTAAAAGAGGCTCTAATAAAGAACTTTCGAAAAACTAGGTCCGTACAAGTAATACAAACCGAAGTTTTCCAATTTAAACAGGGCTATAAAGAACCCATAAGTACTTACGCGGAAAGAGCTAATGCCCTTTTCGATGAACTTAATAACGCTAATGCTAGTACTAAAGATGACGCTGCTAATACAGCCATTATAAATCTTAATAGCGTTACAATTCTAAATAGTTTCTTTAGCGGTCTAATCCCTCAGCTTAAAACCCTTGTTAAAAGCGCTAGATGCAAGGATCTAGATGAAGCTATAAACATAGCAATGGAAGAAGAAAAACTTCTTACCACTGTTGAAAACAAATATTGCCACAATTGCCGAACAAAGACACACAACACAATAGAGTGTCGCTTTCAGCAAAGCACGGACAGATATTTTAACAATTCAAGAACTAAAAGACTGAATTCTAATACGAATCAGTATGTTGTTGTGCCATTTAACTTGAGTACTGGAGACCACACACAATTCCAAAGAATCGCTTGCAAGACACATGACATAGTTCGATTATTACTAAAGGTTCCTCGTGTGTCATACGTTACACTTTGAAAGGAACAGCAATCGAACTATATCAACCAAACAACAAAACAACGACATGGGTCATATTGCAAACATAAACAATACTGACCCATGGAGTGCCAGTATGTCAATTACAACATATGGTGCACTCGTTGTTTAAATAAACAATATGTGTCAAGGCAAGTGAAGTAAAGTAGAATGCGTGGTTGATTCGAAAGAAGTGATGATCTAGGTCTCGGAATAGGTAACGAAGGAAATAATGAGTAGAATTTGAGTCACTCTAATTTTAAACATAACCGAAAGAAGTCGTGTTTTATTTTTGTGTTCTGTTGGAATACAACAATGTGAAGGTTAATAATGTACAAGATACCATCACATGTCGCTATTGTAAAAATCTGGGTCATACAATAGACCAGTGCAGAAAAAGGCAATTCAACAATAGTAGGCAAGACAATACACCTCAACGTGGAATCTCACAAAGTTCGGGAAACTACCAAAGACCTGGCCCGTCCAACACCCGGAACCAGGTAAAGCACATGAATTAAGGTGTGAAAACGATAGTAAATCAGCTAAACCACTGTATCCACTGTATCAACAATCTCAGAATCAAAATTCAATTTCTCCGCATCCACTGTATCAAGAATCTCAAAATGAAGATTCAATCTCACTGCATCCACTGAATCCACTGTCTCAAAACAAAACAACAAATTCACTGAATCCACTCTCTCAAAACAAAAAAACAAATTCACTGAATCCACTGTCGCATAAATCAAACCCACTGAATTCTCTGTCTCAAAGCAACAAATCAAATTCACTGAATTCACCGACTCAAAATAAAAATTCAAACTCATTTTGTTCACTGTCTCAAAATAAGAAACTAAATAATCAATCTAAATCGCAATCACTGTATCTAAATCACAAATCTATTAATTCAGAACGCGAGAAAACTCCTCAAAAAAAACCACTGAATCTGTTTCAAATTCCTATATCTCCTAGTTCAAATATAAATTCAACTCAAAACCCTACTTTAAAACAATATACAAATTCAAACCCATTTAGAAACGAAGACGTTGAGTTGCCAAATTTCAACAGAAAACGAGACAACGTACATAAAAATCTTAGATAAAACCATGCCTCTACAAGAAATAGAAATATTATATTAAATCAAAGCCACCGGCAAAATAGAAGTGCCACACAGTGAAAGCAAATAAAAAAAAAAAAATTTCAAGTGAAATCAATCAGTGAACAGTAACAATTTCTTATAAAAAAAAACAACAAAATCAAATATTTATAACGCAATATCAAGTCAAGGTTTGTCCCTGATGATAAACAAAAACAAAAATATATGTCTGCATTTCAAAAAAAAAAAAGTGACTGAAAAACTAAAAAAAAAGTGAACAACATCCCACAGAGGAAAGCGAATTCCTGTGGTCGAAAGAAGGAAGGAAGGAAGAAATTGCCACACCAAGGCAAATAAACATATCTCAACATCATCATCAAAATTTCAACAATTACAACATCAACATGTTATTGTAAGCAAAATAATATAATTTATATAATTATTTATATTTTTCTTATTATTGCTATATAATTTAAATGTTTATAACTCCATTTTATTTTGTAACCAGTTTTCCTATAATTTTATTTTCTCCCCTCTCTCCTTCTTGTTAATTATTGTTAATGAATTCCAAATTAAAGTACCTTTTGGTTTGTAATATATGTCTGGGTTTAATCTAAATATTTCGCTTAGAAATAGAAAGATTCCACGTCCCCGTAGATCCTCAGATAGTGAGCTTATGGTTATTACTCCATCCCCACTAAGTAAGTCAGAAAATTTAGAATCCACTCTCACTCCACCCACACAAAGTGAATCACAGAATTTAGACTCCATTTTTACTACACCCATCACACAAGGTGAGCCAAAAAACTTAGACTTCATCTGTTCCCATCCCAACAAAAAACAAACCACAATGACTTTTAACGTTTGCCAAGCCATTAAACTCATACCTGAGTTTGATGGTACTGCCAAAAACATAGACAGATTCATTCAATTGGTAGACCTGCAATCTAAAAAGACCACCACTGAATCTCTTAGGGCTGAACTTCTCGACGTTGTTAAATCTAAATTAACTGACCGGGCATATAATGTTATAATCAAGTATAACGATTATAATGCTTGGGCAGAGTTAAAAGAAGCACTTATAAAGAACTTCCGAAAAACTCGGTCCGTGCAAGTGATACAGACCGAAGTTTTCCAGTTTAAACAAGGGTATAAAGAACCCATAAGTGCCTTCGCGGAAAGGACCAACGCTCTTTTTGACGAACTAAATAATGCTAACGCTAGTACATAACTGTTTGGATATATGCGAAGAATTAAAATTAAATGTACGAGCTATTTGCTGCGATCAAAGGCCTACAAATAGAAGTTTGTTTAGTAAATTATGTCTAGATGACAAAAGTTGTAACTTTGTTTACAAACAACAAAAAATGTATGGTATGTATGATATTCCTCATCTTTTGAAAAGCATTAGGAATAATTTATTGAAAGATTAAATGCAACAAAAATTTGTCCAAAATTAACATCGGCACATATTGACCCAACAGAATTTCAAAAAATGAATGTAAAGTTGGCGGCACAAGTTCTAAGTAGATCTGTAGCTTGTGGAATTGAAGCTTTATTAGGTCTAAATAAATTTCCCATAAATATAGCGCATTTTGCAAAGCCAACAGCTAATTTTATAAACAAAATAAACCGACTTTTCAACCTTTTTAAATAGAAAACCAGCTATTAAAAAAAGTGATCAAAATCTAATATTCATAAGAGAAATGAAAACATATATTTTCAACATTCAGCCTATTAATTAAAGAAGCAAAGCGTTTTGTTTCAAAGGTTTTGCCTTAAGTATTGAGAGCATTTTGCAAATACAAAAAGCATTATAATATAATGACCATAATGATTTATATTATTTAAATATTAACAAATTTAACCAAGATCCCTTAGAAAATTTATTTGGAAAGATAAGAGCAAGAAATGTTAATAAAAGTAATCCGAATGCTGCTGAATTTGGCTCCCTTCTAGCAAAAGTTATAGCTATGAAATTTGTATTCAAATCTAAATGTTCAAAATGTGAAGAAGACGATACAGAATATCTTAAAGTTGATTGGAATGCTATTTTACAAACCAATGCTAAGGAACAAATATCGATTTCGTATGAGCTACCGGAAAGTGAATCATTTGAGAATATAGTAAAGGTTCGTGTTTTATCAAACACAATTAAACAACAAAGTTTAAGTTCATGAAGTTATTTTATTAAATTTAAATTACTTTAATATTTATCGTACAAATAATACATTTTTACAAAACATAACTTGGACGTCTTAATGAAGAGTGAGTTGGACGAGAAGTGAGCTTGGACAACCAGACCACTTAAAAACGAGATGTTCAAGATAGAACATCAACTATCATTGGTCAATCGATAAGCGTCGGTTCGTTGCTAGGCTGATAAGAAGGCTTACATTAATTATTGGTTGTTCTTCAGGTTCATATTCATAGAAGATGAACTGAAGAAAAACCAAATGATAATAAATACAGTGTCACACTAAAGTATTTGTCTTGCAAGTACAAAGTATAGTGAAAAGCTATTTTATAGTATGTTCGTCAGGCAAATCGTGGGAGAACATTGAAGACACAATATTGATAAAGGTGCCGGAAATCGCCTTTTTAAATCGATGAAAAAAATGAATAGTATCTGTGAAAACTGTATTCAACAAATGTCAAAAGATAAGCTTCAATTTGATTTAACGGATATATTAATTAAATTGAGAGAATACGAAACCTCAAAAGAAAATACGGTTCTTATATGGCCTTCTGAAAATGTTTTTCAAGTCTGTAGTCTTAACGTAAAAATATTTATAACTTTCTTCAAAAAAACATCTTTTATACCGAGATTAAAAGAAATCATTGTAAGAGAACGTATAAACGCAACAAACAGACAATATCCAAGCTGGTTCGATGATTCCGATGAATGCTATGCACATAAAATTGACATCATACATTTTTTAATAAAAGTCTTACTTTGGAAAAATTGTAAATGGGTAATTGACACAAAAGATAAAAGGTATAAAAATCCGCCGCAATGTTTCATGCCTTTCGTTGTTTTATCGATATTTTTACAAACAATGTTCTGTCGAATTAGCCAGTTGCATTCCACCCCTTAAACTATTCAGCCGTAATACTCGCACTTCTAGGAATGGGTGGGGATCGATATTCTGCCACGTCCCCGTTCGTGACCCCTGGAAACTATTTAAACAAAGGTAATTTTATAAAAGATCAATAATAAAATAAATAATTATAAATACTTACGATATTTTATTTTTATTTGTCAAGGCCAAAAATTGTCTCTTAAACTTTTTATAAAACCACCTTTGCTTAAATAGGCTAAGTGATATATTAAACATAAAAAAACTTCTAAAAAAAACTTAACAGACATATTTTAACATCCCAATTTACTATTTTTTTTAGAAAAAAAACCTACAGAAAACTTCTAAGAGCTGGTAAAAATAGTTTCTACTAAAGCATCTTGAAAACAGAGAAAGATATTGACTTCAAACTTATTTAATTTAAAACAAAAAATGTTGAAAATATAGTTTAAAATAAAAAGTTAATCAACCGATAGTTTTTTCCTTTAATTTAAACCTAAAAAAACGTGAAATAGATTCTTAAACTGAAATATCGGGTAAAGGAGAAAGAAAAAAGAAAGAAAGAATTGTTTTGATCTGATGATTGATGATTTATTTTACAGAAAACTAAAAACCTTCAGCAAAAAAAAAATATTAACCCAATTGAATTTATAAATTAAATTGAATAAAGAAAGATATTGACTTTAAAGTTGTTTCATCCCATAGAAATATTGTTGTTAATGTTTTGTAACATTTTAAGACAATGTTTATTTTAGAGAAACCAAACTTCTTTCATAATATATTAATTTAACTTTACGATACATCTATTTCCACAGAAAACAGCTTAAATGTATATTTTTGCATACTTACTTACTAATACAATTTTTCCAAATAAAAAAAAATAATTTTTGAAAAATTTAAGTGGGCATCAATAGTAAGTTATCAGTGTGGGTCACATCCGAGCCTCTTTTTTGTATCGAAATTATTTACATGAGTACCTACCTACATACACCTGTTTAAATTCACAAAATACGCAACTTACGTTTTGCATAGGACAACAAAGAAACAATCAACAAACAACAAAAAGACCGAAATTGAAACTTACCCTTTTGTCATACATATATATATATGGATACATGACATACACACATGCGTTCAATATATGTATCAAAAAAAATCAAAATAAGGAAGGCAACCAAAACTAAGCCTCATACGCGCACCAGCGGCGCACGTACATTTGCATCAGTGTTACCATAGGAATCCATACAAAGTATTTTTAAAATGTCTTGCACCTAACTCATCTTCTCTTCCTTTCTTAAATGTATTTTCAACATATGTATATTGTTTTATTTGATATAGTAAATTATAACATGGAAAAATTAATAACTATGGTTTTTATTTTCATATTCAATAATAAAAAGCATAAATAGCATAAAATACCTACATCGCTTGAACAATAGCAACTGAAATATGGTAACATCCGGACCAAAACATCATCGAAACCAAAACAGTTTCTGTTCTTCTTTGTCTCTATGGACATTGACTTGAGAGAAAAAACAACTTTAGAATTTTTTATAGTTAGACACATAGCTTTGAACAGGCATACTGGCAAGCCAATATGTGAAATCAAAAACAGCTTTTTGTGCTTGACGATCAACCGACAAAAAGCTTTTTGTCGGTTGATAGCCAAGGAGTAGTGAACAAAATATGGAACATTTTCTTCTATGGGGATGAGACATCTGTATAGTTTCTTATCTGTGCTACGACCTAGCAATAGCCAAAATTGCTTTTCAGATTCAACACGAGGAATCACCAAGCTACGACCGCGCCTTTATTATGCTTGGAAGCTTTCATATTGAAATGGCTTTCTATAAAGCTATTGGAAAGTTCCTTGATGGTTCAGGAGGTGAAACAGCTTTAGTTAACTCTGGAGTGCTTGCACAAGGCTCTTTGAATGCATTTATTTCTGGTAAGGCCCTTATATCGTAATGGTAATCTTTCTTGGTTAATCCGAAAAAAAAATAACTTGTAGGTACTCACTACAACAGATGCAAACGATTACATGTGTTATTAAGTGCTGCGATACAACTTCTCCATTTTGAAGCTTTTTGTAAAGAGGAAAATATTTCCGTTGACGACTTTCAAGTTGACATAGATCTTTTAGAAATTAATGGAATGGATGCAGGTTTACCAGAAAGTCTTGCATTGGTTATTTCAAAATATTCCGTAATATTCCGTATGTAAACAATACTTTAAAAGGTCATCATGGTCCCACAGCTGCATTTTGGATGAGCTGTGTGCAATTGATTAACTTAAGAAATGATTTTTCTAGAAGCATTAGATGTGGCGATTTAAACTTATACATTTATTGTTTAAATGAAATGGCTGCATTTTTTTTTTACATTGAATCACCAAAACTATGCACGTTGGACCATCAAAACTGCTCAAAATTTACTGAATATGAGTAAAACCTATCCAGACTTAGTCCATCAGGTAGAAAAGTGTGGCTTTGGTATAAAAAGAACTGAAAAATGCTTCTCGATGTCACCAGTGGATTTGACACTAGAACAAACTATCAATGCCGATGCAGCAAATAGGTTAACTGGTGTTGCATCCTTCACTAATTCCATACCTGCCAGGCAAAAATGGGCAAAAACTCATGCGGATAGAACTGCAAATATATCATCCTTGTACAACATGTTGGGGCTATTGCAGAAGGATGACATAACGCGTGATCTTAAAAGTGGGCAGATTAAAAAAATTTCTGAAGACTTGAAGAAGTTGACAACAGAAATAGAAAACTTCAGTAACCCTTTTTCGGATACAATCCGTCATCATAGTGAAAGACTTTTTAACATATGCACCGGAAAATATGCATCCCAGCCCACCGAACAGTTTTTGCTTAACATGAAGCAGTTGGGAGAAAAAAACGTGACACATTCTTGAATGAGTGCAGAGTCGATCCCAAGAGATTTGAAAACAGAATTTCAAAAACGAACATTTTAAATTTTGCTTCAGAATACAAGGTGGCAAAAACAGTTGCATGTGGGAAAATTCAAGAAATAAAAATGGAAAGGAATTTGATTGGAAGGATACTTTTCATAGCCTCACAAAATTCGCTCCAAATTGATATGAAATAAATTTTTAAGTACCCATTAACACCCGTTCCTCAATCTTTTGGACACTTGGATGGGTCAATGATTAAAACCGATAAATCAGCTTTTCTTAGACACCTCGAGAAAACTACAATTAGCATTGCTCCAACTCAAATTGATGTTGTAATTGTGGATGGATTCTTTTTGCTTCATACTTTAGGAGAAGTGCCTGCGTCGTATGTTGAAATTGCCTTACACGTATTAAAAAAATCTGTAGGATGAATGCAAATGAAATACATCTTGTCTTCGACCGAATTATTTCTCCTTCTATTAAGGATATTGAACGGGATAGACGAAATAATTCAGATGATCAAATAGTTTATTCAGCTTTCAATAAAAATGGTAAGCGCCCAGCAAACTTCATTAAAAGTCTGAGGAATAGTTCATTCAAGAAAAGATTGAATGAATGGTTAGTTGAAGAATGGAATGATGACGAATACCACAGTGTTATCGGCGACAAGAAACTCTATGTTTCATTTGAAACGAAATGCTTTGTGTTCAGCGCTGCAAATGAAAAAATTATTCGAGAATAGGTTATAGAGCTGGAGAGTTTACAACAAGAAGCTGATACCCGGATGATGCTCCATTTGGCCTTTCTTCCATCGAAAATGTCAGTGGTCATAAAAACGGTAGATACCGATGTGCTAATTGTAGCTCTCAATTCTCTTCCGTACTTGAAAAATAAGGCTGAAGTATGGCTGGAAATAGGAAATATTTCTAAAAACTCATTAAGGTATGAATGTATAAAATAAACATTAAAAAAGACATAATAAATCTATCTTTATATTGTTAAGGTATTTACACATAAATGAAATGTATCTTAATTTGGGTCCGACGCTTTGTGCTGCACTTCCCGCGTTTCACAGCTTTACTGGTTGTGACTACACACCAAGTTTTTTTAAGAAAGGAAAAGTGAAACCTTTTGAAATTCTCAAGGGTTCTATAGAATTTCAAAACGCTTTTTCAAAATTCGGACAATTTTCTTATATAAGTGAAGAGGAAATTCTAACAATAGAGGAATTTGTTTGCAAAATTTATAAAACAACCGCCCTCAAAGTGAATGATGCCAGATATGAACTATTTTACAAAACTTGTAAACCGACTTCGAAAAAAATTTTCAAAAATATTAAAAGTAAGTTAAAAATTTAAAATATTTCTTTAAAACCTTAAGCAATTATATGCTTAACCATTTTATCTGAAGGTTTTGAAGGTAGTTTATTGCCACCAAACAGAAGCGTCTTACTGCAACAAATTAATCGTTGCAACTATATAATATATGCCATATTTGGAAAAGTGCCCATTTCAATGCGGCTGGACCATGGAGGATGACATGGTCAAATTGAAATGGTTCAACGGAGTCGTGGCCCCAGAAACCATTGAAAATTTAATTTTCTGTGATGAAAATGATAGCGAAGAAGACAATATTTCGCAAAATTCTTCATCGACGAATCTGATGATGAATAATAGTTTTTTTTATAATTTCTAATTTCAAAATTTCATTCAATTTTATGTCATGTGATCAATAATTTTTTTCTAAATAAAATACAATTGTTATGCTTTAAAGGAAAACGGTGGTTTTTGTGCATTCTTTCTTTAGGGTTTTCTGGCAAGCATAAGACTGAAAAAAAAACGTATTGGAAATCTTCTGATATTTTGGTATATGATTGATTTGGTTATGGTTAACAGGAGAAAAGTTATTAAGGATTTAAGTTGAAAAATTCTGTTAAAAAGTGTTAAAATGCGTCTGGCAAGGGGAAGGCTGAAAGCAAAACCGCTTGGACACACATTTTTAGAATCAGGGTAATTTGTCTGATATTTTGGTATATGATTGTTTTGGTTATGGTTAACAGGAAAAAAGTTATTAAGGATTTAAGTTGAAAAATTCTGTTAAAAAGTGTTAAAATGCGTCTGGCAAGGGGAAGGCTGAAAGCGAAACGTCTTGGACATACATTTTTAGAATCAGGGGAATTCGTCTCATGTTTTAGTATATGATTGTTTTGGTAATAGTTAATAGGAAAAAAGTTATTAAGGATTTAAGTTTAAAAATTCTTTTAAGAAGTGTTAAAATGCGTCTGGCAAGGGGAAGGCTGAAAGTAAAACGTCTTGGACACACTTTTCTGACATCGGTGGACCATCTACTATTGATTATATATTAATTTAAGTGGTTATCACTTCGACCCAAAAAGTTGATTTTCGCGCATTTTGGCGGCCGTCTGGCAAGGGGAAGGCTGAAAGCAGAACGTCTTGGACTCACTTTTTTGACATGAGGGCACTATCCCCTATTGTTTATATATGCATTTAAGTGGTTATCACTTCGACCCCAAAATCGGAAAAATTACTATTTTCGAACCCCTACCCCCGCCCCCGGCTGAAAAAAAAACCTGCCAGACGGTTGAATTTGGCATAATGTTGCGTATATCTACACATATATGTATATATATATATTTTGGTTATCACACCACTCCCAAAATTTGCTGCCGGCTCTTAGACTAATAATATAATAAGAATGAAAGTGATTAAATATACAAAATATTGTTAAACATTTCAAAAGAAACAGTTGAAAAGAATTATGATTTACAATACAAATGATATAATTTCATAAAAAAAATATAATGTAAGACAGCCGCTGACGTCTCTTGTTGGTGGTTAATTTTGATCAAGTAGGATTACTAATCCGTTTTGTAGATGTAAAGCTTTCTGATGTTGTTTGAAGCTTTCGAACAAGTGCAGTTGGTAACAGTCGATATATAGGAGTATGTTATGTGCGGTAACAGGCAATATATAGGAGAACGTTATCGATATGATTTGATATGTGTATTATCGAGTCGATGATGATTTAAAATAGTTTTTTTATTTTATGGTTTGAACTTTGAAGTGGTATTGCATTTATGTACGCACTTATTTTTTTGTTTGAGCTTAGCACTTGTGATAAAATGGATAGTTAATCGTTTTTTATTTAGTTGGATTTGTAACACAATCACAATTAAGTTTTTGGCTTTTAGTTTTGCATTTAAAATGCGTGAACTTATTGTAGGGGTCACCAATTGATGTGTTTGGCGAGTGAAACAAATGTCTTATGATTTCACATACAAAATCCAATTTATTAAACTTAATAACTAGGAATCACAATTTATACTTTTGAAATAATATTTAATTAAGCGAGGTGTTAGCAGTAGGAAGAATCATCAACGATTATGGCAAGTTACATAATTATTATTTCTGCAAGAGAAAATAACTGCCCCAGCAGAATGGAGTCGCTGTAGCGGCCGCTTGTCGCGCTGTCAAAGTTTAAACATACGAAAATAGTACACAGCTCCACAATGGGAAGCTGTTGCTGCAGCGATCGCTGTCACCATTGTTGAATAATTTTCTACATTTTGACATACATATCTGTGGGTCTGTTCACAGCACTATATGAAAACAAGCCATTGGGTTCGTTCAGCACATTGAATTATTTCTTGTATTTTGTCTTATTGTATTATTGCAATTTCATCGCGTTGGTCCATTTTTTAATTTAAAAATTGAAAATTAAGTTGTCCAAAAATATGAATAGTCTTACAAAACTAAACACAAATGTATATGTACATAAATGTCAAAAAAAAAATTGACAGATGACGTTCTTCCTGCGCTACACCATTGTGGGCGACCTTTGCTACATAGTGAGCGATTTTAGTGACAGCTTGTGCTACAGCGATTTTTACCGCGACTAGCGAATTCTTATTGTGTTCAAGGGGTAACACTAGGCGTGTGCAGCCTGCAGAGAGTTAATTCCGATATCGCGCAAGGACTAAGACACTTTTGATTTCGGATAATGATGATGATTGGGAAAGTATAGGGTGACCACTACAGATGCATCAGTAGTAAGTTCGAATGGTTTACTATAGTCCGGTTGAAAAAGTTCGACTAGTTTTTTCAAATATTTTTTAAAATTCTAACTGCTTCTAATGCTAAGTCATTCAGATTACAGGGGCTAAGTTCTGCATGCGTATCCTCTTATAAACTTACGGTAAGAACTTGAAGGACCTAAAAATCCTTTAAAATATTTTACCGTTTGTGGGGCTGGGAAATTTTCTATAGCTGCTATTTTCTCTGGGTTCTTATTGATTCTACCATGTCTGAGTATGTGACCTAAGTATTCTTCTTCTTCTTCTTCTTCTTGAAACGACATACTTTTCTCATCAGATATTTTTAATGAAACAACTTACTTTTCTCATCAGATATTTTTAATATGGCTTTATTGTGTACGTCGAATACTTGATTTATGTGCTGAATGTGTTCTTCCTTAGATGAAGATTATATCAATACGTCATCAATGTAAACGTGTACAAATGAACCTACAAAGTCTCTCAAAACGTCGCCTACGCATCTCTGAAATATGCTTGGTACATTTTTGAGCCCGAAAGGTATTCGTTTTAAATGATATTTTGTGCCATTTATAGCAAAAGCTGTTCTTTCTGTATCTTCTGCTTTAATTTTAATTTGGTGGAAACCTGATTCCAAATCTAACGTTGTAAAGTACTTGGCCTTACCTAAATTTTGAATAGTCATGTTGACATCCGGAATGCGATATCTGTCTGTTACAGTGTGAGCGCTAAGTTTTTGGAAATCGACAACCAGGCGCCGCGCGCCGGGCGTTTTGGTTTTCCTTTTTCGTCCAATTCTTTCTTAGGTACTGGCCACATGGGATTGTTATAAGGGCTATGGCTGTTTCTATTATATCGTCATGTAAGAGTTTCTGTATTTATTTGCTAACGAATTCGTTATCTACTATGGGATATAGATAATGTTTGACATAAACCGGATTATCATCGGTCGTCCTAATGCTTGCTTCTATAGTATCTGTAAAGGGTAACGGTCCTATGGTGTTATTAGTCTTCATCTGTCTATCTATGTCTGCTTTATAAATATTATTTTCCCCAATTATGTAATTATAGTACCCGTAGCGTGATGGTTAGTGCGTTGGACTGTCATGCAAGTGGTCTTGGGTTCAATCTCTGCCTGTGCCATTTAACTTTTTTCACGGGTACTGCCTCTTGCGAGGAATTGACAAATCCTCCAAGAGTAATTCTTGTCATGAAAAGTGCTTTCATAAATTAGCCGTTCGGATTCGGCATATAAACTGTAGGTCCCTTCCATCTCTGACAACATTACTCGCACACAGGGATGGTTGAGAGTTGTAAGTCACTAGGCCCTGGTCCTTCATGGACTGTTGCGCCACCTAATTTATTTTTTTTAATTATGTAATTAATTTTCTGAATAGATTCGACACTGCTTATAGTGGTTAGAGTCATGTTTCTGAAATGTATTTCAGCGTTTAAAAAGTGAATTCCTTCATATCAAAAGACTGAATATCCTCTAATTCAAAAAATGTTATATTTTTCTCTAGTGTGTTACCTACTTTCTTAGTATCTACCATGGAATAACCGTGCAGTTTTTTTATTTTTATAGGTTTAATTTTTAATTTTTTCGCTAGAATCGCATTTTTTACTCATGTAATTATGGGTTGCTCCGGTATCAATAAGAATTTTTTAAATTTTCTTAGAGATAGTAATTGCTAAATTTAAGTAGGGCAACCCGTCTACTAGTTTAAATGATCTATTCTTATGGTATTATTTACCATACATTCAGGTTCATCTGCTTCTGCGTATGTACTGCTGACATTGTCTCTGCCTTGTTGTCGGGAGTTATGCATTCTCTGCTGCTTGAAGTTCTGCTGATAAGATTGTTGCTGTCTGTTGTGTGTGTTAAAACTTGCGCTGTGTTCCCGTTTCACTGGTGGATTATATACATCGGGTTTGTACTGATTCCAATTTTGTCGCTGTGCAAGTACAATTTGTCTCGAGCTTATCTCCATCATTCTCTTGAATGGGCTTACCCGTGGTCCTTGATTGTGTTGCTGCATATTATCGTACTGCTTCTGGGGTTGATCATTCCTTGTTTGGCTCGAATAATTTAGTGGTGTCTATCTTGAGTAAGATGTAAATGCCTGTGCACATTATCATGATTTCAGTCAGTGACTGATTGCCATATTATACTGTTTTTTTTTTCTCTTAATGTTCATCAATTATGAATTCAACAAATTGCTATAATTTTTCTAAGTTAATTATTGCCGATGAATCTGTGGAATGCAGTTTTTGTGGTAACACTTTTGACATCAAATGTGCTAAATTAAAGAAAAGTGAATAGGTACCTAGTAATTGCTTCTAATGCAAATAGTTTATTTTAATGCGAAAATTTCATAAACATTTCTACATCAAATTGCATTGCTAATATAAATCATATATGTAAATTTTAAACTAAATTCAATAAAAGATCTTTTTAAAAAAGTTTAATTAAGGAGCGGAGCTCTTTATGTCTTTATTTGAATGGAGTATCTTAAGAACTAACTAAGCTATCGCAGATAGCCATTGTGTTTCGCGACAACCTCTTTGTCATCGTCTTATCTATTAATTCTTTTATTTTTCATGACAAACACTTTGTCAGCATTTTATTTCTCTTTATGATTTAACTTAATGACAATAACAGGAAATGGTATCAAATGAATTTTCAATAGTTGAATATGAATTTGATGTTATTTCTTTTGTTTACAAATAAAAATTGAGTTTAAAAAATTCTGTGTACTTTCTGTGGTTATAACCTGTATAGTGTATATAGCTTTCTTAATATCCATATTAATGAGCTAAATGCAAATAATGCTACGTGCAGTGTGTGCAGTGAAGACAACGAACATCGATCAAAAGAGATTACCGAAAATTCTCTCGATTCAAGAAGAAACATTTCACAAGAGGGAACCTCTCGGCTCCCTTAGATTCTCTTCTCGTTCTCAGTCACCTTCACCTTCGCGTACATCTTAGACAAATAATCCCCCCTCGTCGTCTAAAGGTGCTACATTAAAAACTACAACACTATAAAGAAGAACACTTCTAAAAACTCATTGACTTCTTTTTCTAATTCTAAAAAGAATGTTACTAAATCTAATAAACATTCAACGAAGGTCTCAGGTCAAATAAAATCAATACACAAATCGATACTGCTAACTCAAACTCAAGTGTGATCGTTCTCGGCGAGAAAGGTTGCGAAGATAATGTGGCGATAGGTGTTGATTTATTTTTAGGCGTTAATAAATGTTGCTGAGGATTTGACATTTTTGTTGCTATAAATGATGCTTCACATACTATCACAAATGTTGGCATAAATAATCCTGGTAATAATTAGGGTACTGTGGGATCTGGCTATTCTACTGCTAACGATGTTGGTGATTCAAAGGCTGCTAATGAAGTTACTAAAAATGGATGAAAATTCTGCTGTTGCTGTTGCTGGAGATGCTAAAATTGCTAGAGCTACGGAAGTTGTCGTTGCGCCAGCAAGTAAAAAAGACGTTGCTGCTGGTGAACAAGGTAATATTGATAAGCGTCTTAAGAGCGCTCGAGTTGATTCCGGTTCTAATATCTAGTTTACACGAATTTTAAATGGTTTCACCTGTCAAAGTTTAGTCCATTAACTTCAACCGATTCAATTATTCAATACCTTTCGTCTAATTTAAATGTTAACTCTTCATATTATTTTAAATGCTACAAACTTCTAAAAAATGGATCTGATGCAAACATGATATTTGTTTGCTTTCAAATTGGAATTCCTGCTGAATTTATAAAATCCGTTTTACATCTTTTTGGCCTTACGCAATAAAGATTCATAAATTCGACTACATCCCAAAAAACGTATCGTCGATGGAGAAATAAAGAACCCAAATGTTTCTTCATCCATTTCTGATTGCCTGAAAATGTATTATCGCAATTCCAGTGAAATTCGTACCAAAATCCCTGCGCTTTACCATGCTCCCAGTAATGTCGACTACGATTTTATCATTATTGTTGAATCATGGGTTTGAAGTGGAATTTATGATTCTGCAATTTATGACGTTAATTCTTATATGGTCTTCCCGAGAGATCGCTGTGTTACTGCTGGAGATCGTGGAGGTGGGCTACTTATTGCCGTTCGCTCATGTGAATCAATTTCAATACCTTTATTGAACAAATTTGTGTTTCCATCCGTCTTGAACCTGGTATTTTAATGTACGTCATCGTTAGTTTTAAACCGCCAAAAACAATATTGAACTCTATGGAAAACATTTTACTAACATTGATTTTGTTAATAATTTTAACAATAATTTGCATAAAATTTGTATTATTGGTGATTTCAACTTATCCGATATAAATTGGTCATATTCCTTAAGTGAAAATACATATGCTTAATCCATGTAATTTAAAAAGAGGTTCTCAATTACTCTTATTTATCATTTATTTGCTTTAAATTTATATCAAATTAATAGTATTGTTAATAATTTAGATAAAATTCTTGATTTAGTTTTTACATCACAAGATGAATTGAAAGTTTCAATCACAGATACTGTTCCGTATAGTTTGTTAAACAATTCAATCCACCATAAGAAATTGTAAATTGAAATCCAATTATATAGGTATTTAGAACTTAACTGTAACAATCCAAAATCATTTAACTTCTTTAAATCAAGCTTCATTGAACTCGATAATTATCTTGGAACTATAGACTGGAATACTGAATTTTTAAACCTAAATTTGAAGAATAGGCCTAACCATTTCACGGCTATCTTAAATAATACAGCTTTTAACTTATTTGTACCTTATAGGACAAAAAAGAATATCTCAAAACCTCCATGGAATAACAAAAGGCTGACTCATTTAAAAAATTTAAAAATAAATCATTTGCCAAGTATAAAATGTCAAACACTTTAGATGGCAAACATACATTTTGTAAACTTCTTAAAGAATTCATGGTTCTCAGCAAATTCTTGCACAGGAATTATATTTCGAATACTGAGCATAATTTGAAAAGTGATCCGAAACGATTCTGGAGTTTTTATTAATTCTAAAAGGAAATCAATTGGCACTCCAACCACAATGAATTTTAGAGGGGATAATATGAATCGTCAGTTGTGAGAACGGAATAAGTCCAATTTTTTTCGAAATTCACTTTTTGATGCAGATGTTGTCTTCAGACGTAGACACATCTTCTAAGACGAAAAAAACAAAAAAAATTATTTTGGTTGTCGAAGTTACAGGGGGTGAAAAATTTCATAAGTTTGAAGAACAGAATAAGTCCAGGACTTATTCTGTTCTCAAAACTTATGGAATTTCGTGTACATTTTTGAGTTGTAGATTTCTTCAAGATTTTCTCGGAATCATTTCTTGTAAGGGAAAACTAATTTTTTTTAATTCAGCTTTTACAGGTCACTAGGAAAACGTTTTGGAATTTCCCAAGTTCTGTTAATGAATTGTAAGATTTTACCTCTTTTAAGGCGAAGTTGCGTTATTTATACCTGGCCCTATTAGAAGAGTAATAAAACCCTTCTATTGGATACCTCTTTTTTTTTCAGAGAAATGTTTATTTTTATCAAAAAGTAAATATTTGGCAAACAGGGAGTCATAAAGATATTGGGGTCATTAGGAAAACCCACGAACTTTATGAAAGAAAATAAAAAAAGGTATGTTTTTTCACACTGTGCGAAAAAGTGTCCGGATCGCGAAAAAATTTGTGCTATAAATGTGACGTTATTTTTTCATCAATATCTAGTTTGGTTTTTAATATTAAGCCTAGTACGCTGCTGATGCGAAACGAAATTTCCCATACAAAAATGACATGACAAAATCATAAACGAAAAATTTCGCTGTGCTTTTCGTTTTTCAGTACGCTGCTGAACGACGAAATGTGTCATTTTAGTGGATAGCTGTACTAGATTTCGTAGTACAATTCTCCACTCTTTTCGTTCTCAATTTAATTGCCCGGTATATTAATTGCTTGCGAAATTTTGACGTTTTATTTATTTATTGAAAAGTTTTTCGAATATTTTCGTTTATGATTTCGTCATGTCATTTTTGTATGGGAATTTTCGTTTCGCATCAGCAGCGTACTATGCTTAAAATTGAACTTCAACTTCCAGACAGAACTCTCCACAAATATTTTTCCGCTGTGGTTTTCGTTTTAATTTCGCTCTGCACTTGGAGACTGCCGAAAAATTTCGTTTCGCATCAGCAGCGTACTAGGCTTTAGAGAGTAAACTATTTTGAATTTTACAGTTTTTGAAAAACAGTAATTTTTGCTTTTTAAATAAATATATTTTTTAAGGTATGTAGGTGTAACATTTAAGCGGTGACGTGGATTTTTTCTAACAAAATTTTCTTTTAGGAAAAAATTTTAATTCCTCCCAGAAATGTCTAGTCTCTAGTGACTCCAGCAACAGTGATGTACCATCTACAAGTAAGAGGAAGCGAGGAATAAGGAGAAAACATTTATATAAGCAAGAAGCCCAAAGGTTACACTGCTTACGCGGTGACCCCTACAAAAGCGTTAGAACTGGAAGGGTAATGGATGGAAAATCCAATACGGGCCGTCATTGTTCTTGCAAGCTAAGTTGTACAAGAAACATAGACACATCACAAAGAAAAGAAATACTGCAGAACGTTTACAATGGTCGGCCAAAAAATGAGCAGGACACATATCTTATGGGACTTATAGAATGCATGCCAGTGGATCGAAGACGGCCTCGGTCAGGGACCGAAAACCCAGCAACACGACAACATTCCTTTGGTCACAACGTAATGGTGTCAAATATTGTTAAAACAAGAATATGCAGACAAGCGTTCTCCATTTTGTTTTGCGTATCTAGCAGTGCAATTTATCGGCTCTCATCACTTATGGCGGCGGGCAGAACACCTGTAGATCAGCTTGGGAAACATGATGTACGTGCAAACAGGTTACCTTACAGTGTGCTTGTTGCTATGAATGATCACATACGATCCTTCCCCTTAAAAGAATCACACTACAGCAGCAAGCATATTCAGTATTTGGAGGCATCACTGAATATCAAGATAATGAATGAACTTTTCTGCACCAAGTACAGATTTGGGCGGCCACAGATTGACGTCTGTTCAACATGCGAGGGACTAAGTACAAAAATAAATAGTGCATGACTTAGTGATACTGCTAAACGTTAGGCGGCCGTAGAAAAAATGATTCATCTGAGACGGGCAAAAAAGTTTTATAATAAACAACAAGAAGTGCTGGCTTTATGTGGTGAAAGAGAAGATGTTGAAGCTATTGTTTTTGACTACATGCAGAACCTGCCTTTGCCAAAGATTCCAGTGCAAGAAATGATTTATTTGCGAAAACAGTGGCTCTATGTATTTTGCGTCCATGATATGAAGACGAACACTGCGGACTTTTGTACGTACCATGAAGGCATAGGAAAGCGAGGACCTGATGACGTTTGCAGTCTGCTGTGGAAGAGTATTCAAAATCTTGATCCTGCTATCAAAGAACTACATGTATTTAGTGACGCGTGTGGAGGGCAAAACAGGAACAACACACTAGTAAGATTCTTCCTGCTACTAGTTTCATTGGGCCGTTTTAAGGTTATTCATCAGTACTTTCCTGTACGGGGTCACTCATTCCTGCAATGTGATCGGAATTTTGGGACAGCAAAAACGCGTATAAGAAGAACTGATCGGATATACACTCCCTGCGAATACAACACAATGATATCCAACGCAAAACGAAATGGATTATTTAGAGTAACGAGCATTTCGTCTGATGATATACTGGATTTCAAAAACACCTGGCCAAAGTTTTACAAGAAAACCAGCAAATCATTAAACAAGGATTCCATGTTTATGATTTCTAAATACAGAGATCTGACCTACAGCTCAACATCTATAGGGCGCGTGGAAGCTTCGGAAAGGATCGACGGTCTTATAAAACACCAGTTTTTGCTCCAAAAACGCCTCGCCACTCCTGCCTTACCAACGACAATGGCTTTTGAAAATAAAATTCCATAAACCATAAAAAGATGGAGGATGTCCGCAAAATCATATCGTATATGGAAGACGACAAGAAGGAGTTAACTAACTATATTAACATGGCCAACCACAGCTTCTGAAGGTGATGAAGAAGAAGAAGGATACAACTTTTTTTTATTAAACTTTTTTTTTACTATATTTTTGTATGTGATCTTGCTTATGTATACCACTTTTTTTTTTATTACATAATCTCTACTATTACTTAAATATTTTGTTATTCATTAAAGCTTTATTTTAAATAAATTATGTATTTATTTCATTAAAATTTGAGTTTTATTTAATACTAGCCGACCCGTGCTCGCGTTGCTTCGCAAATTGTAACCACGAACATTTTTTGAATATTAGTATTAGCATATGAAAAAATTTCTCAATGGGACTGAGCATATTTTCTACAATAATATTAATTTTAGTTTATAATCAAAAAACACTTCCTTACCGAAATTAACGTTTTAGAAAAAAAAAAACTTAAGTAAAATATTACGTAGTAAAGGCCAAGCCGCACGTGAAAACAAACAAAATACAAAACCATTTCAATTTTTTAGTTGAAAACAGAACGAAATTTTCGTCTATTTTCTTCTTTTCTTTCTTTTATTCATACCCAGAAACGTTTTTTTGCAACCGAAAAATATAGTTTACGGTAAAAAAAACAAATTTGTGTTTTTAATGTTCTCATACATCTATAGGTATGCGTGTGTAAATATCCATAGACACATTTTTTTATTCATCTGCTCATGTTCAGTGCAGTGCAACTGACTTAACCTACCTACATTTGTGTGCTCTTTTTATCGACGTCATTGTAAGTACCTTCTTTGAGTTATTTGTAAAGAAAATTTTAACTTAATTTCAGTTTTATTGTTCGAGGAAGTGATACAAAATTGGTAATTCAAGCTATTATAATAGAACTTTTTTTATTTTTAAATTGGAAGAATTATAATCTATTCACTTCCTCGAACCAGAAAAATAAAAAAGATCTAATTTTTCTTTAGATAAATCGGCATTTCATGTGCACGGCACTGTTTATTTATTTGTATTAAATGTCCATAGTAACTTAAAAAAAAAGAGCCCACACTGCTCACTGCTCAGCGATGTGACGATAGAATTAGAGAAACAAAAAAATAATGTGTGTGTGTGTAGGTTAGTTGATGAACTATACAATGAAAAATTGAATATGTAGGTAGGTAGGTAAGAGAAAAAACGTAACTATTAAATGGAACACATATTAAGAGAGAAAGAGCATGGGAAGAAAAGAAAATTAAAAATGTTGGAATGATAATGAAATGAAACAAAGCAGCGACCTCGCGATTGTGATGGAATCTAATTTCCTGGATAAAATAAATTCAAAAAGTTTATAATTTTATAATTTGTTTTTATTTATTTCTCAGGTTGTATGTTTAGCTTAGAAGTGATTTTAGGCTTAAAATTTGCGCAACAATATTGACTTTATGAAGCAATGCTAATCTTTGTCGATTATTGTATAGGTTTTAAAATATGTGTGGTTGTATAAGTCAACTAATGAAAAAAAATGGACAAAAAATGTAAAATTAATAATATTTAAGTTTAACAAATAATTAATGAAATAAAATTAAAGCCATAAACACTCTAATAACAATATAGAAAATAATAAAATATATTGCAAATAAATCGGTTGACTACTTTCTGAGATCATGCGTTACGAACTTTAAAATGGTTTCGCTTTTATATAATAGTATAGATTTCAAACCGTAAGTTGCAAGAACAGAATAAGCCCAACGTTTTCAAACCGTTATACCTGGCTACCAGAACCGGCTACAAACAAAATTTTTATCTCATTCCACTCAAATCCACGTGATCTTAATTTGATCTTTAGGTCTTGTATCTCAAAAAAGTAAAATATAGACGCTATTCAGTTTTTTGCGTTTTCCCAACACTTTTGCAAAATGGACTTATTCCGTTCTCACAACCTTTGTATATGAAAACCATAGTACTCTCATGTTGGAAGTCGAATAGGGCGACATCTAGATATTTTTTGTGGAAAGTCTAGTCAAGACATTCATGGAGAAATCGACTTGCAGTCGGGAGACTTAAAAATGTTATAATTTGAAATAGAGAAAGACTATAGAGAATTAACGAAAGTCTGAGTGAATGAGGAAAACACATTTGTTTCTTTGTGTTTGTATTTTGGTGTGGTTATATTTTTTGGTTACATCTTTGTTACATACGCAAAACGGTAGTCTTTCTATACAAAGATGATAAGACAAAAGCAGGTGAATTGCGATTTCGTGTAGGAATTTTATATTTTTGGTTGAGATTTTATATTTTTGATGATTTGAGGATTGTAAATATTAGGGAATTAAAACGTGAACTATTATAGACAAGTAAATATGAAGGTATTGTATTCTTATCCAATAATAGATAGCTAACTAAATAAATTTAAAAAATTTGATCACCTAAACCTTTCTTACAATTTGTTTTCATATCGAGCATAAAGAAGTTTAAATTTTCAAAGTCTTAGTAAGATGATTTTTGTGTTAATAAATAAATTTGTTAATTGATACCTAATACAATTATTTAAAATCTGGTTACAAAATTGATGACAACTATACCTTGTACCTATCTTTCAGTTTATAAAGTAGATAGTTATAACTTCCGGTCAAAAAACTGTTTCAAGGACAAATTTTGAAACATACTTTTGCATGTAAGTTCTTATGATATAGGTATGTAGGTATTTATTAAAAGAAGGACCTTCCTATCAACAATTTTTAATGATCAAGGGTATAAGCAAATGTTTACTTTTAATAAGTTAAAAGACTTTATTTGGATAAATTTGATACCTTTGTCTCAGTCTTAAGATATCTAAATTCTAGCAAATCCAATTTTTGTATGCCAGAGCAAAGTTTTTAACTTAGGAGTAATTTTTCTATAAATTTGAAATAAACATAACGTTTAACTACTGTTTTAAAATATACGTGCGTGCACTTTTGACTACGGAAATGGGGGTTTATGTCTCTTCGTGTAGGAGGTAGTGGCAATTTTAGAATGAATCAGTTCAATTGACAAACCAAGACTATTTAAAATATTTCCTGTACCGAACATCAATTTTTACCAAATTTGCGTACTATTTTTTGTAGATTTTATTTTTTTATGAAAAAACGGACTATTGGATTCTTATAAAAAATTACTGAGACAAATCTCAAAGTTTTAAAAAGATATTTAACTCAAAAATCAATTTTTACCAACTTTTGTTAATTTTTTTTAGGTTTTTAATTTTTTGTAAACAAAATTGTCAATTCGGTTTTTCTCAAAATTAACCTGAATGTTGATAAAAATATTTTTTAAAAGATAAAATTATTTTAAAGCCAATATCTTAAAGTTTTGAAAATATATTAAGGGAGAAAACCAATTTTTAACAACTTTTATTATTTTTTTTTTGGGTTTTTGTGAAATTAAGTCTTAAAATGACTTTAAATGTCTGAAGAATCCTTCATCTTAACAAGGTTATAACACCAAGGTTGTGAAATAACATGAGTAATTATCATTGGCATAATTTTGCGTTTAATGTTAAAAAATTATTGGTTGGTGAGTGGCACAAAAAAAACTTCGAAATTGTATAAAAGAAAATTTCAAATCAATACAAAAAATACCTACTTCGACACTACATTTACGAAACTATACTTACTAATAGCACAGATAAGAAACTATAGTTTAGTTTATATAGTTTCTTATCTGTGCTAATCTATACTATTATATAAAAGCGAAACCATTTTAAAGTTTGTAACGCACGATCTCAGAAAGTAGTCAACCGATTTATTTGAAATATATTTTATTATTTTCTATATTGTTATGAGAGTGTTTATGGCTTTAATTTTGTTTCATTAATTATTTGTCAAACTTAAATATTATTAATTTTATTTTTTTTGTCCATTTTTTTCATTAGTTGACTTATACAACCACTCATATCTTAAAACCTATACAATAATCGACAAATATTAGCATTGCTTTATAAAGTCAATATTGTTGCGCAAATTTTAGATCTTAATTTGATCTTTAGGTCTTGTATCTCAAAAAAGTAAAATATAGACGCTATTCAGTTTTTTGCGTTTTCCCAACACTTTTGCAAAATGGACTTATTCCGTTCTCACAACCTTTGTATATGAAAACCATAGTACTCTCATGTTGGAAGTCGAATAGGGCGACATCTAGATATTTTTTGTGGAAAGTCTAGTCAAGACATTCATGGAGAAATCGACTTGCAGTCGGGAGACTTAAAAATGTTATAATTTGAAATAGAGAAAGACTATAGAGAATTAACGAAAGTCTGAGTGAATGAGGAAAACACATTTGTTTCTTTGTGTTTGTATTTTGGTGTGGTTATATTTTTTGGTTACATCTTTGTTACATACGCAAAACGGTAGTCTTTCTATACAAAGATGATAAGACAAAAGCAGGTGAATTGCGATTTCGTGTAGGAATTTTATATTTTTGGTTGAGATTTTATATTTTTGATGATTTGAGGATTGTAAATATTAGGGAATTAAAACGTGAACTATTATAGACAAGTAAATATGAAGGTATTGTATTCTTATCCAATAATAGATAGCTAACTAAATAAATTTAAAAAATTTGATCACCTAAACCTTTCTTACAATTTGTTTTCATATCGAGCATAAAGAAGTTTAAATTTTCAAAGTCTTAGTAAGATGATTTTTGTGTTAATAAATAAATTTGTTAATTGATACCTAATACAATTATTTAAAATCTGGTTACAAAATTGATGACAACTATACCTTGTACCTATCTTTCAGTTTATAAAGTAGATAGTTATAACTTCCGGTCAAAAAACTGTTTCAAGGACAAATTTTGAAACATACTTTTGCATGTACGTTCTTATGATATAGGTATGTAGGTATTTATTAAAAGAAGGACCTTCCTATCAACAATTTTTAATGATCAAGGGTATAAGCAAATGTTTACTTTTAATAAGTTAAAAGACTTTATTTGGATAAATTTGATACCTTTGTCTCAGTCTTAAGATATCTAAATTCTAGCAAATCCAATTTTTGTATGCCAGAGCAAAGTTTTTAACTTAGGAGTAATTTTTCTATAAATTTGAAATAAACATAACGTTTAACTACTGTTTTAAAATATACGTGCGTGCACTTTTGACTACGGAAATGGGGGTTTATGTCTCTTCGTGTAGGAGGTAGTGGCAATTTTAGAATGAATCAGTTCAATTGACAAACCAAGACTATTTAAAATATTTCCTGTACCGAACATCAATTTTTAACAAATTTGCGTACTATTTTTTGTAGATTTTATTTTTTTATGAAAAAACGGACTATTGGATTCTTATAAAAAATTACTGAGACAAATCTCAAAGTTTTAAAAAGATATTTAACTCAAAAATCAATTTTTACCAACTTTTGTTAATTTTTTTTAGGTTTTTAATTTTTTGTAAACAAAATTGTCAATTCGGTTTTTCTCAAAATTAACCTGAATGTTGATAAAAATATTTTTTAAAAGATAAAATTATTTTAAAGCCAATATCTTAAAGTTTTGAAAATATATTAAGGGAGAAAACCAATTTTTAACAACTTTTATTATTTTTTTTTTGGGTTTTTGTGAAATTAAGTCTTAAAATGACTTTAAATGTCTGAAGAATCCTTCATCTTAACAAGGTTATAACACCAAGGTTGTGAAATAACATGAGTAATTATCATTGGCATAATTTTGCGTTTAATGTTAAAAAATTATTGGTTGGTGAGTGGCACAAAAAAAACTTCGAAATTGTATAAAAGAAAATTTCAAATCAATACAAAAAATACCTACTTCGACACTACATTTACGAAACTATACTTACTAATAGCACAGATAAGAAACTATAGTTTAGTTTATATAGTTTCTTATCTGTGCTAATCTATACTATTATATAAAAGCGAAACCATTTTAAAGTTTGTAACGCACGATCTCAGAAAGTAGTCAACCGATTTATTTGAAATATATTTTATTATTTTCTATATTGTTATGAGAGTGTTTATGGCTTTAATTTTGTTTCATTAATTATTTGTCAAACTTAAATATTATTAATTTTATTTTTTTTGTCCATTTTTTTCATTAGTTGACTTATACAACCACTCATATCTTAAAACCTATACAATAATCGACAAATATTAGCATTGCTTTATAAAGTCAATATTGTTGCGCAAATTTTAAGCCTAAAATCACTTCTAAGTTAAACATACAACTTGAGAAATAAATAAAAACAAATTATAAAATTATAAACTTTTTGAATTTATTTTATCCAGGAAATTAGATTCCATCACAATCGCGAGGTCGCTGCTTTGTTTCATTTCATTATCATTCCAACATTTTTAATTTTCCTTTCTTCCCATGCTCTTTCTCTCTTAATATGTGTTCCATTTAATAGTTACGTTTTTTCTCTTACCTACCTACCTAAATATTCAATTTTTCTGTATTGTATTTTGTATAGTTCATCAACTAACCTACACACACACATTATTTTTTTGTTTCTCTAATTCTATCGTCACATCGCTGAGCAGTGTGGGCTCTTTTTTTTAAGTTACTATGGACATTTAATAAAAATAAATAAACAGTGCCGTGCACATGAAATGCCGATTTATCTAAAGAAAAATTAGATCTTTTTTATTTTTCTGGTTCGAGGAAGTGAATAGATTATAATTCTTCCAATTTAAAAATAAAAAAAGTTCTATTATAATAGCTTCAATTACCAATTTTGTATCAATTCCTCGAACAATAAAACTGAAATTAAGTTAAAATTTTCTTTACAAATAACTCAAAGAAGGTACTTACAATGACGTCATAAAAAGAGCACACAAATGTAGGTAGGTTAAGTCAGTTGCACTGCACTGAACATGAGCACATGAATAAAAAAATGTGTCTATGGATATTTACACACGCATACCTATAGATGTATGAGAACATTAAAAACACAAATTTGTTTTTTTTTTTTACCGCAAACTATATTTTTCGGTTGCAAAAAAACGTTTCTAGGTATGAATAAAAGAAAGAAAAGAAGAAAATAGAAAAAAATTGGGTGTCGTATTGAATCCCCAGGGGAGAGTACGATAACTTTGGCGACAAAGTTTAATGACGGATTTGTATAGAACAGTCAAAAACAAGCATTTTTTACTATGGGAGGGGGGGTCTATCTCCCCCCGTTTAGGCGGTAGGGGCAGTTTAAAAAAATATGTTCATTAAATGGAAAAAAAAATAATTAAAAAATAACGGTAATACTTATAATTAAGTATTATACCTTTTTTAAAAGCCAACACTTTTGTCTATTAGCTTGTTTTTAAATCAAGTCAAAACTATGCATAGTTTTTGAAAAAAATTGTTTTAAAGTCAAAATTTGTGATAAAAAAAGTTAAAAAAAAGGTTTAAAGTGGAATTTTTCAAAACTTTCAGATTATCTACTATTTTTTTTTATAATTCATTGCTCTTATTTGTTTTTGATCAAAAACTGAAAACTAGATGACTTGATATCTTCTAGTTCTTGAGAAAATTGAAAATTACCAAAACAAAATATTTTAATTAAATTACTTTTTCCTTGCTTAAGTATTAACGTAGTCTTATTTTGATAGTAATAATCGAATATGGATTAAGAGGTAAATTAATTTTTCTTAAATCCAGCTTATTTAAATGCAAAAGAAACTTTGCATGCACCCCATCTTGCACCCACCGCACCTTGCACCCTCCTCACCTTGCACGCACTCCAACTTGCACCCACCCCAAATCCTATAGTGTTCCCAAGCAGGGGGGTTGCAGATCCCACTGTTGCACACACCCAAACTCGCGCACACCTTACTGTTGCATACACCCAAACATGCATTACGCATACGCAAATACCATTATTACCATCAAAATAAGACCACTCAAGCAAAAAAAAAAGAATTAAATTAAAATAGTAGTTGTGGTTATTTTCAATTTTCTCAAAAACTAAAAGACATAAAATCATCTAGTTTTCAGTTTTTGATCAAAAACAAATAAGAGCAATAAATTCTGAAATAAAAACAATGGTAGATAATCTTGAAGTATTGAAAAAGTTACACTTTAAACCTTTTTTTAACTTTTTTTTACTCAAATTTTGAGTTTAAAATTAAATTTTTATTTTCAATTTTCTCAAAAACTAAAAGACATAAAATCATCTAGTTTTCAGTTTTTGATCAAAAACAAATAAGAGCAATAAATTCTGAAATAAAAACAATGGTAGATAATCTTGAAGTATTGAAAAAGTTACACTTTAAACCTTTTTTTAACTTTTTTTACTCAAATTTTGAGTTTAAAATTAAATTTTTCAAAAACTACGCATAGTTTTGACTTGATTTAAAAAATGGCTAATAGAACAGAATGTTGGTTTTAAAAAAATGTATACAACTTAATTGTTAGTATCACCGTTATTTTTTAATTATTTTTTTCCATTTTAAAAAATAACTTTTTTAAATTGCCCCACCCGACTAAACGGGGGGAGGTAGACCCCCCCCTCCCATAGTAAAAAATTCTTGTATTAAGACCCTCTACCAAAAACCGTTATTATATCTTGGCGCCAAAGTTATCGTACTCGTGCCAATCCCCAAAAAAAAAGAATCCCCACGGGATAATATCCCCAAACAAATTTAATCCATTTTGATAATATCCCCAGAGACATAAGACAAATGGACAAAATCCCCAACTAAATAATTTATTTTGCCAAAATCCCCACGAAATCTCCAAATCCCCAGTATCCGTGCATATCTTCATTTATGCATGCAGTTTTTAGAAAAACTTATGAAATTCTCTTATTGTGATATTTATAAATAATAATGATAAACAGTTTCTAAACAAAAAATCACTATGAAGGCATGCACTTCTCAGTCTGACTTTAGTATTGATAGAGAATCATTGTATTCGTAGTGCTTGTTTAGTGCTGTCTAAGTGTTGTTTTGTAGTGTCGAGTATTTCTTTAATTTTGGAATAAAAATTGAAATGGATGATGTTATTGTTTACAAATCTTTTGCTTGATGCATTTCATGCAATATAAATGAAATTTAATATATTCAAAACAATTATGTTCAAGTAGTGAATCATGCGATTAAATTGCGCGCGCGATTTAATCGCATGATTCACTACTTGAACATAATTGTTTTGGGGATATTCACTTGGGGATTTTCGCTCTGGGTATTTTCTCGTTTTGGGGATTTTCCTTTGGGGATTATATCTTGGGGGATATTATCACCAACCCAAAAAAATTTCGTTCTGTTTTCAACTAAAAAATTGAAATGGTTTTGTATTTTGTTTGTTTTCACGTGCGGCTTGGCCTTTACTACGTAATATTTTACTTAAGTTTTTTTTTCTAAAGTGTTAATTTCGGTAAGGAAGTGTTTTTTGATTATAAACTAAAAAAAGAGGATGGGTTGCGACCCACACTGATAACTTCCCATCCCGTCTGTCGATTTGTCTTGCTTAAAAGTTTGTCTATATGTATCAATGTTTACCAAATTTGCGTACTTTTTGTTGTAGATTTTATTTTTTTATGAAAAAACGGACTGTTGGATTTTTATAAAAAAAATTACTGAATATCGAAAACAATATTTTCTGTGAAATAATCTATACTATTATATAAAAGCGAAACCATTTTAAAGTTTGTAACGCACGATCTCAGAAAGTAGTCAACCGATTTATTTGAAATATATTTTATTATTTTCTATGTTGTTATGAGAGTGTTTATGGCTTTAATTTTTTTTCATTAATTATTTGTCAAACTTAAATATTATTAATTTTATTTTTTTTGTCCATTTTTTTCATTAGTTGACTTATACAACCACTCATATCTTAAAACCTATACAATAATCGACAAATATTAGCATTGCTTTATAAAGTCAATATTGTTGCGCAAATTTTAAGCCTAAAATCACTTCTAAGTTAAACATACAACTTGAGAAATAAATAAAAACAAATTATAAAATTATAAACTTTTTGAATTTATTTTATCCAGGAAATTAGATTCCATCACAATCGCGAGGTCGCTGCTTTGTTTCATTTCATTATCATTCCAACATTTTTAATTTTCCTTTCTTCCCATGCTCTTTCACTCTTAATATGTGTTCCATTTAATAGTTACGTTTTTTCTCTTACCTACCTACCTAAATATTCAATTTTTCTGTATTGTATTTTGTATAGTTCATCAACTAACCTACACACACACATTATTTTTTTGTTTCTCTAATTCTATCGTCACATCGCTGAGCAGTGTGGGCTCTTTTTTTAAGTTACTATGGACATTTAATAAAAATAAATAAACAGTGCCGTGCACATGAAATGCCGATTTATCTAAAGAAAAATTAGATCTTTTTTATTTTTCTGGTTCGAGGAAGTGAATAGATTATAATTCTTCCAATTTAAAAATAAAAAAAGTTCTATTATAATAGCTTCAATTACCAATTTTGTATCAATTCCTCGAACAATAAAACTGAAATTAAGTTAAAATTTTCTTTACAAATAACTCAAAGAAGGTACTTACAATGACGTCATAAAAAGAGCACACAAATGTAGGTAGGTTAAGTCAGTTGCACTGCACTGAACATGAGCACATGAATAAAAAAATGTGTCTATGCCATTAGCCTGATATGCGCGCACGCCCCCACAGAAGAGAAGGATGACACCACCAAAGATATGTTCTTCGAGCTCTTAGACAAAACATGTGAACAGTGTATTAGCTACGATATTAAAATTGTCCTGGGCGATTTTAATCCCAAGCTAGGAAGGGAAGCCAATAAGGTAGCACTTCGGGTTTCCACACCCAAGGCAAAACAGGGAGATGCTAGGTGAAGGTACAACGTCGAACGGCTACAATCGCAAGAGATCACCAAATCCTTCTCCGACCGAATGCCGACGAATGCCGGCAAGCGCACGCAGCGAAGCAACAGGCATACAAAACAGCGCTGCACAAAAGGACCAGAGCTGCTCGCAAATTCTACGAGAAGAAGAGCAGAGAGGAACACCGGCTTCTTAGATGGAAAAAAAGAGAGCATGAGAAGCGCGCGATCGAGAAGATATAGGGATGTCACAACAGGAATGAGGTTCGTAAATTTTACCAAAAGGTAAAAAAAAACTCCCAAGGGTACCAGCCACGAACTGAAGCCTGTAAGGACGATCAGGGGAACATCGTAGTAGAACCGTAGTCTATGTTGAGCATAATGGAAAGACCACTTCTCCAAATTATATAACGGCGATGACGAACTGAATTCCGCTATAAGGGAGATATAACCACTCAACCTAGGCGACACAGCTCAACAATTCCGCCTACCCGACCTCGACGAAGTGAAGATAGCTATATCTAAACTGAAGTCAAACAAAGCTGCTGGAGCTGACGGCATCGCTGCCGAACTATTCAAAGCAGCAGGCGATGACTTGGTAGGGAGCATGCAACAACTCATCTGCAAAATATGGTCGGAAGAAAGCATGCCCGATGAGTGGAATCTCAGCATAGTGTGCCCGATACATAAGAAAGGAGACCTTCTAAATTGTGCCAACTACAGAGGCATCAGTCTCCTTAACATTGCATATAAGATTCTCTCTGCCGCATTATGTGAACATCTGAAGCCGTTCGTCAACAACCTGATAGGTCTCACAAATATTCACACTACAAAACCCAGGAACTTCAAATCGATACCCACCATCTCTTTATCGATTTTAAAGCCGCGTATGACAGCATCTATAGGGAAGAGCTCTACAGAGCACTGTCTAGTTTTGGCATCCCTGCCAAACTTATCCGTTTGTGCAGAATGACGATCTAGAATGCACGCTGCTCTATCAAGGTCCGAAAAGATCCCTTCGATGCATTTGATGTCAAAAAAGGTTTTAGACAAGGCGATGCACTTTCATGCGACTTCTTCAACATCGTTTTGGAAAGAATTGTGCAAAACTCAACCGTCAACACTAGAGGCACAATCTTCCAAAGGTCCATCCAATTACTCGGATACGCAGATGATATTGACATAATTGGAAGATCAAAGCGTGATGTCAGTGGAGCCTTTTTGAGCATTGCGACGGAAGCGAAGAAGATGGGTTCAGTAGTCAACGAGGGCAAGACCAAGTATACGCTGTCATCAAAAAAGGACATTGAACAACGACGTCTTGGACAAAACGTCACCATGGACAGCATAACTTTGAGGTAGTTGAGGGCTTTGTCTACCTAGGCACCGCTATAAACACAGACAACGACACCAGCGCTGAAATCAAACGAAGAATAACTCTTACAAATCGCTTCTTCTTTGGACTTAGAAGGCAATTGAGCAGAAAAATCCTCTCTTGAGCATCTAAAATCACCATCTATAAGACACTCATCATCCCGGTTCTCATTTATGGCGCTGAGGACTGGACCCTGTCAAAGAAAGATGTGAGCGTCTTAGGATGCTTCGAGAGAAAAATTCTTCGGGGATTTTTGGTCCCGTATGCATAGATGGAGAATGGAGGAGAAGATATAACGACGAACTGTACGGGCTGTACAGCGACACTGACCTAGTTAACAGAAATAAAGTCCAACGGCTTAGATGGCTAGGTCATGTAGAGCGAATGGACATCAACGCTCCAGCCCGGAAGGTCTTCGAATCCAATCCCTAGGGTCGGTGCAGTAGAGGAAGACCGCGACTCAGGTGGCGCACGCAGGTGGGTGAAGACCTCAACCAACTTGGCGTGCGAAACTGGAGACAACTAGCTAAGGACCGAGCTGGCTGGAGACGCATGTTGGTTGAGGCCCAGGTCCGCCCCGGACTGTAGCACCACCTTAAGTTAGTAAGTAAGTATCAAAAACGTTAACCTTTGTTGTAATATGGTTGGAATATGGTGATTATAGTTTGTATTGCAAGTAGCTGGTAAGCTGTTCAAGAGTCGTCTGTAATAGTAACAATATTTTTAGAGTTATAAATTGATAGATTATTAAAAGTCTTACATGTTCTTGTCGTTCCCTACAATTGATCCGTATTTCTTAAAACTACATTGTATACAATTTCGGTTACAATATTTTTCTTTTTGATTAGTTTAATTATTTTAATTTTATTATTTTTTTCTTAAAGGAATGTTTATTATATAGAGAATTGATAAATTATTACAGATAATTTTATTTTCTGCGAAATCTAAATCTTCTTCTATTGTTGTGTAAGGTAATTTTTGTTCACTAAATATTTTAGTGGTAAGATCTATTTTTTGTCAATATAAAAGAGTTAATTGTTCCAAGTTTTGCAAAATGAATAGCATAGTTCTAGTTCTTCTTTTACAATTTTTATTCTATACCTAAGATCTGTAATGATCTCATAATTTATTTTATTATTATCTCCAAGCTAATTCAGATTTTCATTCTGAATTTTTGAAATGTTATTTATTCGTTGATTGCATAACTCGTTAACTTGTTTATTATTATTTTTCAAAACATCTGTAATTTTTTTTTTCTTTTATTGTTACAAAATCATCATAGTTTGGTTTTGTATTGTTTCGAGATTAAGGATTGGTGATATGTTGGAATTGGTATTGGTCGAGAATCGTAATATGGATTGACTTAAATTGTCCGTTCTGTATCTTAGTTTGTCCTGTATGTTAAGAAACAATTCGATAATTTGAAAAGTCCATGAATTCAATTTCAGCTTGAAAAACGTATAAAGTGTATCTCAAAAAAATAATTAGTTTCTTATGTTGCTTTTGTGTTCTACTTTTCCATTGTGGATTTTTTATTTGATTTGTCTTGTTTTATTCAAATTCTTCCGGGTTTAGTCAAGGTATTCATCCGTAGAAAAAAAAATTGTATTCGTTGACATCTAGTTGATGTTCAAATGGTAGACATATGCATTCAAGAGGATACAAGCGTCCCCAGGTTTTTCTCAAAACCCACCTCTGTCTATCAACTCCTACTCTCACCGCCCCGTGGTGAACATCGGGTGCCTAGTACCTTAACTGGAGATTTGGTTTTAACCCCAGTGGAAAGTTGTTGGGGTAGTTAACGAGAGAGGGGGGGGGGAGAAGTGTTTCCACTAAGACACCTCTCCCTATTCAGACGGCAGCGCAGGAATTCCCGAGATGGAATCAACGGTGGCGTCTACAGTTCCAGTAAGGTTGAACTACTTAGTGAACATCTTATAGGGCTTCTACGACTTATTCGGAGCCCAGGCCTATAAGGAGCGGTTTATCCGGCTCCCCGCCCTTGCAGTTATACTAAGGATCTGGCCCTGCAGGTCGGGGGCCACGTTAAAACATCATAGTTGCGAAGCACCCACAAGCCTAGGATGCGGACGGATTTACTGTTGACAACCCACGCAAACGAATTAAGGACAACGAATTTCGGATATGCACGTGCAATGTTAGGTCCCTTAACAGACCACGTGCGGCCGAAGAATTAGCGGAGGCCCTACACTGCTATAAAGCAGACATCACCGCCATCGAGGAAATACGATGGCATGGGCCGGGCAAAAAGAGGATGAAAAACTGCGACATTTACTATGGTGACAGCTACCGAGAAAACAAACAGCGCTTATTTGGATGCGACTTTGTTATTGGAGCCAGACTTAGGCAACAAGTCTTGAGCTATAAGTGCATCAACGAGCGCCTCATGACCATTCGCATCAAGGCTAAATTCGGCAACATTAGCCTGATATGTACGCACGCCCCCACAGATGAGAAGGATGACAACACCAAAGATATGTTCTTCGAGCTCTTAGACAAAACATATGAGCAGTGTCCTAGCTACCATATTAAAACTGTCCTGGGCGATTTTAATGCCAAGCTAAGAAGGGAAGACATCTTTGGTGGAATAATCGGGAAAAAAGCCTGCACGACAAGACTTCCGACAACGGATTCAGGCGCATAGATTTTGATGTGGGGCGAAACGTCATGGTAGCCAGTACGCATTTTCCACACCTCAACATCCATAAAGAAACTTGGAGTTCTCCAGATCAATCTACCGTCAACCAGATTGACCATATTGCGATCGACGCTAGACACGCTTCCAGCATCATGGATGTCCGAACTTTCCGACTCGGACCACTACCTCGTTGTAGCCAAGGTAGCACTTCGGGTTTCCAGACCCAAGGTAAAACATGGAGATGCTGGGAGAAGGTACAACGTCAAACGGCTACAATCGCAAGAGATCGCCAAATCCTTCTCCGACCGAGTTACAAGTAACCTCTCTCGAAGTTCTCTGCCGCCAACACAATGTATCGAAAACCAGTGGCAACATTGCCAAGATGCAATCAGAGAAGCCGCCTCTGACGTACTGGGTTTCAACAGCCACCAACAAGGAACCCCTGGTTTAATGAGGAATGTCGACAGGCAAATGCAGCCAAGCAACAGGCACGCAAAGCGGCGCTGCATAAAAGGACGAGAGCTGCTCATGAGCTCTATGAGCAGAAGAGGCGAGAGGAACACCGACTTCTCAGAAGGAAAAAGAGAGAGCATGAGAAGCGTGCGGTCGAAGATGTTGAGAGGTTTAAAAGCAGGATTGAAGTTCGAAAGTTTTATGAACAGGTGAAACGAAATTCACAAGTACATAAACCTAGAACCGAAGGCTGCAAAGACGAAAGTTGAAACATCATAGTGGAACCGCAGTCAATGCTGAGGATATGGTAGGACCACTTCTGCAGACTGTATAACGGCGACGACGAACCGAATTCCGCTGTCAGGCAGGATGATCCATTCAACATAGACGACGAAAGCCAACAATCCCGTCCTCCCGACTTAGACGAAGTAAAGATTGCTATATCTAAGCTGAAGTCTAACAAAGCCGCTGGAGCGGATGGCTTGAATGCCGAGCTCTTTAAACAGCTGGAGGTAAGTTGGTTAGGAGCATGCACCAACTTATCTGTAAGATATGGTCGGAAGAAAGCATGGATGAATGGAACCTCAGTATTGTTTGCCCGATTCTAAAAAAAGGAGACCCTCTAAACTGCACCAACTATAGAGGAATCAGTATACTTAACATCGCTTACAAAATCTTCTCTGCCGTAATATGTGAATGTCTAAAACCCATCGTCAACAACCTGATAGGTCTTTATCAGTGTGGTTTTAGACAAGGAAAGTCCACAGTCGATCAAATATTCACATTACGACAGATCCTGGAAAAAACCCAAGAACATCAAATCGATCTTTTCATCGATTTCAAGGCTGCATATGACAGTATCTACAAGGACGAGCTGTATAGAGCCATGTCTAGTTTTGGCATCCCTGCCAAACTCGTCCGTTTGTGCAGGATGACCATGGAGAATTCACGCTGCTCCATAAAGGTTGGAAACAACTTAACAGAACCTTTCGATGTCAAAAAAGGTTTTAGACAAGGTGATGCACTGTCATGCGATTTATCATCGTACTTGAAGGAATAGTGCAGAGCTCCCACGTCAACCCTAGAGGCACTATCTTTGAAAAGTCCGTCGAATTACTAGCATAGGCTGATGACATTGACATAATGATAATCGGAAGAACTCAGCGTGATGTCAATGGGGCTTTTGTGAGTATTGGGCAGAGGCAGCAAAAATGGGTTTAACGGTTAATGAGGGCAAAACAAAGTACATGCTGTCGTAAAGAAAGGACTTACAACAGCGACGTCTCGGTCAAAATGTCACCATCGACAGACGTAACTTTGAGGTAGTCAAGGACTTCGTCTACCTAGGCTCCGCTATTAACGCAGAAAACAACACCAGCGCTGAGATCAAACGAGGAATAACTCTTGCTAACCGCTGTTTCTTTGGGCTAAGAAAGCAATTGGGTAGCAAAGTCCTCTCGCGAGGGGCCAAAGTGTCGCTTTATATATAAGACCCTCATCATCCCCGTCCTGGTGGTACGCACAAGTAGAAAGTGACTTCACCCAACTTGGAGCGCGAAACTGGAGACATCTAGCTAGGGACCGAGCTAGATGGAGAAGTTTGTTGGGTGAGGCCCTAGTTCACACAGGACTGTAGCACCACCTTAAGTAAGTAAGTAATATTAAAGAGTAAACATCCGAGCTTAAATTATTTATTACAATTCTGTTTCTTCTAGACATGATAGAAGTCAACTTTTCATAGTCACCAGCCGCGTCGTGTTTATTGATATCATTTATATTAAAATTATTAATTCTATCTGTTATTTCGTCTAATCTATTCTGAATAAGGGTGTTTATATCAATCTGTCTGTTATTGGATCTAGGCAACTCATCTTCTTGCATTTTTAATATTTCCATATCTTGGTGATCGGGAGTACCTGCGATAAACTTTATTGCAGAACCTATGAAATCTCTGGGTCGCCTGTTTCTAATGGGAGATTTCAGCAGTTGGAGCAAACGCTCTATTTCGTGTACATCCTGCAGCAGTACTTCCTTACATCTTTCATCGTTTAGTTTATTTAACACATTGCTATTATCAGATATGACATTTTCGATAAACGAAAAATTTGTTACATGCTTTAAATAAAAATATTCTTCATAAATAGCAACGTCACCTGCTCGTATCGGAATAAATAGGGCAGAAGATTAGTCAGTTATCCTCGTAGATCCTAGTGATATTAGGGTAAATCTGAAAGTAGAGTATTACCTCAAATTATTTTTGTGAGCTTGCCTTCCGTCAATTACAACAGTAGTGCCTAGATCTGCCTGAACAGTTTTTTGATTATATAGTTTAGATAATTTATTACCTATTCTCTTATTCGTTTTTAAATGTAGCTTTTCTCCTGGTTTGAATTCTTTGGTATTATTATTGTGAAATTCAAGGTCTTTATCCTGTTTGGTTTTGAGTTTCGAAGTTGTTTCACACTTCATTTCCTTAGAAGTGTCATGAAAAATGTCTGAGGGATTACAACCTGTAACTGAATGTATTGAGTTATTATATTTGAAGGTTGCTAGGAGCATTAGTTCAATAATATCTGTTGTAGTTTCTTTAGTACACCCTAGCTACTTCGGCAAGAGTAGAATGAAATCTTTTAACCTGTCGATTGCTTTGACTGTGGAGAGCTGGTACAGAATGTGTTGAAATATTAAATTCATTTTTTAGCAATGCTTGTTGTTCAAGATTAATCAAACTAAATTTAAATTCAAATCATTTATTAATTTCATTTCAAATTCCTTATCATTGATTAAACGATTTTTGAATAACATCATTGTAAAAAACCCTGCTTGGAAGATTATTCGCGCGACTCACTGTACTTACTTGAAACAAACAACTTATAATCCGCTTAATCCTCATCCAAGGCCAATAATTTGCATATTGTAATGCATTGGATTTGGATGATTTGGTATAGAAAAAAAAACCACTATGTATGTATCATTCGGTGCAAGACAATTTTAAAGCTTTTTTTGGTTTGACCACCGCCGTGAACACATCTTCCAAGCAGGCCCTAATTGGTAACATTTTTGCATTATACAATTAAAATATAAACTTTATAACATTTTTATTATACAATTAAAACTTAAACATTATAACGATTTAATCAAATCTTTCGAATTCTCAATCATAAATTTGGTCCTTCGAAGCCGTATTTAAAGAATTTTTCTAAAAGTGTTTTTTATAGACATCGAATAACATATATAATATATTGATTGCATGATATCTATATATACATACATATATGATTCTCGAAGCTATTCATGCACCGCATATGTGATAAAGTGTATTCATACGAATTTTTTGATTGATTTCGCATCGTTTTATCGTTTCTTTAATTAAAAACTAATTGTGCTTTTTCGACATGGCGAATGCATTAAAAATCAAATGTGGTAACGCAAAAGGGCGGTTAACGCGGGCAGCAGCATTTGTGGAAACAATAGATGAATCCACAACTCTAGAAATGCTTGAGATTCGTTTGAATAAACTTGAGACCGCATGGTCAGAATTTTCTTCTCTTCATATCGAGATTCTCGAACAATCTCAAGAAGGTCAAGTCGGTGAAATGGAAAATGAGTTTTCGACATATGAAACTAAATATTTTGTAACCAATGCTCAAATAATTAAAGCTATTCGCAAAAGGATAAATTCCAATGAACTTTCATTAAATAAGTCAGCTATAGATCGGTTAGTTGACCAGCAATCGGTTTTTTTGGAAAAAATAAATAATTCGTCTTCGTTGTCGCCGAATACAACCAAACTTCCAAATATCGTTGTGCCACCGTTTAGCGGAAGCTATAAGGATTGGCCATCCTTTCGAGATTTGTTTCTCGGATCAGTTGACACTAAGACGAATCTTAGTCCAACTCATAAATTTCACTATTTGAAATCATATCTACGTGATGATGCCGCTAATCTCATTAAGCACATTAGTATATCCGATGTTAATTATGCTGAAGCATGGGATCGCTTAGAAAAGCGTTATGATCGTAAACAATTAATCGCTCAATCGTTTATTGAAACTTTTTTGTCGCTTCCTACTACAAATGTTTGCAATGTTCAAACTTTAAGAAAAATTTCTGATGGTGCCGATGAAGTTGTACGTGGGCTTAGTGCGTTGGGTAAATCGAGTCGCGACCCATGGCTCATTTATTTGTTATTGAACAAACTTGATCCCGATTCAAAACAAGCTTGGGCAGAACATATCGGTTCTCGTGAAGACTGCACCATAGCAGAATTTTTAGAATTTTTAGAAGAGCGGTGCGATGCTCTTGAGGCATGTCAGTCTCTTAATAGTCGTTCGGTCACAACGCGTACAAAGCAACCAACTAGCATTCGGGCTCATTTAGCTGAGCCTTCAGATTCAGCTTCGTCATCAAAATGTCCAATGTGTAAAGAGGATCATATCCTTCCGCAGTGTACCAAATTCGTCGCGTTAGACATTGACTCTCGTCGAAGTTTTGTAAAAACAAATTCACTTTGTTTTAATTGCCTTCGTGCTGGCCATTCGTCGTTTAAATGCCGTTCCTCGTTTCGTTGTCGGGCGTGTAAATCACGCCATCATTCGCTTGTGCATCCCGAAGATGCATATGAAAAATCTCAATCCGCTTCCTCGAAATCTTCGCTTCAATCTCAACCTCCGTTATCAACTTCTACAGCAACATCTACAACTACAACTACATCTACTGCTCCGAACTCGATAATTAGTAACCATTCGCTTGAATTTACCCGTCGAAAGAAAACGCTTTTGCCAACGCTCTTGGCTAAAATTCAAGATATTCAGGGAAATCTTCTTAACTGTCGTGTGCTTCTAGATTCCGGGTCACAATCTACTTTCGTTGTTGAATCTTTCGCTCAAAGACTCGGTTTTCATAGAACTCATTCAAGAATCCCTATTCTCGGTTTATCGGCTACGGAAATAGGATATACAAAAGGGCGTATATCGTTAAACCTCCATTCTCGTTTCAACACTTCTCAATTATTCGTTGATGCATTTATAATGAATAAATTATCTTCGAATTTACCATCTAAGTCGATAGACGTGTCTTCTTGGTCTTATATTTCAAATCTCGAACTTGCTGATCCAAATTTCAATTGCGCTGCTCCCATTGATGTTCTTCTTGGAGCTGATAAACTTTGGAGCATTCTAAAGAGTGGACAAATTCGTGGTCCTGATGGGTGCCCAATCGCTCAAAATACTTCGTTCGGTTGGATCATAACAGGACAGTTCTTTGAACCAGAAGAATCGAATTATTTCACGTCTTTTCATTCGTTAGTCGATATAGATTCGTTATTACAACGATTCTGGGAACTCGAAGAAGTTCCTCTAGCAAATAATACAGCTGTGGTCGACCAGGCGGAAGCACATTTTCGCCAAACATTTTCTCGGTCTCCTGACGGGAAGTATGTCGTTCAACTTCCATTCAAAATACAAAATCCAACATTCGAAAAAACTCTTCCTCTTGCTGTTTCGCGTCTCTATGCAATGGAACGTCGTTTCAATCAAAATTCCAATTTGCGAGAATTATATTCTAAGTTCATGCGAGAATATATCGATTTAGGCCATATGACTCAGATTCCTCGCGAAGAAATCGCTATTCCTGATGGCAGATGTTTTTACCTTCCTCATCACGCAGTATTGAAGCCGGACAGCTCGTCTACAAAATTACGTGTCGTGTTTGATGGTTCAGCTAAGGACTCAACGGGAAAGTCTTTAAACAGTACTCTATTGATAGGCCCTCCTATTCAACGCCATTTAATAGGTGTGTGCTTACGTTTTCGTCAACATCCGTTCGTGTTTACTGCAGACGTTGTTAAGATGTTTCGCCAAATTTGGGTTGATGATTCACATGCTAACTATCAGCGTATTGTTTGGCGTGAATCTCCTTCGAAAGAAATCGAGCATTATCGTTTACGTACTGTGACGTACGGTACAGCATCCGCTCCATTTTTGTCTGTTCGCATTCTGAAGCAACTTGCACAAGATTATAAATCAGACTACCCAAACGCAGCCCGAGTTCTCCTAGAAGATGTCTACGTTGATGACGTCATGACAGGAGCTAAATCAACCAAGGAACTAATTGAACTACAATCAGAATTAGTCGCACTTCTTTCCTTGGCCAAACTTCAGCTGCGAAAATGGAGTTCTAATTGTTCTACTCTTCTAGCTTCGCTCCCAAAGGAAGAATGTGAGTACTCTATTTTTGATACAGAGCGCTCAAGGTCATTTGTTAAAGTGCTCGGCATGCATTGGAACCCTTTAAATGACGAATATTCATTCCGCATGTCAAAAAATCTTCCAACCATCATGTTGACTAGGCGCTCGTTGCTGTCAGAAGTGTCGCGAATATTTGACCCATTAGGACTACTGGCACCATCCGTCGTTCTCTTCAAAATTCTATTTCAGGAACTCTGGTCATCGAACTTAAATCTTGGATGGGACGACCCGTTGCCTTCAGAATTGGCGGAACGATGGGCAAAGTATAGACAAGAGATTTCGGATTTTGAGCAGGTTCGTATCCCCAGAAACTTGTTTGCATCTTCATTCGATGACGTTGAGCTTCATGGATTCTGCGATGCATCCTCACTCGCTTACGGTGCTGTTTTATACACTCGTTGTAAGACCGCAGAAGGATACAAAGTCAACATTATTGCAGCAAAGACAAAGGTTGCTCCGTTAAAACCGATTTCGATTCCTCGCTTGGAACTTTGTGGGGCTTTGCTGCTAACTCGTTTGTTCAATCTCATAAAATCATCATTTTCGTATAAATTCTCCAGAACTGTAGCTTGGTGTGATTCTGAAATAGTTTTGCATTGGCTCTCTTCACCTCCTCGTCGCTGGACTACGTTCGTTGCCAACAGAACATCTGCTATATTGGAAACTGCTCCAAGGAATTGCTGGAACCATATTCGATCCGAGTCAAATCCAGCTGATTGCGCGTCGCGCGGTATTCTTTCGTCAAATCTCCCAAATCATCATCTTTGGTGGACTGGTCCACCATGGTTATCCCTTGAGGAAAATGAATGGCCAAAACCAAAACTCGTGAACTTTAAACCGGAAGAGAACGAACTCTTACTCGAAAAAAGATTGTGTCCACCTCAAGTTCTTCTAACGTCATCCAACAAATTTGATGTCATTGATCATATAATCAATAAAACATCATCGTGGTTTCGTATGCAAAGGATACTCGCTTACGTCATACGTTTCATCTACAATTACCTATGTGAAAAATCTAACAAACCTAATCGTCGTACCTCATACTTAACCCTAAAGGAAATCATCGTCGCGAAAACAACCATAATTAAATCCATCCAACAAAATTCATTCAGTGAAGATATTCGCGCCCTAATAACCAAAAACCAACTACCCCAAAAATCAAAACTTCTTAAATACTCTCCCTTTTTAGATAATAAAGGTCTTCTAAGAGTAGGAGGCAGGATAAAAAATGCTAACATATCTTTTAACATAAAACATCCTTATATTCTACCTAATAACAATTTTTCTGCTCTTCTTATAGAAGATATCCACAAAGGTAACCTTCACCCAGGAGTTTCCGCAACCTTCGCCATTGTAAAACAACAGTTTTGGATCTTGGGCTCTCGTAACATCATCCGTAAGATTGTTTTTGGTTGTAATAGATGTTACAAACTGCGAAAGGATACCACTACGCAGCTAATGGGTGACTTACCATCGCAAAGGATATCACAAAGCCGTCCGTTTTCACATACAGGTTGTGATTATGCTGGGCCTTTTAACATCAAGATTTCTCGAGGTCGTAATCCAAAAACATCAAAGGCTTACATATGTTTATTTGTATGTATGGCCACAAAGGCTATTCACCTTGAGCTAGTGAGTGATCTCACTTCTGAAGCCTTTCTCGCCGCTTTTCGTCGATTTGTTTCGAGACGTGGACTCTGTTCGAATGTCTATTCGGACAATGGAACCAACTTCCAAGGCGCGCGTCGGTGTCTCAACGAGATGCACAAGTTGGTTATGTCAGAAGCATTCAATGAAGCCGTTGCTACGGCACTAGCAAAGGACAGTGTGGAATGGCACTTTATCCCTCCTTCGGCACCCCATTTTGGTGGTTTGTGGGAGGCTGGTGTCAAGTCCGTCAAGTTTCACATACGACGTGTAATCGGATCAACTATACTTACTTTCGAAGAATTATACACAGTTCTTACTCAAATCGAAGCTGTTCTAAATTCTCGTCCTCTATGTGTTATATCAGATAATGATTTAAACCCTCTAACCCCAGCACATTTCATTATAGGTGAACCATTTACTGCAGTTCCAGAGCCAACTTCTTTGAACACACCAGTCAACCGACTCTCTCATTGGAATCACCTCCAAAATATGGTCCAAGGGTTTTGGAAACGATGGCGTATGGAGTACATCACCACCCTTCAAGAACGTCCAAAGTGGAAACGATCCACCCCAAACCTAATTCCAGGAGACCTGGTTATTATAAAGGAGCCAAATCTTCCACCAACAAAATGGATTCTTGGCAAGATCGAAGCAACAACTCAAGGGTCTGATGGTCGGGCACGAGTTGCAACTGTAAAGACCGCTGGCGGAACATTTGTCCGTCCAATCACCAAGCTGGCAAGAGTACCCATGTCCTGAAACTCGTTCCAGGGGGGCCGGAATGTTCAAGATTAATCAAACTAAATTTAAATTCAAATCATTTATTAATTTCATTTCAAATTCCTTATCATTGATTAAACGATTTTTGAATAACATCATTGTAAAAAACCCTGCTTGGAAGATTATTCGCGCGACTCACTGTACTTACTTGAAACAAACAACTTATAATCCGCTTAATCCTCATCCAAGGCCAATAATTTGCATATTGTAATGCATTGGATTTGGATGATTTGGTATAGAAAAAAAAACCACTATGTATGTATCATTCGGTGCAAGACAATTTTAAAGCTTTTTTTGGTTTGACCACCGCCGTGAACACATCTTCCAAGCAGGCCCTAATTGGTAACATTTTTGCATTATACAATTAAAATATAAACTTTATAACATTTTTATTATACAATTAAAACTTAAACATTATAACGATTTAATCAAATCTTTCGAATTCTCAATCACTTGTGTTGCAATCGATGTAAAAGCACCTTCAGTATCTATAACTATTATTTTCGTGTTTCGAAATTGGGAGATAATTTCAATCAATGGATTTTTTATGTCAATTGAGTTTCTAGACGGAATGTGTTTTATAATAGCAAATTTGGAAAATTTGTCTATACATGTTATGAAATATTTTTGGCTGGTATTGTTAATATCTAAGTGCAGAATCTCGCCTACATATGTACATACGTGGGAATTGGTGTTGCACCGATTGGATGTTGCGCTGGTCTGCGCTGATGTTTATTTTTCTTGCAAATTATACATTTGGAAACGTACATACATACATATGTGTTACATAGCTTCATAAGATTTGGGAAATAGTATTCAGATATTATTTGTCTGTAAATTTCATGTGGTCCTCTATGAGCTCTGTTATGCTCGGTTATAATAAGTTCTTCTTGATCGTGTTCGTTATACACATCTTGAACAAGCTTTTTTGCATATTTCATTTTTACTTTGGAGAAAGCTATCATGAGAGTATTTTGTACTTTTCCTAAAGTTTCAAGTTCGCAATAGATGCCATTGACTGCGTTCGTATTAAAGCATCATTCACATGAGCGCGACCAACGAACGACGAATGAATTACAAAATGTGAGTTTATATACGTTTAAAGACATATTTCCACACAAATTCTTAACAAAACGATAGCAATATAGTTTCTATTTGATTTATGATGCATACTTTTACTTTTCAATATCATATATTAATAAATTTAAGAAAACAAATTTATTCGTCGCGAAAAAAATTATAGTTGATACGAACTGTCAAACTTTATTCGCGTTCCACATTATCCACACTCGCAACGAATAAAATAATCGCGCGTACTTAACCTAAAAAAATCGTTCTTGTTTTGGTTTCGGTGGTGAATGTCAAACTTCATTCGCGACGAATTAAAAACTCTCATGTGAAAGAAATGTCAAAATCGACGAATAATCGATCATTCCTTGGTCGTTGGTCGTGCTCATGTGAATATTGCTTAAGAATATAATATAATATAATATGAATATCAGGAGCACCATATAAATAATTTTTAAAAGATTGCAATGCCCAGACTATCGCTAGCATTTCTCGTTCATTTGTAGCGATATCCTATTCGGATTTACTCAAAGTTCGAAATATCATTGTGATAGGTCTACCACCTTGAGAGAGAAATGCGCCTATTGCTTGTGATGAAGCATCGGTAGTCAAATCTAAGGGCTTACGAAAGTCGGGATAGAATAGTAATACATCTTCGGAGGCTAAAATGTTCTTTATTCTATTAAAGACACATATATAGCCTCAGCATCAAGAGTAATTTTGATGTTCTTAGACTTGTTCGTTCCTACATTTCCGTTTTCTCCTCTGAGATATTTTGTTAATGGTTTGGTTATCTGAGCATAGTCTTTTACAAATCGACGGTAATAACCAGAAAGACCAAGAAAAGAAGTGTTTTTTGCACATCAAAGTCAATAATGTCTTTGACTTTATTGGGGCAGGTTTTAATACCGTCTTCAGATACAAGAAATCCTAAAAATTCAACCTGATGCCTGAAAAATTTACATTTTTCTTTGGATATGTTGGCGTTGAAAACTTTAGAAAATATAGTTTTCATATCTTCCAAATGCTCTTCCTCTGTTTGAGAAAAAATAATTACGTCATCGATATATTATGACACATTTTGCATATATCGCTCCGTAGTATGTTATCAATTGTTCGCTGAAATATACTTAGAGCGTTTTTCAAGTCGAAAGGCAATCTGCAAAACTCATATGTACTTTCGATTATTTATGTAAAACGCCGTTTTTTCTCGGTCCTCTTCTTCTAGGAGAATTTGATTTAAGCCGGATTTTAAATCGATCGTTGTATGATATTTTGCTTGCCCTAAATTGGATAAAATAACGGAAGCTCGGTAAAATAAAGCTAAAATTTGCTTCAAGAGAAGCAATTCCAAAGAAAGGAAAAGAAATAAAAAAAAATTATAAAACAAAAAATAATGTCTATCAAATATTTATTGAAATTAAAGTTCATATTACAAGGTATAACTTGTCTGGCTGACGGTAGAATCTCAAGTGAGTTAAAGAAACTTAAAATAAAGAGGAATAGAAAATAGGATGAAAGGACAGGTGAATGGATCGTAATTGGGACGTAAAGCTTGTAAGAGTTTTAAAGAAAGTAGTAGAAGCTAGGTGATGGCAAATTTAAAGTAAGTTAAGTGTCTAAGATTAATTAAATTGAATATTGAACATACCGCCAGCCAAGAACGACTGTTATTAATTAAGTTTTAAAGTTAACAACTAAAATATCAATAATAAAAAAAAAGTTGAGTAAAAGAAATATATGTATGTATAAAGGCATTTCCTCCGATATAGTCGTTGAGTGAGGGATCAGGTTTGTCAGCGCCTGATACTCGCTGCAGGAAAAAAAATAAAAAAAATCAGCTTTTAAGATGATAATGATGTATCTATCGGTTCGTTTGTAGGTAGCAGGCATAGTTTTGTTATGGGGCGTTTATATTGTTTCCCATTCCATAAAAGCGTAACCACTCTGCAAATGTCGTCTTGTCCTGGATGGACTTGTATAACCCTTGCTAATGGCCATTTTTCTGGAGGAAAACGTTCATCTGTAATTAGCACAATATCGTTAACGCAGAAATTCCGTTGAATTTTCGAAAGCTTATTGGGTCTGTTCTGAAGCCTGATCAAATATTCCGTTCTCCATCGATCCCAGAAATGTTGGAACATTTGTTGAATCTGCTGCCAACGTTGAAGATGGTTCGTTTTCAGAAAATACGGTTTCAGAAAGCGATGCGGATATTGCAAATAATTTTAATCTGTTTTTCAAAGATGTAGTTAAAAATCATACACCAATTTCCTCAAACATCGAAAATGTTTGTCTAGAACATCCAAATGATGATTTAGTTTTGTCTTCCTTCTTTTTTAGTGCGGTTACCAAAATGAAGTATCTCATGTGATTGCTAACTTGAAATCAAAAACTTCCTTTGGAATAGATGGCTTAAGCAGCATAGTAATAAAAAAAAATGTTTTTATAACAAGGCCCTTATCATATATTGTCAACTTAAGCTTTGAAAGTGGGGTATTCCCAGAATGCCTTAAAACTGCAATTATTATCCCGATACATAAAAAAGGTGACACAACAGACCCTAATAACTACAGACCAGTTTCATTGCTATCCGTTTTCTCGAAAATTAAAAAAAAAAAATAATAACTAAAAGAATGCTTAAGTTTCTTGGTAAATATAGAATTCTCAGCTCAGCGCAATTTGGATTCATGAAGGGTAAGTATACCGAAGATGCAGTAGTGACTCTCTTGGAAAGCATTAAGTTTCAGACAGTTAATCAAACACCAGTTTGATAAATGATCGAGGTCTATTTGGAGATTAAAGCAATCACAAATGATATTCTATTTTAAAAATAATTTAAGATCATCTACATTGTATGAGACATTGGCTGAACTTTATGTTTTTACAAATATCATCGATTAAGATTATAAATAAAAGTGGGTCAAGATAACTTCCCTGGGGACTCCTGAGGTACATTTAGTAGATCTCGAGGTTTGATTGTCAAGTTTTACTTTTTGTAACCCATCATTGTAAAAGATGAAATCCACTGAAGGAGATTAGAGTGAAATCCAAAATTATGAAAGATGAAATCCACTGAAGGAGATTAGAGTGAATCCCAAAATTATGAAGCTTACGAAGCAGTATGTTATGGCATACAGAATCAAATGGCTTATTAAAATCCGTGTAGATAGCTTCTACTTGACTTTGACTTTCTATTCAATTAATAACGAAAGAGGTAAAATATGCGAGATTAGTGACAGTTGATCTACCTAATATACATAAACCCATTCTGGGCGTCACTTACATGTTACGAAACTTTCGAGCAATTATTTAGGAATTGTGGACAGCTTACAAATTCCTCTGTAATTTTTAACATTATTTTTCGAACCAGACTTATAAATTGGGATCAGAAAAGAAGATTTCCATTCGTCCAAAAATATTCCGGACGATAAAGATAAGTTGAATATAATTTGCAATGGAATGCACACAGAATAAGAGCATTTTTTTAAGACAAGAGCAGGAATGCCATCGACACCAGGAATTTGATTGGGTTAAAGATCCTGAAGACCATTTATACATCAGAGAATTCTAAGTGTATTGAGCCAATGTCTACTTTAGGGGTAATATCTGAAAGAAAAACCATGTTTCCTTGTGAAGTTGAGTAAACTGATTCGAAAAATTGAGCAAAACAATCAAGAGATTTATTAATGTCAGTAGAATTCAATCGTCAGTTGTGACTTTGTATATGAAAGCTATAGTACTCTCATGAGCAGACATTTTTAGGGCAACCGGATGCCGTCGTTGGCGGTAGTATCGAAAATGGATAATTTTGGGGGAGTGAGAGAAAAATATTATTTCCATTCCCATAAGCAGCCAGCAGAATAAGGGAGACAGTTAATTTAGCAGCCAAAAAGTCGACACAATTTCCTTCATTATATTTGAGTCTATCCTTTAATGTATATGTTTTCATATACTAAGCTTCCATATGAAGGTCGAAGAATTTGTTTTTGTAATTTCTTTATATCAATGCATTTTTATATGAAAAACGTCAATGTCTCAATATTGTGTCTTATAAGGGGATGAATGAAGTTTTTGTATGCTTACATCAACTGTTCAGTATTTTGTACCGATTTTTGTTTTTATTTACATTCATAAGTCTGTTTCTCCTTGCGTACGATCTTTGTATATGAAAAATGGTTTGTATTATGTATACAAAGCTACGATGGGATTTTTGTCGTGCAGATCTTTGTGAAGAAGAAGAATATGAAGGTAGTTATACGTTTGGTTATAGTTATGTATATTTTGGCTAGTGGGTAGGTATTTTGCTTGTATTTGGCATTAAGTTTTTCTTCAATAGTTGAAGATTAGATTTGTTTCAGCATTAAAATTTTTTTTTGGTAGATAGATATCAATTGGTAGGTGATTTTTTTTCAGGATTTATGTGGGTTTGATTTTAAATTCAAATTTTAAATATAAAATGTATTGGTAGGTAGGCAGGTATTTCATGTTTGTTGTTGTAGGTACCTTTAATACAATTTTGTCAGCTCGTCTATTTTAAGATGTGTGACTTTTAGGAAAATCCAATTGAAAGTTTTTTTAACTTATTAACTACTAGCCGACCCGTGCTCGCGTTGCTTCGCAAATTGTAACCACGAACATTTTTTGAATATTAGTATTAGCATATGAAAAAATTTCTCAATGGGACTGAGCATATTTTCTACAATAATATTATTAACTTCCCATAGGAAGTTATTGTAATGGGTCCGATTTGTCAAATTGAAAATGTTGACATTTCTCGACGTTTCAAGGCCCCTAGAGTCGAAATAAAAGATTTTTAGAAAGATGTCTGTGCGTGCGTGTGTACGTACGTTCGTACGTCCGTACGTCTGTACGTTCGCGACGTTTTTTCGTCTTCCATTGCTCAAGAACCAGAAGAGATATCGACTTCAATTAAATTTTGTTATACAGATAATAAGGCAGAAAGATGCAGAAAGGGCTCTCAAGAAAATTGCGTGGGTGGTTTTTTTACCATAGCAGTTTAAAAAAAAAGGTGAACATTTTGGTTAACCCTAAATATCTCATGAACCAATGACGCTAGAGATTTGAATTAAATTTTGTATTATATATTGTAACGTAATACAAAACACGTATATTTTTGGAAAAAAATCCAATTAACGTTTTTTTTTATAAATAAAAAAAACTGAAAAAAAAATTTGTCACCTCAAAATTTTACGACCAAAATATGATTTCATCTCCAAAACAATTTTGTACAACGAAGAATAATGTTTTTGACATCTGATAAAATTTTGAGAAAAATCTAATTGACAGTTTTTTTTATAAAAAATAAAAACCTAAAAAAAACTTTACTCAAAGTTGGGAAAAATTGAATTTCGACTCAAATATCTTTTCAAAAACTTGAGACTTAGGCTTCAAACTTATTTTACCTTATAAGAAATATTGTTGTCAACATTCAGTAAAATTTTGAAAAAATCTAATTGAAAGTTTTTTTACAAAAAATTAAAAACCGAAAAAAAAATTAACAAAAGTTGGTAAAAATTGATTTTCGACTCAAATATCTTTTCAAAAATTTGAGATATTGGCTTCTTACTAATTTTAACTTATAGGAAATATTGTTTTCAACATTATGAAAAATTTTGAGAAAAATCGAATTGACAGTTTTTTTACAAAAAATAAAAACCTAAAAAAAACAATACTTAAACTTGGTAAAAAGTTAGTTTCGACTTAAATAGCTTTTCAAAAGGTTAAAATATTGGCTTCAAACTTATTTTATTTCACAGAAAATATTGTTTTCGATATTCAGTAATTTTTTTTTATAAAAATCCAACAGTCCGTTTTTTCATAAAAAAATAAAATCTACAACAAAAAGTACGCAAATTTGGTAAACATTGATACATATACACAAACTTTTAAGCAAGACAAATCGACAGACGGGATGAGAAGTTATCAGTGTGGGTCGCAACCCAGCCTCTTTTTTTAGTTTATAATCAAAAAACACTTCCTTACCGAAATTAACACTTTAGAAAAAAAACTTAAGTAAAATATTACGTAGTAAAGGCCAAGCCGCACGTGAAAACAAACAAAATACAAAACCATTTCAATTTTTTAGTTGAAAACAGAACGAAATTTTTTTGGGTTGGTGATAATATCCCCCAAGATATAATCCCCAAAGGAAAATCCCCAAATCCATAATCCCCAAAACGAAATCCCCAGCAGCAAAATTCCCAAAGAGAAAATACCCATAGCGAAAATCCCCAAGTGAATATCCCCAAAACAATTATGTTCAAGTAGTGAATCATGCGATTAAATCGCGCGCGCAATTTAATCGCATGATTCACTACTTGAACATAATTGTTTTGAATATATTAAATTTCATTTATATTGCATGAAATGCATCAAGCAAAAGATTTGTAAACAATAACATCATCCATTTCAATTTTTATTCCAAAATTAAAGAAATACTCGACACTACAAAACAACACTTAGACAGCACTAAACAAGCACTACGAATACAATGATTCTCTATCAATACTAAAGTCAGACTGAGAAGTGCATGCCTTCATAGTGATTTTTTGTTTAGAAACTGTTTATCATTATCATTTATAAATATCACAATAAGAGAATTTCATAAGAGTTTTTCTAAAAACTGCATGCATAAATGAAGATATGCACGGATACTGGGGATTTGGAGATTTCGTGGGGATTTTGGCAAAATAAATTATTTAGTTGGGGATTTTGTCCATTTGTCTTATGTCTCTGGGGATATTATCAAAATGGATTAAATTTGTTTGGGGATATTAAAAAATAACGGTGATACTAACAATTAAGTTGTATACAGTTTTTTAAAGCCAACATTCTGTTCTATTAGCCAGTTTTTAAATCAAGTCAAAACTATGCGTAGTTTTTGAAAAATTTAATTTTAAACTCAAAATTTGAGTAAAAAAAGTTAAAAAAAGGTTTAAAGTGTAACTTTTTCAATACTTCAAGATTATCTACCATTGTTTTTATTTCAGAATTTATTGCTCTTATTTGTTTTTGATCAAAAACTGAAAACTAGATGATTTTATGTCTTTTAGTTTTTGAGAAAATTGAAAATAAAAATTTAATTTTAAACTCAAAATTTGAGTAAAAAAAGTTATAAAAAGGTTTAAAGTGTAACTTTTTCAATACTTCAAGATTATCTACCATTGTTTTTATTTCAGAATTTATTGCTCTTATTTGTTTTTGATCAAAAACTGAAAACTAGATGATTTTATGTCTTTTAGTTTTTGAGAAAATTGAAAATAACCACAACTACTATTTTAATTTAATTCTTTTTTTTTTTGCTTGAGTGGTCTTATTTTGATAGTAATAATGGTATTTGCGTATGCGTAATGCGTGTTTGGGTGTATGCAACAGTAAGGTGTGCGCGAGTTTGGGTGTGTGCAACAGTGGGATCTGTAAGGGGGGCATGCTGCCCCCCTGCAACCCCCTGCTTGGGAACACTATAGGATTTGGGGTGGGTGCAAGTTGGAGTGCGTGCAAGGTGGGGAGGGGGCAAGGTGCGGTCAATGGCGGATCCAGGGGGGGGGTCGTAGGGGTCATGACCCCTCCCCTGGGAGATAATTTGTTTGATTTTTCGTAGGAATTCCCTTCAATTCAAAACTAATCGTATTGCGTTAATGGATGTGACCCATATTATATTTTGAATTATTTATTTTTTGTATATGAAAACAATATTTGTATTTTACTTCCTTAAACTTTGTTACTAAAAGTACTACTTTTTACTGAGGACTGGACCAATAACATAATATGAATTGGAAATTCAGCCTTTTTCAAAAACGCAGCACAAATTCATCAACTTTTGACCAACTGATGATCCAGGGGGGGGTCATATGAGCCATAAAGCTTATACAGTTAAGTTGTATAAGTAAAAATTTCATCTATAGATTTATTAGTAATTTAACGACATTCACCAAAAAGTGGTTTGCTGTCAAAAACAACTAAAATTTTTGTTTTCACTCAATTTAGAATTTGAAAAAAAGTTTAGTAATGCTTTAAATTATTCTCATGAAAATTGTTTCTAAGAAAAAGAGCAAATATTCAGGTTCTTAAGAAGAAACCCTGAATAAGAGATCATCAATTGTATATTAAGTTGCCTTTATATTCCTTAAACTAGCCTTCAATTTTATTATTACATTTTTTTTGACACACATACATAAATAGTGAACATGAAGGTTTTTAATCCTAGCTTTTCCTTCAATTATATTTGTATTTGTAAAAAACTACTTATTAAAAAAACTCATCATTTGGCAGTAGTAAGATAGCGTATGTCAATCTCTGTAAATTATGCAATATTGCAATTTTGGCTACAATAAAAACTATACATACTGAAGTGATTTTTACTCGCGACATATAGGAACTATATGGTAAGTTTTGCATTAGTAAACAATTTCGAACTAGAGCTTGTAATCAAATATGACATTACGAAGGTAGAGAAGTCGAAAAAAGTGGAAACCCTGATTCCGTCCGTCTGTCTGTCTTTCCTGGCTCCTACAGTCCAAACAATTGTGTTGATTGAAAAAAAAGTTTTCAGCCCATTAGCGTAAGGCGTTTTTTTTTTTTCATTTTATTAACACGAAAAATAACAGCAGTCTCCATACAAATTTTTTGGTTAAAACATGTGATTTTTCTAAAAATTTCTCTAAATTGTGTGTTCTTAATTTGGCTTCTTTCTACAAGAAAGACATATTTTGGTATTGCTCCAGAAGGGTACCCCTCAAAAACCTTTATTTTGTTTTTAAGTTTTCTCAAGAACTAATGGACTGATTTCAATAATTTTCTCTTTCTGTGCAAGCTCTTTTTGATGATCAAATGATCAAATTGATGATGATTTTTTATGATCAAAAATGTATTTTTTTTTTTTTGATTTTTAAAACAATATTAATTTTGTTTACAAAACTCGATATCTCAGAAAGGGATCAACATTTTTTGACGAAATTTAAATGTAAAATGTACATATATTTATAAGCTCTTTATTTAGTGCTGACCAAAAATATTTTTAAGACAAAATTTAAAATGATTTTCGAAAAAAAAAATAAGTTAATCTAGATTTTTTGAAGAATAAAATGGCATTTAAATTTTTGAGAAAAACTTATTTTGCAGGTACATTTTTAAATCTTAAAATATAGGAAATATTTTTAAACAGACTTTTTGGAAGAAATTTGCAAGTTCTTACGACCCAGTCGTGTATTTTATTCATTTCAAAATTGGTTTTCTGTTGAATACAAAAGATCTTAAAAGATCTTAAAAAATTAAATAAATCTACTTTTGAAGTGAATTTCCTTTGGATGCTCTAGAACTAATATTTAAACACGAATTTCAATAATATAAATGTCACAAAAACAGCAAAAGTGACGCTATTGTTAAACTAATGGCTAATTGAAAAACATAATAAACGTTTCATATTCATTGATATAAAAGCTTTGAATCTCTTGAGATTTGAAGTGAAAAAAAATTCTGAAACGTTTAATTTGTGAGTGCCACACAAATTTCAATAATATAAATGTCACAAAAACAGCAAAAGTGACGCTTTTGTTAAACTAATGGCTAATTGAAAAACATAATAAACGTTTCATATTCATTGATATAAAAGCTTTGAATCTCTTGAGATTTGAAGTGAAAAGAGGTTCTGAAACGTTTAATTTGTGAGTGCCACACAAACGTTTCTTCCCAACTTATTTGTTCACCTTAATTTATTTTAATTTAATTTTTTAGAGAAATTATGTACTTAAATGCACCTATGTACATATATCCTCAAATTCAAGAACCAAGCATTTTTCTCTCTACGATTTTTAAGTTTTGTTGACTTCTTTAAGGTCAAAATACGAGTAAGCAGACTGATAGCGATAGTAATAATAGACTCCCGAAAATTGAGTTCGATAAAACTTCGTCAAAAAAGCCCGACATTTCTTCATATCAGATCCTCTCTCATTTTCTGGATTTTTGAATTCGTTAGCGTTCTTAGCATAAATAGAAATGGATACAAGAAAAGAATATTTTATTTTTGGAAAAAAAGCTACGTTTCAAAACAATTTCTAACATTTCTGCGTGAAATGCAGCAAAAACACTCTAAACCATTGTGTTTTAGCTCTAAAATATGGCACATTTATAAAACTTTTGGAATCTAGGAATGCTTTCATATGTAGGGAGTCATACAAATTAAATAGTTAAACCATACTTTGCTGGACAACAGTGTTCTAAAATAATTTGATAACTAAAGTTGTCATTTTAGCAATTGAAATGTGTAAAGGTTAGGTTAATATACTCGTACACATTATGTTATTTCAATTTTGTTAGCCTCCCTTACAAAAAATTAAAGAACATTTTTAAGCGGTGAGTAAAAACTCATCTAAGTGTGTGACCCCCCCCCCCTGATGAAAAGTCTGGATCCGCCCTTGGGTGCGGTGGGTGCAAGATGGGGTGCATGCAAAGTTTCTTTTGCATTTAAATAAGCTGGATTTAAGAAAAATTAATTTATCTCTTAATCCATATTCGATTATTACTATCAAAATAAGACTACGTTAATACTTAAGCAAGGAAAAAGTAATTTAATTAAAATATTTTGTTTTGGTAATTTTCAATTTTCTCAAGAACTAGAAGACATCAAGTCATCTAGTTTTCAGTTTTTGATCAAAAACAAATAAGAGCAATGAATTATAAAAAAAATAATCTGAAAGTTTTGAAAAATTACACTTTAAACCTTTTTTTTAACTTTTTTTATCACAAATTTTGACTTTAAAACAATTTTTTTCAAAAACTATGCATAGTTTTGACTTGATTTAAAAACAAGCTAATAGACAAAAGTGTTGGCTTTAAAAAAAGGTATAATACTTAATTATAAGTATTACCGTTATTTTTTAATTATTTTTTTTTCCATTTAATGTACATATTTTCTGAAACTGCCCCTACCGCCTAAACGGGGGGAGATAGACCCCCCTCCCATAGTAAAAAAATGCTTGTTTTTAACTGTTCTATACAAATCCGTGATTAAACTTTGTCGCCAAAGTTATCGTACTCTCCCCTGGGGATTCAATACGACACCCAATTTTTTTCTATTTTCTTCTTTTCTTTCTTTTATTCATACCTAGAAACGTTTTTTTGCAACCGAAAAATATAGTTTGCGGTAAAAAAAAAAACAAATTTGTGTTTTTAATGTTCTCATACATCTATAGGTATGCGTGTGTAAATATCCATAGACACATTTTTTTATTCATGTGCTCATGTTCAGTGCAGTGCAACTGACTTAACCTACCTACATTTGTGTGCTCTTTTTATGACGTCATTGTAAGTACCTTCTTTGAGTTATTTGTAAAGAAAATTTTAACTTAATTTCAGTTTTATTGTTCGAGGAATTGATACAAAATTGGTAATTGAAGCTATTATAATAGAACTTTTTTTATTTTTAAATTGGAAGAATTATAATCTATTCACTTCCTCGAACCAGAAAAATAAAAAAGATCTAATTTTTCTTTAGATAAATCGGCATTTCATGTGCACGGCACTGTTTATTTATTTTTATTAAATGTCCATAGTAACTTAAAAAAAGAGCCCACACTGCTCAGCGATGTGACGATAGAATTAGAGAAACAAAAAAATAATGTGTGTGTGTAGGTTAGTTGATGAACTATACAAAATACAATACAGAAAAATTGAATATTTAGGTAGGTAGGTAAGAGAAAAAACGTAACTATTAAATAGAACACATATTAAGAGAGAAAGAGCATGGGAAGAAAAGAAAATTAAAAATGTTGGAATGATAATGAAATGAAACAAAGCAGCGACCTCGCGATTGTGATGGAATCTAATTTCCTGGATAAAATAAATTCAAAAAGTTTATAATTTTATAATTTGTTTTTATTTATTTCTCAAGTTGTATGTTTAACTTAGAAGTGATTTTAGGCTTAAAATTTGCGCAACAATATTGACTTTATAAAGCAATGCTAATATTTGTCGATTATTGTATAGGTTTTAAGATATGAGTGGTTGTATAAGTCAACTAATGAAAACAAATGGACAACAAAAATAAAATTAATAATATTTAAGTTTGACAAATAATTAATGAAAAAAAATTAAAGCCATAAACACTCTCATAACAACATAGAAAATAATAAAATATATTTCAAATAAATCGGTTGACTACTTTCTGAGATCGTGCGTTACAAACTTTAAAATGGTTTCGCTTTTATATAATAGTATAGATTATTTCACAGAAAATATTGTTTTCGATATTCAGTAATTTTTTTTATAAAAATCCAACAGTCCGTTTTTTCATAAAAAAATAAAATCTAAAATTGCGCGCGAGTTACAAAGGTACCCACACATCCAATACCCATCAATACTCCACAGTTGGTATCGATCCAAATACCTAAGTCAGCAGTTTAGAGGAGCCATGAGAAGAATCCCAGTATAAACAAAAAGCTCTGACATAAACATCCGATGGAATGCAACTTGTAAACATTCGAAAGAAGCCACTACCAAGCCACCAAATAATAACGATATACATATCTATAAATTCGGCACCCTAGCGTAGGTTAAGTTATTAATTGTAAAGTATCTATAAGTTCAGTTCTTAATCATCACTCAATAAAGCAAGTTCCGTTGCCTAAAACTAAAAACTGTTGTCGACTTTAATTCTCGTTCCTCCTTGTTGTTTGGGAGAAGAATATTTTTATATTTTTTTCAAATCCCTGAGGATTTTCTACATAACTGGCGCAGTCGGTAGGATACCCAGTATCCGTTCGTATATCGGTTGTTTTAAAAATCGGTATAAAGAAAAAGTGAATATTTTTTTTTTATTATTAAGTGGTCTTAAATTGAGTTGTTATTGGGGTTGTGTGACCTTTTTCAAAAAAAGGGAAAGTCAAACAAACGCACTCTGAAAACGCCTTCTGAGACTGGAAGGTTGACCCAATAAAATAAAAAAAAACTCAGGCCATAAATAAAATCATAATCCAAAATCACTTAGGTAAATAAAATAAAACAAAAATGGAACATCAAGTAGAATTACTTTTGAGCGCAACAGCGGAACAGAAAGAACTCCTGCAGCAACAACAACTTTTACAACAGCAGCAGCAACAGCAGCAGCAACAGCAGCAGCAACAAGAGCAGCAACAACAACAGCAACAGCAACAACAACAACAAATCTTAGAACCAAAACCACTTTCATTCATTCTACCAGAGATGGAAATTATCAAGATCATCCAAAGGATCAAACCATTCAGTGGAGAAGGACCACGAGACGTCGCATCGTTTATCTATAATGTAGATATAAATGTACAATATCTCACACCAGCTACAAATGCATTTGCCATACAAAACATAGTCAGGGGATTGATCCAAGGAAGAGCTCAGCAGACTATAAGGATGTTGGGACCCTTTGCAACGTGGACAACCATGAAAGATACCCTTATTAAGCACTTTGGACCACAGGAAAACTACATATCCATATACCAACAAGCTGTAAGTTTAAAAAATAATTGTCTCGAGACATATTATTTAAAATTGTGTTTATTAATGGATAAGATTAATGTGAAATATAATTTTGAACAAGTCAAATCAATTGAATTCTCGCCAGAGAATGTTAACGGAATGTTTTTTAGAATTTTTTGTTCACAACTAAACACACACCAAGAAAGTTTTGTATTAAGTAGGAATATTGATTCTATGCAAAAAGCATACGAACTATTAAATACATATAGAAATTCAAATCCTAATAATAATATTTTAAATTCCAACCGAAACAATGGTATTGGAAGTTTCAATAATGGAAATTTCAATAATAATAGAAATAATAATAGGTTCAATAATTCAAATTCTAATAACGGAAATTTGAACAGTGGTAATTATAGTAGTGGTAATTATAATAATAATTATTCTAACTTTAGAAATTCTAATAATAGAAATTACAATAATAACAATCAAGGGAATTATAACAAGATAAATAATTATCCAAATAACAATAATGGTAATAATAATAATGGGTATAACTATAATAGGAACAATAATTACGGGAACAATAATTATAGGAACAATAATTACGGGAACAGTAACAATAGAAATAATAATAATTTTGATCGAAATCAGAATCAAAATACAAATACAAATACAAATACAAGAAACCTAAGCAACAACAATTCAAATAATCAAAATAGCAGGGAAGATAACCGAGACATAAATTTTCAGAAGGAAGCCTCAGAGGTCCTTTACCCATAGTAAATCTCACAATTGAAAATGAAATTATACCTGTACTAATAGATTCTGGAGCTTCAACTTCCAGCATAGATATCAATTGTCTAAAAACAAGTCTAAGGTATAAATTACAATATCCTCAAGATATAAATGGTCTCACAGGTAAAACAACAGTTACCGAAGAAATCAAAACATCTTTTCCTAAAGAATTTAATGCACCAACAAATAATAAAATGATGTGGAAAATTTTGAACCTTTCTGGAAAAAGTTTCAAAGCTATAATAGGACAAAATATTCTGTATCCATTAAACGCCATCCTCAATTTAGGGGAAGGTTCTTTTAAAATTTTTAATGAAACCCTTCTTTTTAATTATGCTTGCCCTCAAGAAATTAATTGTTTTGAAGAACTCAAGGAAACAAGTAATTTAGATTGTCTGTACGAAGATCTAAATAAAGAAGAAAGTGAATCCTTACGAAAAGTATTAAGAAATAATAATGACTTATTTTACAAAGAAGGAACCGATTTGAGTTGCACGTCTAATACTAAACATAGTATAACCACCACAGATAGTATACCTATCTTTTCAAAAATTTATCGTTTTCCTAAAATACATGAAGAAGAGGTAGAAAGACAAGTTCATGATATGCTTAAACAAGGCATTATACAAAAGTCTAACTCCCCATATAATGCACCAATTTGGGTAGTACCAAAAAAACAAGATAATTCAAAAACAAATAAATGGCGAATAGTTGTCGACTATCGCAAATTAAATGAAAAGACTCATGAGGACAAGTTCCCTATTCCGAACATTGAATCAATTTTCGATAGGCTTGGTAAAGCTCAGTACTTTACCACACTAGACCTTGCTAAAGGTTTTCATCAAATTTTGGTAGATCAAAAAGACCAATATAAAACTGCCTTTAGCACCCCTCAAGGTCACTATGAGTTTGTAAGAATGCCGTTCGGGTTGAAAAATGCCCCGGCTACTTTTCAGAGGATGATGAATGAAATTTTAAGGGAACATATAAATAAAATATGTGTCGTATATCTCGACGACATTTTAATATTTGCTACTTCATTACAAGAAATGGAGGTAAATATAAAATTAATTTTTAAAGAACTAAGAAAAAATAATCTTAAGATTCAAATTGACAAGTGCAAATTTTTTTCAAAAAATACAGATAAAGGTATAAAACCTAACCCAAGCAAAATAACAGCTATACAAAAACTATCCGCACCAAGAACAGTAAAACAGATAAAATCCTTTTTGGGAATAACCGGCTACTATAGAAAATTCATCGAGAATTATTCTAAAATAGCTATCCCGCTAACGGAATGTTTAAAGAAAGGTAGTAGGATCAATGAAAATGATCCAGATTACTTAAAAGCCTTCCAAGAGTTAAAATCATTGATTACGAGTCATCCGATATTACGATATCCTGATTTTAAGAAAATGTTTATTCTTACAACTGATGCTTCAGATAAAGCCATCGGTGCTGTTTTGTCTCAAGATAACCATCCCATCTCTTTTGCGTCTAGAACTCTCAATGAACATGAGATTAATTATTCAACAATTGAAAAGGAATTATTATCAATTGTTTGGGCAACAAAGTATTTTCGACCCTATCTTTATGGAGTCAAATTTAATATTAAAACAGATCATAGACCACTTATTTGGTTAAATAATCTTAAAGATCCTGATTCAAGAACAATCAGATGGAAAACAAGATTAAACGAATATAATTATAATATAGAATATGTAAAGGGAAAAGAAAATAAGGTAGCTGATTTTCTTTCAAGAATAAACGTTGATGAAAATGAAATAAATATTAATGAAGATAATAATAATGGAAGAGAAGAAAACGAAATATTAGAAAATAAAGGTATAGTGAACAAATTTAAAACTCAAATAATTTTATTAAAAGAAAAAGAACAGATATATAAGAAGGTGCATAGCAAGAAAAAGATTTTTATAACAGAAGAAGAAATTAATAATAATGAAATGATAAAAATATTAAAGGAATATTTACCAGACAAAGGAGTACTAGCATTTTATTCAGAGTTAGAAGAAAACTCATTTAATGTATTTAAAGATAAGCTGTTCTCACATTTTACAATGTCACATTATAAATTAATTAAATGTGCATTATTGGCAGAAGATTTATTAAACAAAACCGCATGTTTAGAAAAAATTAAAGAAATTCACGAGTCAACAAACCATAGAGGTATTTATGAAAACTACAAAGAATTACAATTAAAATTCTATTTTGTAAAATTACAAGAAATAATAATCGAATATATAAATAATTGCGAAGTGTGCAATTTAGCAAAATATGATAGGAAACCTCCTAAACCAAAATTTAAATACACAGTTACACCAAGAAACAAAAATGAAATAATTCATATGGATATCTTCCATATCGAAAAGAAATATTATTTTACGGTAATTGACAAATTTTCGAAACATCTATACGTTAAAGAAACTATAGATAAAAGTTCATCTACCTTAGTTATATTGATAAAGGAATACATACAAAATTTTGACAAACCGAGGTTAATAGTAGCAGACAATGAATTCAATACTGCTAACGTTGTAGAATTTATAGAACTAGAAAACCTATCAATTCATTTTAATTCTCCCAATAGCCATACAGGCAATGCCGATATGAGTAGATGTCATTCGTCACTACTTGAACATATTAGAATCTTGAATATCACAGAACCCAATCTGGATATAACAGACAAAATTATTAAAGCTTCTAAGTATTATAATAATACAATTCATTCGACTATAGAAAGAAAGCCAATAGAAGTACAGTTCGGAAATATTGATAGAAACAAAATTTTTAATCTATTAGAATCAAAGAAAAATCAATGGTTAGGTTACCATAACAAAAATAGAGAAACAAATAAACCTTATCCTTATGATAAAGCTTATATTAAAAACTATGGTCAGGTAAGACATAAAGAAAAACCTAAATTTAGAAAAGTAGAAGTAAAATTAAACAATGAAGGAGTAACTATAAACAGCAAAGGAAAAAGAAATTTAAAGATCCATCCTACACGGATTAAAAGACAAAAAAAGTATTTTAAAGGTCCAATTAATAAACAAAAGTAAAATCAATGAGATTCTGTTTTCATTACAGATTTCAACTCACCTCAACATAAAAACCTTTTTTCTTATTTTAACAATAATAATAAGTGTTATAACAAGCTCAAGTGCAGATATTCAAATAGAAAACCTTGAAGATCAAGGAGTAATATTAATTAAAGACGAAGATATACCAATAGTAAGTGACTATTATCGAATCTACCATAGGGTAAACCTTCAAGAGTATATAGATATTCTTAACAATTTAACATCATATAAAAACCAAAATCCAGAGATAATAAAAATTATTCAAAGCAACCCAGCATTATTGCAGAAAATTACGAAAATCCAAACTAATATAAAAATGCTATTAAGTTCAAATGAACACTCTGTGAAAAATAATATGAAATTACGCAATAATAGAATAAAAAGAGGTCTACTTAATCCAATAGGATCAATATTCAAATTACTATATGGAATCATGGATAATGATGACAGAGAAGAAATTACAAATCAATTAGACGTTATAGACCAGAACGATAAGAAACTTGCAGAAGCATATAATAAACAAATAGAAATTAACGATATTTTCCAAACCAACTTTAGAAATATTAAAGATAACATAGAAGAAACAAAATCTCAATTATTAAAACTCACTGGAAATAGTAGAAACGAAATTAATATAATTAAAAATGAGATTTCATTATTGAAGCTTTCCAATTATGTTTCAGAATTGGATCAAGAAATTGAAAAATTAATTGATAATGTAAATGCAGCTAAAGAAGGAATCATGTCAAGATCTATTTTGGACATTGACGAAATTGAAGAAAATTTTATAGGCTTAAACGAATTAAAAGAAATAAAAATAAATATTTTTGGGAAAGACAATTCAAATACTTTTGTAATTATTATAAGCATTCCCATATTTTTAGATCAAGAATTTCCAACATACCATTTACGATTAGTACCATTTATAAACAATACAATAATTGAAAATATTGTAGAACAAAGAATTGTAAAATATCAAAACAAAATATATCCTGTAAACAAATATTTAAAGAATTTAAAAAATCCAATAGAATGCTCTCCATGTAAAACAATAGAATATAAAACAAAAAATTATGTAGAAGAAATAAATAAAGGTCTATTACTTGTATTAAATTTTGAAAATATCATAGAGCATAATTGCAACGAAAAAACATACCATTTTTATAAAAATTTTATTGTGAATTTTAATAAATGTACTGTAACATTAAATAACAAAGTTTATAATAATAAAATAAAAACTTTCAATCACAAAATAATTATAAGTCCCAATTTAAATATGAATCTTGTTGACTCAGAAATAATAATAAAAGACCTTGTTATAAATGATATAGAGCATCAAAATAAAATAAAATTAATAGAATATAAGAACAATCGTAATACGATTACATTTTCATTAATAGTAACAATAAGCATTGTAATAACTATTTGCTATTTTATAATTAAACATAAACAAAGAAAAATAAAAATTATAAACAAAATTATATGTGCCGAAGAAATAAAAAATACTGATAATATACCTATGAACGAAATTGAAAATGTGAAGTCTCAGGAGAGTCTTCAATCTAAGGTGGGGGGAGTTACAAAGGTACCCACACATCCAATACCCATCAATACTCCACAGTTGGTATCGATCCAAATACCTAAGTCAGCAGTTTAGAGGAGCCATGAGAAGAATCCCAGTATAAACAAAAAGCTCTGACATAAACATCCGATGGAATGCAACTTGTAAACATTCGAAAGAAGCCACTACCAAGCCACCAAATAATAACGATATACATATCTATAAATTCGGCACCCTAGCGTAGGTTAAGTTATTAATTGTAAAGTATCTATAAGTTCAGTTCTTAATCATCACTCAATAAAGCAAGTTCCGTTGCCTAAAACTAAAAACTGTTGTCGACTTTAATTCTCGTTCCTCCTTGTTGTTTGGGAGAAGAATATTTTTATATTTTTTTCAAATCCCTGAGGATTTTCTACATAACTCGCGCGATTTAATCGCATGATTCACTACTTGAACATAATTGTTTTGGGGATATTCACTTGGGGATTTTCGCTCTGGGTATTTTCTCTTTGGGAATTTTGCTGCTGGGGATTTCGTTTTGGGGATTATGGATTTGGGGATTTTCCTTTGGGGATTATATCTTGGGGGATATTATCACCAACCCAAAAAAATTTCGTTCTGTTTTCAACTAAAAAATTGAAATGGTTTTGTATTTTGTTTGTTTTCACGTGCGGCTTGGCCTTTACTACGTAATATTTTACTTAAGTTTTTTTTCTAAAGTGTTAATTTCGGTAAGGAAGTGTTTTTTGATTATAAACTAAAAAAAGAGGATGGGTTGCGACCCACACTGATAACTTCCCATCCCGTCTGTCGATTTGTCTTGCTTAAAAGTTTGTCTATATGTATCAATGTTTACCAAATTTGCGTACTTTTTGTTGTAGATTTTATTTTGTTATGAAAAAACGGACTGTTGGATTTTTATAAAAAAAATTACTGAATATCGAAAACAATATTTTCTGTGAAATAATCTATACTATTATATAAAAGCGAAACCATTTTAAAGTTTGTAACGCACGATCTCAGAAAGTAGTCAACCGATTTATTTGAAATATATTTTATTATTTTCTATGTTGTTATGAGAGTGTTTATGGCTTTAATTTTTTTTCATTAATTATTTGTCAAACTTAAATATTATTAATTTTATTTTTGTTGTCCATTTTTTTTCATTAGTTGACTTATACAACCACTCATATCTTAAAACCTATACAATAATCGACAAATATTAGCATTGCTTTATAAAGTCAATATTGTTGCGCAAATTTTAAGCCTAAAATCACTTCTAAGTTAAACATACAACTTGAGAAATAAATAAAAACAAATTATAAAATTATAAACTTTTTGAATTTATTTTATCCAGGAAATTAGATTCCATCACAATCGCGAGGTCGCTGCTTTGTTTCATTTCATTATCATTCCAACATTTTTAATTTTCTTTTCTTCCCATGCTCTTTCTCTCTTAATATGTGTTCCATTTAATAGTTACGTTTTTTCTCTTACCTACCTACCTAAATATTCAATTTTTCTGTATTGTATTTTGTATAGTTCATCAACTAACCTACACACACACATTATTTTTTTGTTTCTCTAATTCTATCGTCACATCGCTGAGCAGTGTGGGCTCTTTTTTTAAGTTACTATGGACATTTAATAAAAATAAATAAACAGTGCCGTGCACATGAAATGCCGATTTATCTAAAGAAAAATTAGATCTTTTTTATTTTTCTGGTTCGAGGAAGTGAATAGATTATAATTCTTCCAATTTAAAAATAAAAAAAGTTCTATTATAATAGCTTCAATTACCAATTTTGTATCAATTCCTCGAACAATAAAACTGAAATTAAGTTAAAATTTTCTTTACAAATAACTCAAAGAAGGTACTTACAATGACGTCATAAAAAGAGCACACAAATGTAGGTAGGTTAAGTCAGTTGCACTGCACTGAACATGAGCACATGAATAAAAAAATGTGTCTATGGATATTTACACACGCATACCTATAGATGTATGAGAACATTAAAAACACAAATTTGTTTTTTTTTTTTACCGCAAACTATATTTTTCGGTTGCAAAAAAACGTTTCTAGGTATGAATAAAAGAAAGAAAAGAAGAAAATAGAAAAAAATTGGGTGTCGTATTGAATCACCAGGGGAGAGTACGATAACTTTGGCGGCAAAGTTTAATGACGGATTTGTATAGAACAGTTAAAAACAAGCATTTTTTACTATGGGAGGGGGGTCTATCTCCCCCCGTTTAGGCGGTAGGGGCAGTTTAAAAAAATATGTACATTAAATGGAAAAAAAATAATTAAAAAATAACGGTAATACTTATAATTAAGTATTATACCTTTTTTAAAAGCCAACACTTTTGTCTATTAGCTTGTTTTTAAATCAAGTCAAAACTATGCATAGTTTTTGAAAAAAATTGTTTTAAAGTCAAAATTTGTGATAAAAAAAGTTAAAAAAAAGGTTTAAAGTGTAATTTTTCAAAACTTTCAGATTATTTTTTTTATAATTCATTGCTCTTATTTGTTTTTGATCAAAAACGAAAACTAGATGACTTGATGTCTTCTAGTTCTTGAGAAAATTGAAAATTACCAAAACAAAATATTTTAATTAAATTACTTTTTCCTTGCTTAAGTATTAACGTAGTCTTATTTTGATAGTAATAATCGAATATGGATTAAGAGATAAATTAATTTTTCTTAAATCCAGCTTATTTAAATGCAAAAGAAACTTTGCATGCACCCCATCTTGCACCCACCGCACCCAAGGGCGGATCCAGACTTTTCATCAGGGGGGGGTCACACACTTAGATGAGTTTTTACTCACCGCTTAAAAATGTTCTTTAATTTTTTGTAAGGGAGGCTAACAAAATTGAAATAACATAATGTGTACGAGTATATTAACCTAACCTTTACACATTTCAATTGCTAAAATGACAACTTTAGTTATCAAATTATTTTAGAACACTGTTGTCCAGCAAAGTATGGTTTAACTATTTAATTTGTATGACTCCCTACATATGAAAGCATTCCTAGATTCCAAAAGTTTTATAAATGTGCCATATTTTAGAGCTAAAACACAATGGTTTAGAGTGTTTTTGCTGCATTTCACGCAGAAATGTTAGAAATTGTTTTGAAACGTAGCTTTTTTTCCAAAAATAAAATATTCTTTTCTTGTATCCATTTCTATTTATGCTAAGAACGCTAATGAATTCAAAAATCCAGAAAATGAGAGAGGATCTGATATGAAGAAATGTCGGGCTTTTTTGACGAAGTTTTATCGAACTCAATTTTCGGGAGTCTATTATTACTATCGCTATCAGTCTGCTTACTCGTATTTTGACCTTAAAGAAGTCAACAAAACTTAAAAATCGTAGAGAGAAAAATGCTTGGTTCTTGAATTTGAGGATATATGTACATAGGTGCATTTAAGTACATAATTTCTCTAAAAAATTAAATTAAAATAAATTAAGGTGAACAAATAAGTTGGGAAGAAACGTTTGTGTGGCACTCACAAATTAAACGTTTCAGAATCTCTTTTCACTTCAAATCTCAAGAGATTCAAAGCTTTTATATCAATGAATATGAAACGTTTATTATGTTTTTCAATTAGCCATTAGTTTAACAAAAGCGTCACTTTTGCTGTTTTTGTGACATTTATATTATTGAAATTTGTGTGGCACTCACAAATTAAACGTTTCAGAATTTTTTTTCACTTCAAATCTCAAGAGATTCAAAGCTTTTATATCAATGAATATGAAACGTTTATTATGTTTTTCAATTAGCCATTAGTTTAACAATAGCGTCACTTTTGCTGTTTTTGTGACATTTATATTATTGAAATTCGTGTTTAAATATTAGTTCTAGAGCATCCAAAGGAAATTCACTTCAAAAGTAGATTTATTTAATTTTTTAAGATCTTTTAAGATCTTTTGTATTCAACAGAAAACCAATTTTGAAATGAATAAAATACACGACTGGGTCGTTAGAACTTGCAAATTTCTTCCAAAAAGTCTGTTTAAAAATATTTCCTATATTTTAAGATTTAAAAATGTACCTGCAAAATAAGTTTTTCTCAAAAATTTAAATGCCATTTTATTCTTCAAAAAATCTAGATTAACTTATTTTTTTTTTCGAAAATCATTTTAAATTTTAAATTTTGTCTTAAAAATATTTTTGGTCAGCACTAAATAAAGAGCTTATAAATATATGTATGTACATTTTACATTTAAATTTCGTCAAAAAATGTTGATCCCTTTCTGAGATATCGAGTTTTGTAAACAAAATTAATATTGTTTTAAAAATCAAAAAAAAAATACATTTTTGATCATAAAAAATCATTATCAATTTGATCATTTGATCATCAAAAAGAGCTTGCACAGAAAGAGAAGATTATTGAAATCGGTCCATTAGTTCTTGAGAAAACTTAAAAACAAAATAAAGGTTTTTGAGGGGTACCCTTCTGGAGCAATACCAAAATATGTCTTTCTTGTAGAAAGAAGCCAAATTAAGAACACAAAATTTAGAGAAATTTTTAGAAAAATCACATGTTTTAACCAAAAAATTTGTATGGAGACTGCTGTTATTTTTCGTGTTAATAAAATGAAAAAAAAAACGCCTTACGCTAATGGGCTGAAAACTTTTTTTTTCAATCAACACAATTGTTTGGACTGTAGGAGCCAGGAAAGACAGACAGACGGACGGAATCAGGGTTTCCACTTTTTTCGACTTCTCTACCTTCGTAATTTCATATTTGATTACAAGCTCTAGTTCGAAATTGTTTACTAATGCAAAACTTACCATATAGTTCCTATATGTCGCGAGTAAAAATCACTTCAGTATGTATAGTTTTTATTGTAGCCAAAATTGCAATATTGCATAATTTACAGAGATTGACATACGCTATCTTACTACTGCCAAATGATGAGTTTTTTTAATAAGTAGTTTTTTACAAATACAAATATAATTGAAGGAAAAGCTAGGATTAAAAACCTTCATGTTCACTATTTATGTATGTATGTCAAAAAAATGTAATAATAAAATTGAAGGCTAGTTTAAGGAATATAAAGGCAACTTAATATAAAATTGATGATCTCTTATTCAGGGTTTCTTCTTAAGAACCTGAATATTTGCTCTTTTTCTTAGAAACAATTTTCATGAAAATAATTTAAAGCATTACTAAAGTTTTTTTCAAATTCTAAATTGAGTGAAAACAAAAATTTTAGTTGTTTTTGACAGCAAACCACTTTTTGGTGAATGTCGTTAAATTACTAATAAATCTATAGATGAAATTTTTACTTAAACAACTTAACTGTTATAACTGTTCTTTTTTTACTTTGGGTTTATTTATTTAATTTTTAACAATAAAAGACTTTGTATAAATTTAATTTTTTATTAATCGTTCGTACAAGAAAAACACGTCTGCTCGCTTCTGTTGTATTACTTAGACTAGTTTCATATTTCATTGGAAGACGATTGAGTTAAACTCAATCGTATTCCATTACATTTCATTTTTTCACCGGTAGTCCCTTTATATCTTTGTATGCGTTTTGCCTCTTACAGAATTGGCCTGTTACAACTCGGCCGTCCTGACTATTACAATCGTCCCGATTCCGTTGGCAATCATCATTTTTATCATTAGTCCATAATTTAATATTTGCCGCTTCCCAAATACCTTCGTAAGGTATTCTACCTAGCTGGAAACCCTCGACTTCTTTCAGTAGATACCTATCATTAGGTAATATTTTTGCTATACGGTATGGGCCCTTAAATCTGGGGATAATCTTCTTACAAGCACCCGGCCTGCTTTCATAATTTTTAACCATGACATAATTACCTATCTCATAAAATGCATTAATTCTGTTACGATCTTTCAGTTTCTTATTGCGATTCTGACTTTCAACTATTTTCTCCGAAGCTTTAGTTCTTAATTGCTCTATATCCCTATTTACCACTCGCTCTCCACAATTATTCAAGCTCTCTTTCAAATAATCTTTTACTACGCCTCTTTGTCCGATTCCAAATAATAATTCACTTGGTGTTGTACCTGTACTACTGTGTACGGTATTGTTCAAGGCAAATTCTTTTTTCGGTAACACACCTTCAAGAGAGGAAGTTACACCCGCACTAGTCATCTTCGCTATCATTGGGCCCAGACTCCTATTCACTCGCTCAACTTGTCCATTACCTTGAGGAGAACCAGTTGCAATCTTTACATGATAAATATTATTTTCGGTTATAAAATTTTTAAAATCTTCGGACTTAAATGCACTGCCACGATCCGATATCACGGCTTTCGGACGGCTATAGAACATAAAATAGGATTTCAGACAACCCAAAACTTCTCTAGTATTAGTTGACACAGTCGCGAACAATTTCACATATTTAGTGAATGCATCTATTATCACAAACACATATTTTTTCCTTGAATTCCTTAAGGAAATCGGACCTAGATGATCTATATGTATAGTATCAAAAGGTTTATCTCCCTTGGGAATATTATGCAAAAGTCCCTCATGTTTGCCTAACTTAGGTGAAAACACAATACATTTCAAACAGTTTGTAATGTGTACCATTACTTTTTCCTTCATATTTGGAAACCAATATGTCTTCATTATAGCTCCTACCACCTTGTCTCGACCCATATGTCCCATCTCATCATGATAAATTCTAATTATATTTTCCTCCATAACCTTAGGTACATAAAACAATATTTTTTGTCCCACTTTTCTATAGATCAACCCGTTCCGCATTTCATAAAAACGACTCTCCTTTTCCTCAAGTTGCTTCCTAATTTTATTTATAACTTCATCTTTATGTTGTTTAATCGATAAATTTTATTCCAGTGTATTTTCTTCCAATCTGCTCTAATATGTAATCATAGTTTAAAAGCTCTAATGCCCATCTTGCTATACGAATACGGGGATTAATTTCCTTCTTATTCAATGTTAGGGTCAATGAATTGCAGTCGGTAACTATTTTGAACCGAAGTCCATGTAAATATATCCTAAACCTCTTAAGCGCGTATATAATTGCTAACGTTTCTAGCTCAAAGCTATGAAATTTGGACTCATTATCTGTTGTCCTTTTCGAAAAATAAAATATTGGATGAAATCTTCCATCAACTTTTCTTTGCATTAAAATAGCGCCAAATCCCAAAGAACTTGCATCGCAGTGAAGTTCCGTTTCATCCTTTAAATTATACAACGCTAATATTGGTGCTTCTAATAACCTCTGTTTTAATTTTTCAAAACACTCGAGTTCCTTTTTCCCAAAATTAAAAATAGCTTCCTTCCTAATCAGTTTATATAAAGGTTGCGCAATTACTGAAAAACCCTCAACAAATTTTCTAAAGTAAGAGCATAAGCCCAAAAAACTATGAACCGCTTTCACATTGCGAGGCACCGGAAAATTATTAACTGACTCTATATTTTTCGCATCGGGTCTTATTCCCTCTCTTGACACCGTATACCCCAAATACTGAATCTGTGATTTCATGAACTGACACTTATCCAATCTAAGCTCTAGTTTATTTCTAACTAATCTATCAAATACTTCCCTTAATATATCCAAATGTTCGTCCACCGTTTCGGTGGCTATCATCAAGTCATCTATATATATCATCATTTTTCCAGCTCTTAATAAATCTTCAAAGACTCGACTGACATATCTTTGAAATTCTGAAGGCGCATTCTTCAAACCGAATGGCATTTTGAGGTACTCAAATTGACCCAATGGAGTCACAAAAGAAGTGTACTTAACAGAACTTGCTTCCATCTGCACGTGATGGAATGCACTTTTCAAATCCAACAATGAAAACATTTTTTTATTAACCAACCCATCCAATAAATCTTCGATTAATGGAAGTGGGTAGTTATCCCTCAAGGTTACCTTATTCAATGTCCGAAAATCTACGCATAACCTAAGCTCACCTGTTTTCTTTTTAACTAATACAATGGGTGAGGTGTACTCAGATCTACTCGGTCTTATTACCCCTTCGGTCAACAACCTGTCTAATATACACTGGACTTGTTCTTTTTCAAAATACGAAAGTCTACGTGGCGGACAATAAAACGGCTTATCATTGCTTAATGTCAATTTCATTTCGCACGTTACCTCAGGAATTTCGGGACGGTCGCAATTTACATAATATCTATCAAATAGAACATCAAATCTTTTTTTATCAGCAAAATCTATTTCTTCATTCGTTATACATTCTTCTTTTTTATCTTCTGATTCTATCATCATAAAATTTAAACATTCTTTTTTATACTCTTCATTTTCCATATCTTTATTTTGTTGAAGTATTGAAAAATTAATTTTTAAATTAGCAATCTTCAAGAAATCTTTTCCTAAGACCACTGCATATTTCATTGTGCCATCTGGCACCACCAACAAATTTATTTTAAACTCATCATCCTCAAATAATACACTACTCTCAATTATACCAACCACAAATAGTGGGCTTTTATTAATACCAAATAAATTATATTCTTTATTACATTTTTTAAGCAAAATAGGTGGTATGAACTGTTGGCGAACAAAGCTGACGGGACTACCGGTGTCGATTAAGGTTCCTAGTAATATTTTATAATTATAATTCATACTCTTAATAATAAAATATAAATTTCTTACATATTCATCTTCGTTATCCTCTTGATTGACATGGTATACCCGCTGCATGACTGTCCTCTTCGAGCATGTACTCGTCAGATGTCCCATTTCACCGCATACATGGCAATGGCATGCGCCTCGCTCACGTTTCGGCTTAGTACACTCATGAGCCATGTGACCCAAAACATTGCAATTAAAACACCTTATGGGTACGGCCTTGGATGTTGTTGCTTCGGCTGCTGTCCCTCGTCGTGATGCTGCAAACGTCTACGTTTTCGGAAGCTCGATTTTGCAAAACGCCTCCAACAACTGGTGCTTGGTGCGAAAACACTGCATTCTTGCCTGAGATCGCAAGTACGGGTCCGGAATCCCGTCGATGACACATTCTACCAACTCTTCATTTCCCAACGAGATTTTGTTGGCTAATATCGTTTTCTCGTGGAAATACTGTTGGAAAGTTTCGGTAGTCAACCACTTTCTGGCTTCAAGCGCTCGCTTCAGAGTTAGGCGACTGCTACGGTCACCGAACATTTCCTTCATTTCGCATAAGAGTTGCTGTATCGGAATGGTTGTTACATCCGACCTTGAATGCAACCATTTCTGGGCCTTACCTTTGAGCCGACACGAAATAAGTACTCTCATATCTTTTTCATCCAAATTATATGCCGCTTTCAGATTTAAGAGTTGCGACTCCCAATGTGAAAAGTAATCACCTTCGCCCGAAAATTCCGCCAATTAGTCTTTTAATAACGTAAAATTTTTTTCAACTCCACTGTCATTATGTATCTCTTTTTGTTTTTTTAACCACTCATTTTCTTTCTTTAATAAGTCATTTTCTCGCTTTTGTATTTCGATTTCTCGTTTCATTATTTCCAGTTCCTTCCTTACAATTCTCCACTCATGATCGTCACATCTAGCTTCAGCACTCATTTTCGTATTTCCACTCGTTGTCTTCTTCATTATTTTTTTATTCTTGTTTCGATCGTTTTCCTCTTCATTTTCGTCAATATCTTCAAAATGTGTGCTCGATTCCCCTTCTTGAATGACGCTGTTGTCTATGTCTTCATCGTTCGAAATGGATGCATCTGCTGTCTGGCTCTCATTTTCACCGTCTATTTCTTCCGTATTTATTTTCGCTTTTTCGCGTTCTTCTTTTGGCACAGATAGAAGCCGCAACAGCAATTCACTCTTGTTGCCTGTCGTTTTTTTGTTGAGTTGGCCAACCACAATTTTAACTGCGACGCAGTAAATTTTTTGTAGGTTTCTATTTCTGCCATTTTTTTTTTAAAAGGAACACTCGTTATAAAATATTATTGTTTTTAAGAATAGGGTTTTCAGGATCCCACTTCTGAAATTATAACTGTTCTTTTTTTACTTTGGGTTTATTTATTTAATTTTTAACAATAAAAGACTTTGTATAAATTTAATTTTTTATTAATCGTTCGTACAAGAAAAACACGTCTGCTCGCTTCTGTTGTATTACTTAGACTAGTTTCATATTTCATTGGAAGACGATTGAGTTAAACTCAATCGTATTCCATTACATTTCATTTTTTCACCGGTAGTCCCTTTGTATCTTTGTATGCGTTTTGCCTCTTACAGAATTGGCCTGTTACACTGTACAAGCTTTATGGCTCATATGACCCCCCCCTAGATCATCAGTTGGTCAAAAGTTGATGAATTTGTGCTGCGTTTTTGAAAAAGGCTGAATTTCCAGTTCATATTCTGTTATTGGTCCAGTCCTCAGTTAAAAGTAGTACTTTTAGTAACAAAGTTTAAGGAAGTAAAATACAAATATTGTTTTCATATACAAAAAATAAATAATTCAAAATATAATATGGGTCATATCCATTAACGGAATACGATTAGTTTTGAATTGAAGGGAATTCCTACGAAAAAGCAAACAAATTATCTCCCAGGGGAGGGGTCATGACCCCTACGACCCCCCCCCTGGATCCGCCATTGACCGCACCTTGCCCCCTCCCCACCTTGCACGCACTCCAACTTGCACCCACCCCAAATCCTATAGTGTTCCCAAGCAGGGGGTTGCAGGGGGGCAGCATGCCCCCCTTACAGATCCCACTGTTGCACACACCCAAACTCGCGCACACCTTACTGTTGCATACACCCAAACACGCATTACGCATACGCAAATACCATTATTACTATCAAAATAAGACCACTCAAGCAAAAAAAAAAGAATTAAATTAAAATAGTAGTTGTGGTTATTTTCAATTTTCTCAAAAACTAAAAGACATAAAATCATCTAGTTTTCAGTTTTTGATCAAAAACAAATAAGAGCAATAAATTCTGAAATAAAAACAATGGTAGATAATCTTGAAGTATTGAAAAAGTTACACTTTAAACCTTTTTATAACTTTTTTTACTCAAATTTTGAGTTTAAAATTAAATTTTTATTTTCAATTTTCTCAAAAACTAAAAGACATAAAATCATCTAGTTTTCAGTATTTGATCAAAAACAAATAAGAGCAATAAATTCTGAAATAAAAACAATGGTAGATAATCTTGAAGTATTGAAAAAAATACACTTTAAACCTTTTTTTAACTTTTTTTACTCAAATTTTGAGTTTAAAATTAAATTTTTCAAAAACTACGCATAGTTTTGACTTGATTTAAAAACTGGTTAATAGAACAGAATGTTGGCTTTAAAAAAATGTATACAACTTAATTGTTAGTATCACCGTTATTTTTTAATTATTTTTTTCCATTTTAAATAATAACTTTTTTAAATTTCCCCTCCCGCCTAAACGGGGGGAGATAGACCCCCCTCCCATAGTAAAAAATTCTTGTATTAAGACCCGCCAAAGTTATCGTATCCGTGCCAATCCCCAAAAAAAAGAATCCCCACGGGATAATATCCCCAAACAAATTTAATCCATTTTGATAATATCCCCAGAGACATAAGACAAATGACAAAATCCCCAACTAAATAATTTATTTTGCCAAAATCCCCACGAAATCTCCAAATCCCCAGTATCCGTGCATATCTTCATTTATGCATGCAGTTTTTAGAAAAACTCTTATGAAATTCTCTTATTGTGATATTTATAAATGATAATGATAAACAGTTTCTAAACAAAAAATCACTATGAAGGCATGCACTTCTCAGTCTGACTTTAGTATTGATAGAGAATCATTGTATTCGTAGTGCTTGTTTAGTGCTGTCTAAGTGTTGTTTTGTAGTGTCGAGTATTTCTTTAATTTTGGAATAAAAATTGAAATGGATGATGTTATTGTTTACAAATCTTTTGCTTGATGCATTTCATGCAATATAAATGAAATTTAATATATTCAAAACAATTATGTTCAAGTAGTGAATCATGCGATTAAATTGCGCGAATTAATAATAAAACAGAGTTTTAATATTTTTTGTTAAAAAGATCCTTTATTAATGATCTTGACTTACAAACTACACACATAGAGTCCTGAATCTGAAGTGCCACATTTCGGTTACTTCAGTTATATTTATACTTAGGTTATTATCCTTTCTTATTTTCTAAACTGAACATATACATTCTTATCGTTTCTTATAATGGGTGATTTTTTTGAGGTTAGGATTTTCATGCATTAGTATTTGACAGATCACGCGGGATTTCAGACATGGTGTCAAAGACAAAGATGCTCAGTATGCTTTGACATTTCATCATGAATAGACTTACTAACGAGGAACGCTTGCAAATCATTGAATTTTATTACCAAAATCAGTGTTCGGTTCGAAATGTGACAAAATGACAAATTTTGTTCAGCGATGAGGTTCATTTCTGGTTGAATGGCTACGTAAATAAGCAAAATTGCCGCATTTGGAGTGAAGAGCAACCAGAAGCCGTTCAAGAACTGCCCATGCATCCCGAAAAATGCACTGTTTGGTGTGGTTTGTACGCTGGTGGAATCATTGGACCGTATTTTTTCAAAGATGCTGTTGGACGCAACGTTACGGTGAATGGCGATCGCTATCGTTCAATGCTAACAAACTTTTTGTTGCCAAAAATGGAAGAACTGAACTTGGTTGACATGTGGTTTCAACAAGATGGCGCTACATGCCACACAGCTCGCGATTCTATGGCCATTTTGAGGGAAAACTTCGGAGAACAATTCATCTCAAGGAATGGACCGGTAAGTTGGCCACCAAGATCATGCGATTTGACGCCTTTAGACTATTTTTTGTGGGGCTACGTCAAGTCTAAAGTCTACACAAATAAGCCAGCAACTATTCCAGCTTTGGAAGACAACATTTCCGAAGAAATTCGGGCTATTCCGGCCGAAATGCTCGAAAAAGTTACCCAAAATTGGACTTTCCGAATGGACCACCTAAGACGCAACCGCGGTCAACATTTAAATGAAATTATCTTCAAAAAGTAAATGTCATAGACCAATCTAACGTTTCAAATAAAGAATCGATGAGATTTTGCAAATTTTATGCGTTTTTTTTTAAAAAAAAGTTCTCAAGCTCTTAAAAAATCACCCATTATATTAAACTGAACATATACATTCTTATCGTTTCTTATATATTAAACTGAACATACAATTAAGTAATTATCATACTTGTTGTGTACGTGACCATATGCCTTTCTTTATTTACATCCTTGTTTAATGTGTTTGGCATTGGTAGCGTGTGCAACAATATGTATCTTCGTTATTAATATATATTAATATATATTAATATAAGGCTATTTTATAGGGTGTGTTAACTCTCTCCCCCCCTGAATAAAAACGTCCTCGTTTTTTTTTTTACAATATATCAAAATTATATTTTACATTTTAGTTTTTGTAATTCTAAATCATATAAATTTTGAAAATTTTCATCATTTTTTAATTTTTTCCATTTCAAAATTAATTTTATAAATTTGATTGATAAAATACTTAATGCAAAGAACATGAATATAATGAAAAAAAGTTTAAAAGTAGACCATATGGGTTCTTCTTCAAAAGGAATTGTATATTTTCTTAATGAATCTATGTTATCAAATGAATACATTGAATTGGAATTTACAATTTCATCTATGATCAATGTTTCATTATGTTCATTCATCAAAACATTTTTTATTTCGTTATTTATGTTTGTATATGTTTTTCCATTAATATTTATGGAATCTTCAAATGAAATCAGGTTTTTTCCTGTAATAATTGTATTATTTAAAATATGTTCGTTATTTAACAATATAATGTTTGATTCTATTCTAACGATAGGTTGATCGTATTCTTGTGAAACTTTACAATTTGCTGGATTATTATTTAACATTGCTAAAGTACAATTATTATCTATATCTTTATTAATTTTACATATATAATTATTCAAATAGTTCATACAATTATTAATTCTGATAAAAGATTCGTTACATTTTGCGATCATTTTATCTATTATAATTTTTCCATGTCTAAATGAAATAGGCGTGATTTTATAATTTTCGCATTTTTCTTTAATAATTGGATATTTGTATACTGTTACTAAATAATCTTTAGTTTTTACAAGAGTAATGTTTGAACATTCTAAAATATTTATAATCGGAATATCTTCATGTTCCTGTGATATTATTTTGTGAATATCTTCAATATTAAGAGTTTCTGAAAGAAATTCATTTACCTTTGCAGCATTTATTGTTCTAACAATATTTAACAGTTCTTCATAAATTTCTGTTAGTAGGACTTGTTCTTTAATATTTTGTGGATTCATATCTCTAATAATTTTGTCAAATTGGGAGTTAATTACTCGTTGTTTGTTATTATTATTTATAATGTCGTTAAGACTTGTTTCAATTGCTACAAGGTCATCATGATCTGGATTTCCATAAGCATATTTGATTAGTTTGCCCAAAAAATTTATACTTCGTTTATTTATTTTATGATAATTTAACTGATTTTCAAGATTTTGAATCTTCCTAATTAAAGTGAGCTCTTGTTGACTCCTTTCATTATTTTTGTTTAATATTTCATGAAATATATTTAAGACTTTGGTTAAGTTATTTAAATGGAAAATTCTATTCGTGGCTTCATAAATATACACATTATCTGTTTGAGTTACTATTATTTTTTCGTCCTGAACGTTTTTTATTTTTATCTTCGCGGTTATAAGCACGATTACATTCACGAGTAATATTAGGAATGTTAATGTTTTCATCTTCCTGAAAATAATTGTTTTTAATATTATTTTTATGAACTACAACACTAGTTGTTGTTAAAATGGTATCACCTTGATCCTTTTCTACTATATATTTAATATGCCGAGCGTTCGATTTCTTTCGAAGGCCTTTAATTATGGTGAATATTATATCACCCTTTTTATATTCCCTATGCTTGGAATTTTTGTTCAAACGTACTAAAACCTTGTTAGATGCGCACTCTAATTTTTTAATTATTTGTTCATTATTATTGAATTTTAATTGATTAAAGAATAACTCTGTAGGTCTAAATCCCGTTACCGTATGAATTGAATTATTTAATTTTTTAACACTGTCGAATACTTCTTCTTCGAAATTCGTACAATTTTTTATCATTAATATTCTACTTAATTCACTGAGAGTGTTGTGAGAACGCTCTACTTGTCCGTTTGCTGTACATCTGTATACTGGTGTTGTGATTTTTTCAATCTTTAGTTTTTCACAAATTTGTTTTAATGTGACTGTGTTGAAACAATTCTCATTATCTGTCATAAGCCTTTTACATTGTGTAAAGATGTTGGTCAATACTTCTTCAACTTTCTTATACAGTTGCAATCTATTTTCGATTTGCCTTACAATCATGTACTTGCTATATTTATCTTTAGCTGTGAGAAACATAAGATTGTCATTGAAATATATATCCATATGGATGTATTCACCTACACATGTCGGTATTTTCGATTTTTGTAGTGGCTCTTTCGGTGGATTGCGGTCGTATCTACCAAAAAGACATGCTGCGCATTTTTTATTATATGCCTTGGCATTCTTTGTTATATCTGGCCAATAATATTTCTCGTTTATTTCGAGTATATTGTTTCGATAGCTTCTATGTGCTCGATCATGGGTTTCTGCTATAATGCGCAGTTGATCGTCACGTTCAGTGATATCACTTAGTTTTATTGGCGTGTATATAAATCTTGTCGTCGGGAAAAAGGATTTTATTGCTTTTTGTAACCTGAATATGATTTCCGGCGTAGTATATAAAGCGATTATTTTGTTTGGTTTAATTATTTCCTTGCACAAGGAAATTGCTTCATTGTTATTTTTAAACGTGACTACGTACCGTATCCTGTTTTCAAAGATATTCTTTGTTTCGATACCTGACTCGGTTTTTGAGAATATTAACTCGATTTGTATACTGTATGTATTTAAAGGTCTATTTATAGTTTTTATGACTTCATTATCTGAACTTTCTTGGGAATGTACAGTCTCAATAATACTTGTGTTAATTGCTGGACGGCTTAAAGCGTCGGCTACGACATTTTCTTTACCTGGCATGTATTTTAATACTGCTCCGTAATCTTCGATGATATTTTTCCATCGTTTTAATTTAGTGTTAGGATTTTTATCCGAAATACTATAGATTAAACTTTGATGATCGGTATATATGGTCAAATCTGCGATTCCATATATATAATTTCTTAATTTTTGCAGTGCCCATACGATTGCTAATAATTCCTTCTCGTTTGTACTGTAACTTTCTTCAGTATCTGTGAGAGTTCTACTAAGGAAAAATATCGGATTTTTGTTTTGACTAAGAACGGCTCCAATGGCTACGTTAGATGCATCAGTAGTTAGTTCAAAAGATTTATCAAAATCCGGTTGAAATAATTCAACTTGTTCCTTCAAAGCGTCTTTCAATCTATTTATTGCTACTATGGCAATTTTGTCGAGATTTACTTTTACTGCCTTGCTTTCTTTTGCTTTGACATTCCCATTTTCGCCTCTGAGGTAAATTGTTAAGGGTTTCACTATGTCAGCATAATTTTTTATAAACTTACGGTAATATCCCGTCAAGCCTAAAAATCCTCTGAGTTCTTTAACATTAGAAGGTATAGGAAATTCCTCTATAGCTTTAATTTTCTCAGGATTTGTACATATTTTACCATTTTTAATTATATGGCCAAGGTATTCTACTTGAGTTTGAAATAATTTTGATTTCTCATTCGAAATCTTTAGAGTAGCTTTATTAAGTGCATTGAATACTATTCGAATGTGTTCCATATGTTCTTCGGCTGAGGAAGAATATATCAACACGTCATCGATGTAAACATGTACAAAATTTCCAATATAATCTCGAAGAATGTCGTCTACGCATCGTTGAAAGACGCTCGGAGCATTTTTGAGACCAAAGGGCATACGTACAAATTCGTATTTCGCCCCGTTGATTGCGAATGCGGTTTTTTCTCTATCGTCCTTACAGATGAGGATTTGGTGGAAACCCGATTCTAAATCAAGAGTAGAAAAATATGAAGCTTTTCCTAAATTTTGGATCGTCATATTAACGTCCGGAATAGGATACTTATCAGTGATAGTCTGAGAATTTAATTTTTGGAAATCTACTACTATACGGCGTTTTGGTCTTCCATTCTCATCTACTCCTTTCTTTGGCACTGTCCAGATAGGACTATTATATGGAGAATTGCTCCTCTGTATTATGCCTTCCTTCAAGAGTTTTTGTATCTCTTTATTGACAAATTGATTGTCTGCAATAGGATACGGATACTGTTTTACATAGACAGGCTCATTATTTTTTGTACGTATTGTACACTGAGTAGAATTCGTAAAAGGTAGTGGACCTATGCTTGTATTACCTCGAATTAATTCGTCTATTTCTTCTTTATATCTATCCTCTATATTTTCTTCTATTAAATAATTGCACTTATGATTAACTGGCTCCTCACTACACATGGTGATTAAAGTCATGTTGATTAAGTCAATTTCCGCATTTAATTTCCTTAATCCTTCTAAACCAAGAATCATGTCGAATGTCTCGATATTTTTTAGTTCATAAAACGTTATTTCCTTATTCATTAATTTAATTTCTTTTTTTGAATCTATGACAGAAAAGCCGTGCATAGTTCGCATTTTTACCGGTTTAATTTTTATGGTTTCACTTGAATCACACTTAATATCTATATAATTATGGGTTGCTCCCGTATCTATTAAAATTTTATATTTTTTACTCGATATAATACTACTTAATGTAAGGCAAAGCAACCCGTCTATTAGTTTAAAGAATCTTGTCTTAAATTATTATTTACCATACCTGGTTCTGCTTGAATACTATAGTTGTCATCATATCGACTATTATTCACTCTTTGTTGCTTTTTATTCTGGAAACTCCCACTAGGTTCTCGATCTCGCTTTTCTTGTTGTGATTGTTGAGTCTGTTGATTGTAGTTCGGCCGTTGATTCTGTGATGAATGACGTGTCCCTGCAGCATTAGCTCGATTTCCTACTTCCATCGGATGATTATCGCTTCGGAATGGGTTGTTGCTCCCATTGTTGCAATTGTTTCTTCCCTGATTATTAAACAATCGTTGTTGATTCGAATTTCTTTGGAAATTCTGGTAATTTTGATTATTATGAGGGGCATTACTTTGTATGTTAGGGCGTCTCTCATGAAAATCTTGTCGTTCGTGACGTTTTGATGACTCAGGATTTATTCTATTTGAAGTCAGAATTTTTAATCCTTGATTCGTGGCATCATGTTCAATTCGTCTTGCGGCAGCAAATGCACTTTCTAACACAAGATGATGAGCATTGTATAATGATCCTTGTATGAAGGGATCTGTTATACCTGCGATGAATGTGCGTGTGGCAGCTTCGTTTACCTCCGTAGTTTTGTATTCTATAGCTGATTTTGTTCTTCCACTCATATTAATTTTTGATAATATTTGATTTAATGCACAGTTTACTTTGTCGTGAAATTCACTTAAGGTTGATTTTCCTTGCTTGAGACATTTTAGTTTGTCTTCTAAAATGTGAAGCGGTTCCTGATTAGCATAAGTATAATCTAATCTTGCCTTAATGGCTTCGAAATTAAAAATCACTTTATGATTTGTTAATAATGTGGCAGCACTTCCTTGAACTTTACTTTTCACAATCGTTAATGCTGTCGCATATTTTGGATGTGTGTTGAATTGTTCAATTTCAGCTATTAATCGTGTTGACTCGTCTCGCCATAGTTGATAATTAGCACTTTCACCGTCAAACACTGGTATGCTTTTAAAAGCATCTAACTGCACTTGTGTAAACAGTTTTTACTTCCGTGAGAATTTTTTCTTCAGGAATAATATGTGATGCTTGCCTTAAGGCTGATATGTCTTGGAGTAAATCGTTATTCAACTTTTGTTGTTGAATGAACGCATTTTTTAGTTCAGAGTTTTGAATTTTTAGAGCTTCGAGATTAGCTAAAATTTCTGCTACTTGTTGTGCATTCATTTTGAATTTATTTTGATCGTCAATTATTAAGGCACTGAATTAATTTTATTCGGAACTTCTGCTATGTTAATTACTAGTTGAATTAAGATTGATCCTCAATTGATAATTACTTTGTTGTGCACTGATCACTTTTAAGAACACTGAATTTTATCGCTTGTTGCACTTTTATTTCACTTTTGCCAATTTAATAATTCCAGTTAGTCCTACTGAATCACGATATTGGTTTGTGAAATTATTTGTTGTATTACTCACTTTATGAGTTGTTGATTTTATCTTACTATGTAAGTCCTCAGTCTTCCTTCCAGTTGGTCTCCGAGAAGTTAAACAGTTTATTTAACTCCTGGCAAGATCGCCAATTAATAATAAAACAGAGTTTTAATATTTTTTGTTAAAAAGATCCTTTATTAATGATCTTGACTTACAAACTACACACATAGAGTCCTGAATCTGAAGTGCCACATTTCGGTTACTTCAGTTATATTTATACTTAGGTTATTATCCTTTCTTATTTTCTAAACTGAACATATACATTCTTATCGTTTCTTATATATTAAACTGAACATATACATTCTTATCGTTTCTTATATATTAAACTGAACATACAATTAAGTAATTATCATACTTGTTGTGTACGTGACCATATGCCTTTCTTTATTTACATCCTTGTTTAATGTGTTTGGCATTGGTAGCGTGTGCAACAATATGTATCTTCGTTATTCTTTAGATTTACATGTATTTTTATGTTATCTTAAATTTCTAAGGCTATTTTATAGGGTGTGTTAACTCGCGCGCGATTTAATCGCATGATTCACTAGTTGAACATAATTGTTTTGGGGATATTCACTTGGGGATTTTCGCTCTGGGTATTTTCTCTTTGGGAATTTTGCTGATGGGGATTTCGTTTTGGGGATTATGGATTTGGGGATTTTCCTTTGGGGATTATATCTTGGGGGATATTATCACCAACCCAAAAAAATTTCGTTCTGTTTTCAACTAAAAAATTGAAATGGTTTTGTATTTTGTTTGTTTTCACGTGCGGCTTGGCCTTTACTACGTAATATTTTACTTAAGTTTTTTTTCTAAAGTGTTAATTTCGGTAAGGAAGTGTTTTTTGATTATAAACTAAAAAAAGAGGATGGGTTGCGACCCACACTGATAACTTCTCATCCCGTCTGTCGATTTGTCTTGCTTAAAAGTTTGTCTATATGTATCAATGTTTACCAAATTTGCGTACTTTTTGTTGTAGATTTTATTTTTTTATGAAAAAACGGACTATTGGATTTTTATAAAAAAAATTACTGAATATCGAAAACAATATTTTCTGTGAAATAAAATAAGTTTGAAGCCAATATTTTAACCTTTTGAAAAGCTATTTAAGTCGAAACTAACTTTTTACCAAGTTTAAGTATTGTTTTTTTTAGGTTTTTATTTTTTGTAAAAAAACTGTCAATTCGATTTTTCTCAAAATTTTTCATAATGTTGAAAACAATATTTCCTATAAGTTAAAATTAGTAAGAAGCCAATATCTCAAATTTTTGAAAAGATATTTGAGTCGAAAATCAATTTTTACCAACTTTTGTTAATTTTTTTTTCGGTTTTTAATTTTTTGTAAAAAAACTTTCAATTAGATTTTTTTCAAAATTTTACTGAATGTTGACGACAATATTTCTTATAAGGTAAAATAAGTTTGAAGCCTAAGTCTCAAGTTTTTGAAAAGATATTTGAGTCGAAATTCAATTTTCCCAACTTTGAGTAAAGTTTTTTTTAGGTTTTTATTTTTTATAAAAAAAACTGTCAATTAGATTTTTCTCAAAATTTTATCAGATGTCAAAAACATTATTCTTCGTTGTACAAAATTGTTTTGGAGATGAAATCATATTTTGGTCGTAAAATTTTGAGGTGACAAATTTTTTTTTCAGTTTTTTTGATTTATAAAAAAAAACGTTAATTGGATTTTTTTCCAAAAATATACGTGTTTTGTATTATGTTACAATATATAATACAAAATTTAATTCAAATCTCTAGCGTCATTGGTTCATGAGATATTTAGGGTTAACCAAAATGTTCACCTTTTTTTTTAAACTGCTATGGTAAAAAAACCACCCACGCAATTTTCTTGAGAGCCCTTTCTGCATCTTTCTGCCTTATTATCTGTATAACAAAATTTAATTGAAGTCGATATCTCTTCTGGTTCTTGAGCAATAGAAGACGAGAAAACGTCGCGAACGTACAGACGTACGGACGTACGAACGTACGTACACACGCACGCACAGACATCTTTCTAAAAATCTTTTATTTCGACTCTAGGGGCCTTGAAACGTCGAGAAATGTCAACATTTTCAATTTGACAAATCGGACCCATTACAATAACTTCCTATGGGAAGTTAATAATATTATTGTAGAAAATATGCTCAGTCCCATTGAGAAATTTTTTCATATGCTAATACTAATATTCAAAAAATGTTCGTGGTTACAATTTGCGAAGCAACGCGAGCACGGGTCGGCTAGTAGTTAATAAGTTAAAAAAACTTTCAATTGGATTTTCCTAAAAGTCACACATCTTAAAATAGACGAGCTGACAAAATTGTATTAAAGGTACCTACAACAACAAACATGAAATACCTGCCTACCTACCAATACATTTTATATTTAAAATTTGAATTTAAAATCAAACCCACATAAATCCTGAAAAAAAATCACCTACCAATTGATATCTATCTACCAAAAAAAAATGTTAAAGCTCAAACAAATCTAATCTTCAACTATTGAAGAAAAACTTAATGCCAAATAAAAGCAAAATACCTACCCACTAGCCAAAATATACATAACTATAACCAAACGTATAACTACCTTCATATTCTTCTTCTTCACAAAGATCTGCACGACAAAAATCCCATCGTAGCTTTGTATACATAATACAAACCATTTTTCATATACAAAGATCGTACACAAGGAGAAACAGACTTATGAATGTAAATAAAAACAAAAATCGGTACAAAATACTGAACAGTTGATGTAAGCATACAAAAACTTCATTCATCCCCTTATAAGACTGTAACGAAGCGTCACACTCCTACCTACTACCGACCGACACCAATCAACCTCCATCCACCGACCGACACCAATCAACCGCCTTCTGCATACCCACCAACCTACTACCGACCGACACCAATCAACCTCCATCTACCGATCGACACCAATCAACCGCCTTCTGCATACCCACCAAGTGAAATAAGTGACACCAACAAAATACATGCGATATTGTTGTTCATTATAAAGTTCACATTTGGTTCCTGCAGGAGAATTGGCTTATGGACCCAAGAAATCCGAAAAAGAAGAAGCTTGCTCGCCGAAGATTATCAAAGATTTTAGACTTTATATTCTAAAGCGCAAGTTTCCCCCGATATTCCCCTTCTCTATTACGAGTCGATGGGCCGTTGCTCCATAGCGTGCTGTGTAGTAACAACAAATTATTATATTATTCCCCTTCACCCTTCCGGTGTCGACGGGCACTTGCCGTATCATTAAGTATTCCCCTTCACCCCTCCGGTGTCGACGGGCACTTGCCGTATCATTAAGTAATTCCCCTTCACCCTTCCGGTGTCGACGGGCACTTGCCGTATCATTAAGTAATTCCCCTTCACCCTTCCGGTGTCGACGGGCACTTGCCGTATCATTAAGTAACTCCCCTTCACCCTTCCGGTGTCGACGGGCACTTGCCGTATTATTAAGTAATTCCCCTTCACCCTTCCGGTGTCGATGGGCTCTTGACCGTAGAATTAAGTTAGTATATACTAGGTATTCTTATCGATGGGTATCCTATTGTTTAAGCCGCTTTATTGGATTAGAAAAAATAAAACCAAAAAATATAAAACCTAATTCTTTTTATTTGGAAAGGAGTAGCTTGGTCAACTCTCTATACTCGAGTTTCGTGCTTTCTCGAGACGACCCTGGAGTCCGGCGAGCTTACCTCAGCCTAAGATAAAGAAGCATCACAAATTGGCGCCCGAGCAGGGACCTTTAGAGAATTCATCCAAATTCCGACCGATCCGCCCACCGTAATGAATTCCTAGAGGTTTTCCATCCGACCACCGACTACCGACCGCCGATCACCGACCGCCGACTACCGACCATCGATTACCGCCGCCGACCACCGATTACCGCCGCCGACCACCGACCGCCGACCGCCGACTACCGATCACCGTTCACCGACCGCCGACTACCGATCACCGACCGCCGACTACCGACCACCGTTCACCAACCGCCGACTACCGACCACCGTTCCCGACCGCCGATCACCGACCACCAGCCATCCATATAATATGAGCGAAAACGAAGCCAACACTGCCATGGACGAAATCAATCCGTTCAGGAGCCTCAGCTTCATATACATGCTCAAGAAAAACGAGCTTATAGAAATGCTCACCGCCCGGAATATAGAAACCGAGGGTAACATGCAAGTCCTCCGCCAGCGTTTAAGCGATCATCTCAAACAGGTACGTGCACACGCTTCTACACAAAACCTGTGTGCCCAATGGGCAGAGGTAGCCGAGAAGAGAGTAAATGCCGCCTTGGATGACGACGCCGATAAACACCCTAAGAATACCGCTCCTGACCCGATCACCATGCAGAAAACATCATTGTATGAGGAGACTACCTTTCATGTCCCGAATTTGAATGCTGCACACCGCGATAACGAACAACCTCGTATAGCAAATCCAGAACCGATGAATCAGCCACGACCAGAGCACTCCGGAGACGCGCCAGCACGTTTCAACTCATTCATGAATCACACTCCCCACCGGCTCACCCTAAGCTATGAAGCAGAAGTAACGAACATAGTGCGTAAATGGGGACTAAAATTCGACGCTTCAGGAAACCCTTTGGAATTCCTCGAGCGAGTTACCGAGCTGACTCGATGCTATAATATACCACCCGACGACATGTTGCGAACATTACCAGAGTTACTACGGGGTAAGGCACTGGAATGGCTCCGCATCTACAGTGATGGATTCACTAAATGGGAAGATTTCCGTGAATCATTCGTTCAATACTTTCTGCCAGCACGATATCTCGTCAAATTAGAGGAAGAAATAATGCGCAAGCGTCAAGGCCCACGAGAGAACGCGAAGGAATATATTCTGGCCATGCAATACCTGATCCGCCAACACCCTCGGATGAAAATTAATGAACATCTCGACCGAATATTTGATAACATGCGCCCCGAATATCGCCTTTATATCCGCCGGCGAGATTTCGAAAATCTAAACGAACTCATGACTCTGGCAGAAGAATTGGAAGCCGTAAAGAAAGAAGAAAGGAACAGCCGCCCTCCGACCGTAACCGCAAACCCTGTCGCAGCCTCTCCTCGAACCCTTCCGCCGACTGTACCGTACAATCGGGAGACACACTGCTGGAACTGCAAACAGAAGGGTCACCGAAAAGAGACGTGTCATCGTCCATTCCGACTGTTTTGCTCATTTTGCGGAGAAGACGGACGTTTAACAAAAGACTGCCCGTGCCATAGCAACTCATGCTCAGTGGTAAACACACCGCCGCGTCACGATCCCCGATGTTATATTCCGATGCAAATAGGAGAACATACCTATCAAGCTTTAGTAGACACAGGATCTACGAAGACGTTCATTGGACCAGGAATAAGGACGGCCTTCAGAAATTGGGGACTACCCATGACGAGTCAACCCCAGACGATCCATCTGGCCGATGGAAAAACTGTTGGCACTTCCGAACACTTCAACGTGACCCTAATGATCGGAAACGTAGAAGTCCACGGGACCGCGACTTATCTACCGTCACTCGTCGAGGATGCCATACTTGGGATGGACTTTATGAACCAAGCCAACTTGAAAATTACGGTTAGCGGCAAATCCGTTGCAAGTTCCAATACCCAGCCTCCTACGACACATGGGCAGTGTCACGCCTTAGCCCACTTAAACACAAATCAGCAACAACAACTCCATACCTCCCTGGATCAAGAATTATTGAAGTTCGATAGAATAAACAATGTATCAACCGTTCCTCCCCACCGAATCGAACTTACAACCGACAAACCGTTTAAACAACGGTATTTTCCTCGCAACCCGGCCCTGCAAAAGGTTATAGACGACGAAGTCAACGAACTTCTAAAAACCGGAAAAATCAGCCCGTCTAAAAACCCTGATAGCTCACCGAATTTGTCTGAAATCATTCAGCAACCGACCACCGAGCCGAACAGACCATCACCAGATTTAAGTCGACCTCGCCAACCAAGTCAACCAGCAATCAGAAAAAAAAATAGGATCAACCGCCGCCTAGCTCCAGCAATGAGAGAAGTCCAAGGATTGGATCCTTGTAAAAGGATACCCACTCGGCCAAGACCGATCCTGGCACCTCCCCGACTAGAAGAACCGCTGACAATACGAGTGGTCAGAAAGGAGAGACACCATACTGCAGCAGCCCAACCCGTCGTGCCAAAATCTCCGATGAGCTCCACCATGGCAAAAGTCCGGGAGCAGCAGGAACAGGCCCTCCGAGCCTACAAGGAGAAATGGAAGATGGACGAGGTGGCCGACCGATCGACTATTAAAGTCGTTGTCACCAACCGACCGGATGCGGACCAACACCAACCCAGTACCAGTCGCCAAGCCATGGCATGTTGTGCCATAACCGAAGGAACTGGCCCGAGTCCGAGTGATCCTTTCGAGGGGATCCAACTATCGGGAAGGAATCACCAAAGAAGGTTTATAATCCACCGCCCCTGGGGTCCAGTAATGGTGCTCATGAACCGAAAAGGAACGAGAGCTTCCCTACACTTCGGGGATAAAAAAAAAAAACAATCAACGTATTATGAATTATTATTATGAATTGTTAATTATTATTTTTATTTTTTATTAAGGACTGAACCTTTTTTTTTTTGTAAAATTATTTAGAAAAAAAAATTAATTAAAAAAAAAAAACAAAAAAAAAATATATAACTATATATATTATTAATAATTAATAAACTTACGGTTTTTTTTACATACCAGGAAACCTTCAAGACGAGAAGGTTCTCGTCTCAAAAAGGAAGGGGGATGTGTAACGAAGCGTCACACTCCTACCTACTACCGACCGACACCAATCAACCTCCATCCACCGACCGACACCAATCAACCGCCTTCTGCATACCCACCAACCTACTACCGACCGACACCAATCAACCTCCATCTACCGACCGACACCAATCAACCGCCTTCTGCATACCCACCAAGTGAAATAAGTGACACCAACAAAATACATGCGATATTGTTGTTCATTATAAAGTTCACATTTGGTTCCTGCAGGAGAATTGGCTTATGGACCCAAGAAATCCGAAAAAGAAGAAGCTTGCTCGCCGAAGATTATCAAAGATTTTAGACTTTATATTCTAAAGCGCAAGTTTCCCCCGATACTCCCCTTCTCTATTACGAGTCGATGGGCCGTTGCTCCATAGCGTGCTGTGTAGTAACAACAAATTATTATATTATTCCCCTTCACCCTTCCGGTGTCGACGGGCACTTGCCGTATCATTAAGTATTCCCCTTCACCCCTCCGGTGTCGACGGGCACTTGCCGTATCATTAAGTAATTCCCCTTCACCCTTCCGGTGTCGACGGGCACTTGCCGTATCATTAAGTAATTCCCCTTCACCCTTCCGGTGTCGACGGGCACTTGCCGTATCATTAAGTAATTCCCCTTCACCCTTCCGGTGTCGACGGGCACTTGCCGTATTATTAAGTAATTCCCCTTCACCCTTCCGGTGTCGATGGGCTCTTGACCGTAGAATTAAGTTAGTATATACTAGGTATTCTTATCGATGGGTATCCTATTGTTTAAGCCGCTTTATTGGATTAGAAAAAATAAAACCAAAAAATATAAAACCTAATTCTTTTTATTTGGAAAGGAGTAGCTTGGTCAACTCTCTATACTCGAGTTTCGTGCTTTCTCGAGACGACCCTGGAGTCCGGCGAGCTTACCTCAGCCTAAGATAAAGAAGCATCACAAGACACAATATTGAGACATTGAAGTTTTTCATATAAAAATGCATTGATATAAAGAAATTACAAAAACAAATTCTTCGACCTTCATATGGAAGCTTAGTATATGAAAACATATACATTAAAGGATAGACTCAAATATAATGAAGGAAATTGTGTCGACTTTTTGGCTGCTAAATTAACTGTCTCCCTTATTCTGCTGGCTGCTTATGGGAATGGAAATAATATTTTTCTCTCACTCCCCCAAAATTATCCATTTTCGATACTACCGCCAACGACGGCATCCGGTTGCCCTAAAAATGTCTGCTCATGAGAGTACTATAGCTTTCATATACAAAGTCACAACTGACGATTGAATTCTACTGACATTAATAAATCTCTTGATTGGTTTGCTCAATTTTTCGAATCAGTTTACTCAACTTCACAAGGAAACATGGTTTTTCTTTCAGATATTACCCCTAAAGTAGACATTGGCTCAATACACTTAGAATTCTCTGATGTATAAATGGTCTTCAGGATCTTTAACCCAATCAAATTCCTGGTGTCGATGGCATTCCTGCTCTTGTCTTAAAAAAATGCTCTTATTCTGTGTGCATTCCATTGCAAATTATATTCAACTTATCTTTATCGTCCGGAATATTTTTGGACGAATGGAAATCTTCTTTTCTGATCCCAATTTATAAGTCTGGTTCGAAAAATAATGTTAAAAATTACAGAGGAATTTGTAAGCTGTCCACAATTCCTAAATAATTGCTCGAAAGTTTCGTAACATGTAAGTGACGCCCAGAATGGGTTTATGTATATTAGGTAGATCAACTGTCACTAATCTCGCATATTTTACCTCTTTCGTTATTAATTGAATAGAAAGTCAAAGTCAAGTAGAAGCTATCTACACGGATTTTAATAAGCCATTTGATTCTGTATGCCATAACATACTGCTTCGTAAGCTTCATAATTTTGGGATTCACTCTAATCTCCTTCAGTGGATTTCATCTTTCATAATTTTGGATTTCACTCTAATCTCCTTCAGTGGATTTCATCTTTTACAATGATGGGTTACAAAAAGTAAAACTTCACAATCAAACCTCGAGATCTACTAAATGTACCTCAGGAGTTAGGTTAGGTTAGGTTATCTTGACCCACTTTTATTTATAATCTTAATCGATGATATTTGTAAAAACATAAAGTTTAGCCAATGTCTCATACAATGTTGATGATCTTAAATTATTTTTAAAATAGAATATCATTTATGATTGCTTTAATCTCCAAATAGACCTCGATCATTTATCAAACTGGTGTTTGATTAACTGTCTGAAACTTAATGCTTTCCAAGAGAGTCACTACTGCATCTTCGGTATACTTACCCTTCATGAATCCAAATTGCGCTGAGCTGAGAATTCTATATTTACCAAGAAACTTAAGCATTCTTTTAGTTATTATTTTTTTTAAAAATTTTCGAGAAAACGGATAGCAATGAAACTGGTCTGTAGTTATTAGGGTCTGTTGTGTCACCTTTTTTATGTATCGGGATAATAATTGCAGTTTTAAGGCATTCTGGGAATACCCCACTTTCAAAGCTTAAGTTGACAATATATGATAAGGGCCTTATTATAAAAACATTTTTTTTTATTACTATGCTGCTTAAGCCATCTATTCCAAAGGAAGTTTTTGATTTCAAGTTAGCAATCACATGAGATACTTCATTTTGGTAACCGCACTAAAAAAGAAGGAAGACAAAACTAAATCATCATTTGGATGTCCTAGACAAACATTTTCGATGTTTGAGGAAATTGGTGTATGATTTTTAACTACATCTTTGAAAAACAGATTAAAATTATTTGCAATATCCGCATCGCTTTCTGAAACCGTATTTTCTGAAAACGAACCATCTTCAACGTTGGCAGCAGATTCAACAAATGTTCCAACATTTCTGGGATCGATGGAGAACGGAATATTTGATCAGGCTTCAGAACAGACCCAATAAGCTTTCGAAAATTCAACGGAATTTCTGCGTTAACGTTAACGTTTTTCTCCAGAAAAATGGCCATTAGCAAGGGTTATACAAGTCCATCCAGGACAAGACGACATTTGCAAAGTGGTTACGCTTTTATGGAATGGGAAACAATATAAACGCCCCATAACAAAACTATGCCTGCTACCTACAAACGAACCGATAGAGCGAGTATCAGGCGCTGACAAACCTGATCCCTCACTCAACGACTATATCGGAGGAAATGCCTTTATACATACATATATTTCTTTTACTCAACTTTTTTTTTATTATTGATATTTTAGTTGTTAACTTTAAAACTTAATTAATAACAGTCGTTCTTGGCTGGCGGTATGTTCAATATTCAATTTAATTAATCTTAGACACTTAACTTACTTTAAATTTTCCATCACCTAGCATCTACTACTTTCTTTAAAACTCTTACAAGCTTTACGTCCCAATTACGATCCATTCACCTGTCCTGTCATCCTATTTTCTATTCCTCTTTATTTTAAGTTTCTTTAACTCACTTGAGATTCTACCGTCAGCCAGACAAGTTATACTTTGTAATATGAACTTTAATTTCAATAAATATTTGATAGACATTATTTTTTGTTTTATAATTTTTTTTTTATTTCTTTTCCTTTCTTTGGAATTGCTTCTCTTGAAGCAAATTTTAGCTTTATTTTACCGAGCTTCCGTTATTTTATCCAATTTAGGGCAAGCAAAATATCATACAACGATCGATTTAAAATCCGGCTTAAATCAAATTCTCCTAGAAGAAGAGGACCGAGAAAAAACGGCGTTTTACATAAATAATCGAAAGTACATATGAGTTTTGCAGATTGCCTTTCGACTTGAAAAACGCTCTAAGTATATTTCAGCGAACAATTGATAACATACTACGGAGCGATATATGCAAAATGTGTCATAATATATCGATGACGTAATTATTTTTTCTCAAACAGAGGAAGAGCATTTGGAAGATATGAAAACTATATTTTCTAAAGTTTTCAACGCCAACATATCCAAAGAAAAATGTAAATTTTTAAGGCATCAGGTTGAATTTTTAGGATTTCTTGTATCTGAAGACGGTATTAAAACCTGCCCCAATAAAGTCAAAGACATTATTGACTTTGATGTGCAAAAAACACTTCGAGCACTAAGATCTTTTCTTGGTCTTTCTGGTTATTACCGTCGATTTGTAAAAGACTATGCTCAGATAACCAAACCATTAACAAAATATCTCAGAGGAGAAAACGGAAATGTAGGAACGAACAAGTCTAAGAACATCAAAATTACTCTTGATGCTGAGGCTATATATGTGTCTTTAATAGAATAAAGAACATTTTAGCCTCCGAAGATGTATTACTATTCTATCCCGACTTTCGTAAGCCCTTAGATTTGACTACCGATGCTTCATCACAAGCAATAGGCGCATTTCTCTCTCAAGGTGGTAGACCTATCACAATGATATTTCGAACTTTGAGTAAATCCGAATAGGATATCGCTACAAATGAACGAGAAATGCTAGCGATAGTCTGGGCATTGCAATCTTTTAAAAATTATTTATATGGTGCTCCTGATATTCATATTATATTATATTATATTCTTAAGCAATATTCGTTGCGAGTGTGGATAATGTGGAACGCGAATAAAGTTTGACAGTTCGTATCAACTATAATTTTTTTCGCGACGAATAAATTTGTTTTCTTAAATTTATTAATATATGATATTGAAAAGTAAAAGTATGCATCATAAATCAAATAGAAACTATATTGCTATCGTTTTGTTAAGAATTTGTGTGGAAATATGTCTTTAAACGTATATAAACTCACATTTTGTAATTCATTCGTCGTTCGTTGGTCGCGCTCATGTGAATGATGCTTTAATACGAACGCAGTCAATGGCATCTATTGCGAACTTGAAACTTTAGGAAAAGTACAAAATACTCTCATGATAGCTTTCTCCAAAGTAAAAATGAAATATGCAAAAAAGCTTGTTCAAGATGTGTATAACGAACACGATCAAGAGGAACTTATTATAACCGAGCATAACAGAGCTCATAGAGGACCACATGAAATTTACAGACAAATAATATCTGAATACTATTTCCCAAATCTTATGAAGCTATGTAACACATATGTATGTATGTACGTTTCCAAATGTATAATTTGCAAGAAAAATAAACATCAGCGCAGACCAGCGCAACATCCAATCGGTGCAACACCAATTCCCACGTATGTACATATGTAGGCGAGATTCTGCACTTAGATATTAACAATACCAGCCAAAAATATTTCATAACATGTATAGACAAATTTTCCAAATTTGCTATTATAAAACACATTCCGTCTAGAAACTCAATTGACATAAAAAATCCATTGATTGAAATTATCTCCCAATTTCGAAACACGAAAATAATAGTTATAGATACTGAAGGTGCTTTTACATCGATTGCAACACAAGCATTGCTAAAAAATGAATTTAATATTTCAACACATTCTGTACCAGCTCTCCACAGTCAAAGCAATCGACAGGTTAAAAGATTTCATTCTACTCTTGCCGAAGTAGCTAGGGTGTACTAAAGAAACTACAACAGATATTATTGAACTAATGCTCCTAGCAACCTTCAAATATAATAACTCAATACATTCAGTTACAGGTTGTAATCCCTCAGACATTTTTCATGACACTTCTAAGGAAATGAAGTGTGAAACAACTTCGAAACTCAAAACCAAACAGGATAAAGACCTTGAATTTCACAATAATAATACCAAAGAATTCAAACCAGGAGAAAAGCTACATTTAAAAACGAATAAGAGAATAGGTAATAAATTATCTAAACTATATAATCAAAAAACTGTTCAGGCAGATCTAGGCACTACTGTTGTAATTGACGGAAGGCAAGCTCACAAAAATAATTTGAGGTAATACTCTACTTTCAGATTTACCCTAATATCACTAGGATCTACGAGGATAACTGACTAATCTTCTGCCCTATTTATTCCGATACGAGCAGGTGACGTTGCTATTTATGAAGAATATTTTTATTTAAAGCATGTAACAAATTTTTCGTTTATCGAAAATGTCATATCTGATAATAGCAATGTGTTAAATAAACTAAACGATGAAAGATGTAAGGAAGTACTGCTGCAGGATGTACACGAAATAGAGCGTTTGCTCCAACTGCTGAAATCTCCCATTAGAAACAGGCGACCAAGAGATTTCATAGGTTCTGCAATAAAGTTTATCGCAGGTACTCCCGATCACCAAGATATGGAAATATTAAAAATGCAAGAAGATGAGTTGCCTAGATCCAATAACAGACAGATTGATATAAACACCCTTATTCAGAATAGATTAGACGAAATAACAGATAGAATTAATAATTTTAATATAAATGATATCAATAAACACGACGCGGCTGGTGACTATGAAAAGTTGACTTCTATCATGTCTAGAAGAAACAGAATTGTAATAAATAATTTAAGCTCGGATGTTTACTCTTTAATATTACTTACTTACTTAAGGTGGTGCTACAGTCCTGTGTGAACTAGGGCCTCACCCAACAAACTTCTCCATCTAGCTCGGCCCCTAGCTAGATGTCTCCAGTTTCGCGCTCCAAGTTGGGTGAGGTCACTTTCTACTTGTGCGTACCACCAGGACGGGGATGATGAGGGTCTTACATATAAAGCGACACTTTGGCCCCTCGCGAGAGGACTTTGCTACCCAATTGCTTTCTTAGCCCAAAGAAACAGCGGTTAGCAAGAGTTATTCCTCGTTTGATCTCAGCGCTGGTGTTGTTTTCTGCGTTAATAGCGGAGCCTAGGTAGACGAAGTCCTTGACTACCTCAAAGTTACGTCTGTCGATGGTGACATTTTGACCGAGACGTCGCTGTTGTAAGTCCTTTCTTTACGACAGCATGTACTTTGTTTTGCCGTCATTAACCGTTAAACCCATTTTTGCTGCCTCTGCCCAATACTCACAAAAGTCCCATTGACATCACGCTGAGTTCTTCCGATTATCATTATGTCAATGTCATCAGCCTATGCTAGTAATTCGACGGACTTTTCAAAGATAGTGCCTCTAGGGTTGACGTGGGAGCTCTGCACTATTCCTTCAAGTACGATGATAAATCACATGACAGTGCATCACCTTGTCTAAAACCTTTTTTGACATCGAAAGGTTCTGTTAAGTTGTTTCCAACCTTTATGGAGCAGCGTGAATTCTCCATGGTCATCCTGCACAAACGGACGAGTTTGGCAGGGATGCCAAAACTAAACATGGCTCTATACAGCTCGTCCCTGTAGATACTGTCATATGCAGCCTTGAAATCGATGAAAAGATCGATTTGATGTTCTTGGGGTTTTTCCAGGATCTGTCGTAATGTGAATATTTGATCGACTGTGGACTTTCCTTGTCTAAAACCACACTGATAAAGACCTATCAGGTTGTTGACGATGGGTTTTAGACATTCACATATTACGGCAGAGAAGATTTTGTAAGCGATGTTAAGTATACTGATTCCTCTATAGTTGGTGCAGTTTAGAGGGTCTCCTTTTTTTTAGAATCGGGCAAACAATACTGAGGTTCCATTCATCCATGCTTTCTTCCGACCATATCTTACAGATAAGTTGGTGCATGCTCCTAACCAACTTATCTCCAGCTGCTTTAAAGAGATCGGCATTCAAGCCATCTGCTCCAGCGGCTTTGTTAGACTTCAGCTTAGATATGGCAATATTAACTTCGGCTAAGTCGGAAGGCCGGATTGTTGGCTTTCGTAGTCTATGTTGAATGGATCATCCTGCCTGACAGTGGAATTCGGTTCGTCATCGCCGTTATACAGTCTGCAGAAGAGGTTCTTCCATATCCTCAGCATTGACTGCGATTCCACTATTATGCTTCCACTTTCGTCTTTGCAGCCTTCTGTTCTAGGTTTATGGACTTGTGAATTCCGTTTCACCTGCTCATAAAACTTTCTAACTTCATTCCGGCTTTTGAACCTCTTAACATCTTGAACCTCTTAACATCTTCGACCGCACGCTTCTCATGCTCTTTCTTTTTTCTTCTGAAAAGTCGGTGTTCCTCTCGCCTCTTCTGCTCATAGAGCTCATGAGCAGCTCTCGTCCTTTTATGCAGCGCCGCTTTGGGTGCCTGTTGTTTGGCTGCATTTGCCTGCCGACATTCCTCATCAAACCAGGGGTTCCTTGTTGGTGGCTGTTCGAAACCCAGTACGTCAGAGGCGGCTTCTCTGATTGCATCCTGGCAATGTTGCCACTGGTTTTCGATACATTGTGTTGGCGGCAGAGAACTTCGAGAGAGGTTACTTGTAAGTCGGTCGGAGAAGGATTTGGTGATCTCTTGCGATTGTAGCTGTTCGACGTTGTACCTTCTCCTAGCATCTCCCTGTTTTGCCTTGGGTCTGGAAACCCGAAGTGCTACCTTGGCTTCCCTTCCTAGCTTGGCATTAAAATCGCCCAGGACAATTTTAATATCGTATAATAATATAATAAAGATCGATTTGATGTTCTTGGGTTTTTTCCAGGATCTGCCGTAATGTGAATATTTGATCGACTGTGGACTTTCCTGGTCTAAAACCACACTGATAAAGACCTATCAGGTTGTTGACGATGGGTTTTAGACATTCACATATTACGGCAGAGAAGATTTTGTAAGCGATGTTAAGTAGACTGATTCCTCTATAGTTGGTGCAGTTAAGAGGGTCTCCTTTTTTTAGAATCGGGCAAACAATACTGAGGTTCCATTCATCCATGCTTTCTTCCGACCATATCTTACAGATAAGTTGGTGCATGCTCCTAACCAACTTATCTCCAGCTGTTTAAAGAGCTCGGCATTCAAGCCATCCGCTCCAGCGGCTTTGTTAGACTTCAGCTTAGATATAGCAATCTTTACTTCGTCTAAGTCGGGAGGACAGGATTGTTGGCTTTCGTCGTCTATGTTGAATGGATCATCCTGCCTGACAGCGGAATTCGGTTCGTCGTTGCCGTTATACAGTCTGCAGAAGTGGTCCTACCATATCCTCAGCATTGACTGCGGTTCCACTATGATGTTTCCACTTTCGTCTTTGCAGCCTTCGGTTCTAGGTTTATGTACTTGTGAATTTCGTTTCACCTGTTCATAAAACTTTCGAACTTCAATCCTGCTTTTAAACCTCTCAACATCTTCGGTCGGAGAAGGATTTGGCGATCTCTTGCGATTGTAGCCGTTTGACGTTGTACCTTCTCCCAGCATCTCCATGTTTTACCTTGGGTCTGGAAACCCGAAGTGCTACCTTGGCTACAACGAGGTAGTGGTCCGAGTCGGAAAGTTCGGACATCTATGATGCTGGAAGCGTGTCTAGCGTCGATCGCAATATGGTCAATCTGGTTGACGGTAGATTGATCTGGAGAACTCCAAGTTTCTTTATGGATGTTGAGGTGTGGAAAATGCGTACTGGCTACCATGACGTTTCGCCCCACATCAAAATCTATGCGCCTGAATCCGTTGTCGGAAGTCTTGTCGTGCAGGCTTTTTTCCCGATTATTCCACCAAAGATGTCTTCCCTTCTTAGCTTGGCATTAAAATCGCCCAGGACAGTTTTAATATGGTAGCTAGGACACTGCTCATATGTTTTGTCTAAGAGCTCGAAGAACATATCTTTGGTGTTGTCATCCTTCTCATCTATGGGGGCGTGCGTACATATCAAGCTAATGTTGCCGAATTTAGCCTTGATGCGAATGGTCATGAGGCGCTCGTTGATGCACTTATAGCTCAAGACTTGTTGCCTAAGTCTGGCTCCAATAACAAAGTCGCATACAAATAAGCGCTGTTTGTTTTCTCGGTAGCTGTCACCATAGTAAATGTCGCAGTTTTTCATCCTCTTTTTGTCCGGCCCATGCCATCGTATTTCCTCGATGGCGGTGATGTCTGCTTTATAGCAGTGTAGGGCCTCCGCTAATTCTTCGGCCGCACGTGGTCTGTTAAGGGACCTAACATTGCACGTGCATATCCGAAATTCGTTGTCCTTAATTCGTTTGCGTGGGTTGTCAACAGTAAATCCGTCCGCATCCTAGGCTTGTGGGTGCTTCGCAACTATGATGTTTTAACGTGGCCCCCGACCTGCAGGGCCAGATCCTTAGTATAACTGCAAGGGCGGGGAGCCGGATAAACCGCTCCTTATAGGCCTGGGCTCCGAATAAGTCGTAGAAGCCCTATAAGATGTTCACTAAGTAGTTCAACCTTACTGGAACTGTAGACGCCACCGTTGATTCCATCTAGGGAATTCCTGCGCTGCCGTCTGAATAGGGAGAGGTGTCTTAGTGGAAACACTTCTCCCCCCCCCCTCTCTCGTTAACTACCCCAACAACTTTCCACTGGGGTTAAAACCAAATCTCCAGTTAAGGTACTAGGCACCCGATGTTCACCACGGGGCGGTGAGAGTAGGAGTTGATAGACAGAGGTGGGTTTTGAGAAAAACCTGGGGACGCTTGTATCCTCTTGAATGCATATGTCTACCATTTGAACATCAACTAGATGTCAACGAATACAATTTTTTTTTCTACGGATGAATACCTTGACTAAACCCGGAAGAATTTGAAAAAAACAAGACAAATCAAATAAAAAATCCACAATGGAAAAGTAGAACACAAAAGCAACATAAGAAACTAATTATTTTTTTGAGATGCACTTTATACGTTTTCCAAGCTGAAATTGAATTCATTGACTTTTCAAATTATCGAGTTGTTTCTTAACATACAGGACAAACTAAGATACAGAACGGACAATTTAAGTCAATCCATATTATGATTCTCGACCAATACCAATTCCAACATATCACCAATCCTTAATCTCGAAACAATACAAAACCAAACTATTTTCCCCTTGCTATTACATGAAATTCAACAGATCCGGAAATTTCTACATAACCCTAAAAATAAAAGTAAACGCTCTTTAAAATTCATAGTTAAAGGCTGGAAATGGATTGCTGGCAATCCAGATCACGATGATTTTGTAACAATAAAAGAAAAAAAAATTACAGATGTTTTGAAAAATAATAATAAACAAGTTAACGAGTTATGCAATCAACGAATAAATAACATTTCAAAAATTCAGAATGAAAATCTGAATTAGCTTGGAGATAATAATAAAATAAATTATGAGATCATTACAGATCTTAGGTATAGAATAAAAATTGTAAAAGAAGAACTAGAACTATGCTATTCATTTTGCAAAACTTGGAACAATTAACTCTTTTATATTGACAAAAAATAGATCTTACCACTAAAATATTTAGTGAACAAAAATTACCTTACACAACAATAGAAGAAGATTTAGATTTCGCAGAAAATAAAATTATCTGTAATAATTTATCAATTCTCTATATAATAAACATTCCTTTAAGAAAAAAATAATAAAATTAAAATAATTAAACTAATCAAAAAGAAAAATATTGTAACCGAAATTGTATACAATGTAGTTTTAAGAAATACGGATCAATTGTAGGGAACGACAAGAACATGTAAGACTTTTAATAATCTATCAATTTATAACTCTAAAAATATTGTTACTATTACAGACGACTCTTGAACAGCTTACCAGCTACTTGCAATACAAACTATAATCACCATATTCCAACCATATTACAACAAAGATTAACGTTTTTGATACTTACTTACTAACTTAAGGTGGTGCTACAGTCCGGGGCGGACCTGGGCCTCAACCAACATGCGTCTCCAGCCAGCTCGGTCCTTAGCTAGTTGTCTCCAGTTTCGCACGCCAAGTTGGTTGAGGTCTTCACCCACCTGCGTGCGCCACCTGAGTCGCGGTCTTCCTCTACTGCGCCGACCCTAGGGATTGGATTCGAAGACCTTCCGGGCTGGAGCGTTGATGTCCATTCGCTCTACATGACCTAGCCATCTAAGCCGTTGGACTTTATTTCTGTTAACTAGGTCAGTGTCGCTGTACAGCCCGTACAGTTCGTCGTTATATCTTCTCCTCCATTCTCCATCTATGCATACGGGACCAAAAATCCCCGAAGAATTTTTCTCTCGAAGCATCCTAAGACGCTCACATCTTTCTTTGACAGGGTCCAGTCCTCAGCGCCATAAATGAGAACCGGGATGATGAGTGTCTTATAGATGGTGATTTTAGATGCTCAAGAGAGGATTTTTCTGCTCAATTGCCTTCTAAGTCCAAAGAAGAAGCGATTTGTAAGAGTTATTCTTCGTTTGATTTCAGCGCTGGTGTCGTTGTCTGTGTTTATAGCGGTGCCTAGGTAGACAAAGCCCTCAACTACCTCAAAGTTATGCTGTCCATGGTGACGTTTTGTCCAAGACGTCGTTGTTCAATGTCCTTTTTTGATGACAGCGTATACTTGGTCTTGCCCTCGTTGACTACTGAACCCATCTTCTTCGCTTCCGTCGCAATGCTCAAAATGGCTCCACTGACATCACGCTTTGATCTTCCAATTATGTCAATATCATCTGCGTATCCGAGTAATTGGATGGACCTTTGGAAGATTGTGCCTCTAGTGTTGACGGTTGAGTTTTGCACAATTCTTTCCAAAACGATGTTGAAGAAGTCGCACGAAAGTGCATCGCCTTGTCTAAAACCTTTTTTGACATCAAATGCATCGGTGAGATCTTTTCGGACCTTGATAGAGCAGCGTGCATTCTAGATCGTCATTCTGCACAAACGGATAAGTTTGGCAGGGATGCCAAAACTAGACAGTGCTCTGTAGAGCTCTTCCCTATAGATGCTGTCATACGCGGCTTTAAAATCGATAAAGAGATGGTGGGTATCGATTTGAAGTTCCTGGGTTTTGTAGTGTGAATATTTGTGAGACCTATCAGGTTGTTGACGAACGGCTTCAGATGTTCACATAATGCGGCAGAGAGAATCTTATATGCAATGTTAAGGAGACTGATGCCTCTGTAGTTGGCACAATTTAGAAGGTCTCCTTTCTTATGTATCGGGCACACTATGCTGAGATTCCACTCATCGGGCATGCTTTCTTCCGACCATATTTTGCAGATGAGTTGGTGCATGCTCCCTACCAAGTCATCGCCTGCTGCTTTGAATAGTTCGGCAGCGATGCCGTCAGCTCCAGCAGCTTTGTTTGACTTCAGTTTAGATATAGCTATCTTCACTTCGTCGAGGTCGGGTAGGCGAAATTGTTGAGCTGTGTCGCCTAGGTTGAGTGGTTATATCTCCCTTATAGCGGAATTCGGTTCGTCATCGCCGTTATATAATTTGGAGAAGTGGTCTTTCCATTATGCTCAACATAGACTACGGTTCTACTACGATGTTCCCCTGATCGTCCTTACAGGCTTCAGTTCGTGGCTGGTACCCTTGGGAGGTTTTTTTTACCTTTTGGTAAAATTTACGAACCTCATTCCTGTTGTGACATCCCTATATCTTCTCGATCGCGCGCTTCTCATGCTCTCTTTTTTTCCATCTAAGAAGCCGGTGTTCCTCTCTCCTCTTCTTCTCGTAGAGCTCGCGAGCAGCTCTGGTCCTTCTGTGCAGCGCTGTTTTGTATGCCTGTTGCTTCGCTGCGTGCGCTTGCCGGCATTCGTCGGCATTCGGTTGGAGAAGGATTTGGTGATCTCTTGCGATTGTAGCCGTTCGACGTTGTACCTTCTCCTAGCATCTCCCTGTTTTGCCTTGGGTGTGGAAACCCGAAGTGCTACCTTATTGGCTTCCCTTCCTAGCTTGGGATTAAAATCGCCCAGGACAATTTTAATATCGTAGCTAATACACTGTTCATATGTTTTGTCTAAGAGCTCGAAGAACATATCTTTGGTGGTGTCATCCTTCTCTTCTGTGGGGGCGTGCGCGCATATCAGGCTAATGTTGCCGAATTAAGCCTTGATGCGGATGGTCATGAGGCGCTCGTTGATGCACCTATAGTTCAAGACTTCTTGCTTAAGTCTGGCTCCAAGGACAAAGCCGCATCCAAATAAGCGCTGTTGGTTTTCTCGGTAGCAGTCACCATAGTAAATATCGCAGTTTTTCATCCTCTTTTTGCCCGGCCCATCCCATCGTATTTACTGGATGGCGGTGATGTCTGCTTTATAGCAGTCTAGGGCCTCCGCAAATTCTTCGGCTGCACGTGGTCTGTTAAGGGACCTAACATTCCAAATGCATATCCGAAGTTCGTTGTCCTTATTTCGTTTCCTTGGGTTGTCAACAGTGAATCCGTCCGTATCCGAGGCTTGTTGGTGCTTCGCAACTATAAGATTTTTAAGTGGTCAGGAAGTCACCCTGACGGCACAACCCCCAACCTGGAGGGCCAGATCCTTAGTATAACTGCAAGGACGGGGAGCCGGATAAACCGCTCCTTATAGTTTTGGGCTCCGAATATGTCGTAGAAGCCCTATAAGGTGTTCACTAAGTAGTTCCTTACTGGAACTGTAGACGCCACCGTTGATTCCATCTCGAGAATTCGTCCGCTGCCGTCTTGATAAGAAGAGGTGCCTTAGTGGAAACACCTCTCCCCCCCTCTCTCGTTAACTACCCCAACAACTTTCCACTGGGGTTAGAACCCAATCTCCAGTTGAGGTACTAGGCACCCGATGTTCACCACGGGGAGGTGAGAGTAGGAGTTCATAGACAGAGGTGGGTTCTGAGAAAAACCTGTGGACGCTTGTGTCCTCTTGAATGCACAAGCACATGTCTACCATTTGAACATTCGTTATCTAGTTAAAAAAACCACTACTTAAATATGTTGAGAATTTAAAAAATTATTACCTTTCTACTTAATTCCACTTATAACTTACACTTGCTTACAACAAAGAAAATTACTACTAATAGCTTTAGTTTCCAGAATATCTCGACAAAAAGCAGCTTTTAATTCAATTTGATTAAGATATTGTTGCTTACAAAATAGATGAAATTCTAGGAAAATTACTGCTCTTTGCTTTAGTTCTCAAAATATCTCGACAAAGACAGCTTTTAATTCAATTTGATTGTATTAGTACTTTTTATAATTCTTTAAATGACATTTGAGTTTATTGCAACAAAAATAATAAGAAAAAACCGCATATTGCTATAGGTACTATACTTAAAATGTATTTATTTACATAGGTAGGTGTGTAAAACGAAGAAAGAGTAGAAGGTATTTTGAGATTCTGCTGATAAGAAAATATTTTATTATTGGCGTTCTTAGCAGAAAGGTGTGTGTGTACAATATTCTTTAAATGACAATTTAATATATTGCAAGATAAGTAAGAATTTTAAAGGGCACCAATGGAAAGTTATTAGTGGGTCGTATTGTAGCTTGTGTTTTATAAATTGGTTTAGTATATCCATAAAAAAGTGTTAACAAAAAATAAAAGCCAGTTTTCAGTCATAATTTTCGATTTGAAAATCAATTTCAAATCGTGATTTATGGGTTCGACGGGATCGCAATTGATAGCAAGAGCTTGTTAATGTTGGTCTAAAGTGTGTGAACTTAAAAATGTTAAAACATCAACACCAACTATACGATATATATACAATATACGATACATACTATATCGTATGTGCATAGATGTATTCGATTTAGTGTTTCTGAAAGTGGTTATATGCGACTTGCTGACCTCAAAAAAGCTTTAAAACTACTATATTTAAACGCATATTATATGTGGTTCGCTAGAAAACAAAAACATACATTTACTCAATGTCTCAATTGTCAAATGTTTGGCCACGGTAAAAAAAATGTCACATAAAAATCCATTGCTCAATCTGCTACGGAACTCATGAGACAAGAAAATGTGATTTAACTAAAATTAATTGTGCTAATTGCAACGAAACTCATAAGGCTAATGACTCCGTTTGCATAGACCGAAAGAACTTTCTTTCTTTAAATGAGACAACGATTATCTATGAGACATACTAAACGTAGTATACCCATTCCAAGTACGTATCGAGCTCATCGTAAATACATTAATAAAACTTCTTACTCCCCCCATATAAAACCACATCATCAAAATGCTACTGTCAACAACAAAAAAGACATCAAGCAAAGACACTACCGAGATTCTGTCTTAAGAAGAGATTAATCGGCTTACAGCAGAGATGTAGATTTTCCTCAGTAAATGTATTGCAAAGACAGATCAATTCAATGTAATTGCGCAATTAGCAGTTAAATATTTATACAACACAAAATAAATAATGCTTCTATGAGCAAATATAATGTAGGTGTTGGCGCAGTCACAAAAACTTGTCTTAGTTATAGTGATAAATCGTCCAATAGGAATTATTATTGTCATCGTTTTGACTGAGGTGGTGGCTTTGCCGTCGTTGTTAAAAGAAATATTTGTTATAAAGTTTTGCCAACAATATAAATAAATAAATATTAAATTTAAAAACCAAACGGTCGTTGTGTTGTCTTTTTTTAATCGCTTCACTTATCACAAAGAGTTTTGGAATTTTCTTCTTCGGTTTGTTAAAAAAAATTCCTGGCGCCCATTTTTATTGCAACGTACCCCACTGTAGGTACTTGCAATAACTTATTTCCAAATTGTAACAATTTGATTGATTTTAGAAATCAATCAACATTGTTATAATTTATAAACAAATTCTTCCAAAAGAACCCAGCCCAGCTGAGCAGCCGCGGGTACAGCTTCGTCAACGAGCTGTATTGTTGCACTTTTTTTTTTTCGTTCTCTCTTTTGTGTCGCATTCGTACTCATTTGAGTGCGAGTTGATAAAGTCGTCGCTACGCAGCCGCCGTCGTCGTCGATTTAGTTTATCGGTTTAGTCTTGTTATAGTTTGTTTTGATTTAATTTGATATTGTTCGTTTAAAAAAAAATTAATATTAAATAATATAATTCCCCCTCGCGATTAGTGATAAAAAGTGTAACAAATTAAAATCATAAATGTCAAACAGAGTGTAGTGCTTTAACTCGGCTCCACAATAAATTTGTTAAAATAGTAGTAAAAGTCATTTTTATTTGTTAAAATTTTTTGCACGTTTTAATATTGTCAAACCCAGTTTGGTTTTCATCGATTTTAAAGACTGTCATTACTTTATATTGTTTTAAAAGTGAATTTAAATTATTAAATTTGAAATGGCAGACTCTAACCTCAAAACTGGGAAACGAAATTTACGCTCCAAACTTGCTGAATCCTCTCCATCTCCATCTCGGATGTCTCCTTCATGCTCTCCTTTTGGAGCATCGTCCTCGTCGAGTTTTTGGGATAAGATTGAATCCAAATTGAACAGCTTAGCAACAAAACTAACCAACACATTCCGAACAACAATAAAAAATGAATTGGATGAAATTTCGCGCACTTTTGATGAAAGATTTAAGGAAATTGAAAACAACTTTAACTTCAAAATACAAACTCTAGAAAAAGACTTTAATGAAAGATATGGCTCCATTAATCAATTAACTTTTAACACCGAATGCAAGCTAGAGAGCTTTGAAAGCCGGTGTCTTGAAATTGACACTTTGCACGAAGAGCTTTCTATTATAAAAACACAAACGCTTGAAAATGACAACACACATCTTAAATCACAAATCGATTCTCTATCGCGGAAACTGATTGCTGGCGATCTTGTTCTTCATGGAATTCCCATTATAAAAAAAGAAAATCTCGAGGACATTTTTAACACTTTTTGCACAAAACTAAGCATTTCTCCGATTCGACCGATTTATATACTACGCACGAAACCGCAAAAAAATTTACACAGTAGTGCTATCATAATCAGACTACCACATGAATTTGAGAAAAACTTGTTGCTTAGAAAAGCTTCTGAGTATTACAAAACAAATTCGCGATCAATTACATTACATGACCTTGGCCTTGGAAACAGTAATAAATTTGTTAGAGTATATGAAAGCCTAACTAAACAAAATCATATGCTCTTTAGAAAGGCGAACGATCTTCGAAAAAATAAAAGTTTGCATTCTGTGTTCACAAGATCTGGCAGAGTATACATAAGAGAGGATGCGGAAAAGAGTCCAATTTGTATCACGAATTTGTCTCAATTAATTTCAAAATTTTCCTCTGCAAATAAAGAGAGTGATTTACATGAAATTCAATCGCCGCCGAATATTAATGTTGCTGGTGGTATTGATGTTGATATAAATGTTGATGATGGTGGGAATGTTGCCGCTGGGGGGAACGTTGCTACAGAAGGGAATGCTGCTGTTGCTGGAGTTGGTGTAAATGTTGTTTTATAAAACTATTTTGATAATATTGATTTTGTTACCAGGTATTAATTGTCAAAATTATATTTCTTCTTTTTATTTTTGTTTTGATAACTTTATTGTGGTTGTCTTAATTATGAATGTTTAAATTTCAACCCATAATAATTCAAATGATTTGCCTTTTATTTATTTTCAATTTAATCTACATTTTATTAGGATTATGTTGCATATTTTCTTATATTTAATTCTTCTTAGTTTTATTGAAGCGGAAACAAAGATGTCTTTTTGGGATGGGTTGGTGAGCTATCTTAAATTTAAATATAAAATATGGTACTTGGTATGAGTCCCGATAACGTTAGATCTATCTTCAATGTGTTGTGTGATGTACATAAAGGGCTTAATGTTTGCCACTTAAATGCAGGAAGTATTTCTTCTAAGTATACTCTTCTACATCAAATGCTTAATTGTTCCAAACTAGATGTTATAATGGTGTCAGAGTCTTGGTTACATGAAGGAATTTCCTCTCAACTTGTTGGTTTCCCTAGTTTTAAACTTTTTAGAAACGATCGAAGTACTCGAGGCGGTGGTGTTTGTATTTATGTTAGAGAAAGTATTTCATCTAAACATGTCTATTCGTCTTTTAAATCCAAAATTGAATTTGTATGCATTGAAATCTCTAACGGCGTTGAAAAATGCGCTTTAATTGTTGTATACTGCCCTCCTTGTTTATTTAAAGAAGAATTTTTATTGGAACTGGAAGAAACGTTTGTAAATTTGAGTACTAGATACAACCATATATTGATTGGTGGTGATTTTAATGTTAATCAGTTGGAAAACTGTCCCATGACTAGATTATTTCATTATTTCTGTGATAAACTTGGTATGTCAGTTGTCAATAAAGTTTGGCCGACTTGTTTTCAGTCACAAAATAATCCATCTCTCATTGATTTATTCTTAACGTCTTCAAACGATAAGGTTATTTGCTTTGAACAAATAAGACCAACATCTGACTTTATTCATGACTTTTTATTTTGTTCTTTTAAATTTGATGTTAGACAATCAAGAAGTACAAGGACTTTTAGTTATCGATCCTATAGATCTTTAAACTTAACTAATATACTAGAAGACGTTCATAATAATGAGAACTGGATTAATATACTTTATATAGCTGACGTGTCACTCAAAGTGTCTCTTTTTAACGAATTATTGACTGACCTATACAATGAATATGTTCCAATAGTACAAAAAAGAATTAAAGGTAAAAATTGTCCATAGTACAACTGTGACATTGAGAAACTTATTCTTGAAAGGGATCAGTTTTTTAGGCGATATAAAAGAAATCCTTCATCATATAACAGGAACCAATATATCTTCTCTCGCAATCGAGTTACAAATCTTATTCGTTCGAGTAAAAGATCGTACTTTTCGCAAAAACTAAATGTCTCTTTGAGTTCTAAGGAGCTTTGGAGAAACTTAAAAGAAATCGGTGTTGCTGAGAACAAAAATTCGTCTAATTGCCCCATTGATCCACAAGTGATGAAGTCAGTATTTGATCAACCAGTTCCTAGCTCAACATGTAACTTGCATATTAGTGAACATGACAATGCTTTCGTTTTTAACTGTGTTGATTCTCATCAATTAAGTAAAGCTATCAGGTCAATTCATTCAAATGCTATTGGTTCGGATAACATCTCTCCAAAGTTTATTAAGTTAATTTTACCTGTCATTTTCACTCCGTTGCTACATATAATAAATACATGTATATACAGTAGTGTTTTTCCAGAGCAATGGAAGCATGCAACAGTCTTACCTATTCCTAAAAAGAGCAAACCAATTGAACCATCTGACTTCAGGCCAATTAGTATACTTCCTTTTTTCAGCAAAGTTACAGAAAAACTTTTAGCTGACCAAATAATATCTTTTTTACAATTGAATAACGCTTTAACTAAATGGCAATCTGGTTTTCGAGCTAAACATAGTTGTGAATCGGCTGTTTTGAGGGTAACAACAGATTTTCGTAACTTTCTGGATCATGGACAACTAGGAATAATGGTTCTGCTTGACTTTTCAAAAGCATTTGATAGCATAGATCACAATATTTTATTGTCTAAGTTAAGTAATGATTTCAGTTTTTCAAGGACGGCCATAAAATTCTTGCAAAGTTATTTACTAAATAGAACTCAAGCAATAAGAACTGATATTGGGACGTCCAGTCTCTATAACATGAACAGTGGAGTTCCCCAGGGATCCGTTCTTGGGCCTCTGTTGTTTTCATTGTATATCAATGGCTTACCTGATGTAGTTCAATATTCCTCAGTTCATATGTATGCAGATGATGTTATAATTTACAACTTTTGTGAACCGTGTAACCAGGATTGTTGTGTTACAGAAATAAATAAGGACTTAGCAAATATTCATAAATGGGCAGTTTCTAATAAACTTCATCTAAACCCTGCAAAAACAGTGAGTATGGCTTGTTCTCGAAGACAAATAAATATAGAAAATCTTCCTATGACTACTTTGAATGGACAAAATATTGAATATGTGACGAAAGTGAAGTACTTAGGTTTTCAAATAAATAATCATTTAACATGCTGTGATGCAATCTCTGATGCCATACGAAGAATTTATTTTACACTAAGATCTTTAAGACCGTCATCACACTTTTTAAATTCAGATTTAAAAAAACATCTTGTTAAAAGCTTGATACTACCATTTTTTATTTATAACTCGTCCGTTTATCCTGAGTTAGATTTTGAATGCAAGCGAAAACTAAATGTTGCGTTCAATGACTGCCTTCGCTTCATTTATAACATTCCGCGATTCGTAAGTGTTTCCAATATTCAAACCTCACTTCTAGGCTTAAGCCTTGAAAACTATCTTAAGCGTAAGAATGTGATTTTACTTCACAACATAATTCATAAAAATAGTCCGAGCTACTTAGAAGAACTACTTCGTTTCGCCCAATCAAGGAGAGGCCTGAAAATAATATTGCCGCGCTACACACATACGATTGCAGAGAGATCATTCTTCGTGTCTGTTGTTCGACTGTGGAATAGTCTACCAGTCGAATTGCAGACATTAACCTCATCAACTCTGTTCAGGGAAAAGGTATCTTTGTTTTTCTCAGCTTCATTAAACTAATTTAAAATAAAACTTAGCTTTTTTTTTTTCTTGTTTTATTGTTTAATTTACATTGTCTTTTATTTAACTTATATTTAAAAATAAGTAAATTTAAATTCTACTGTAATATTTCTATTTTAAGTATTAGTCAAACATGTAAACCTGGTAATTGTTCATTTAAATACATCTAAAAGATTCATTATCTTGTTGTATATTGTTAAACAAATTAAAATAAATACAAATACAAAAATACAAATACAAAATATATGTATACATACATATGTATAGAATACTACGATAATTACAAATATTGGAATTGAAATTCCATTTAATAAAGGGTCGGCGATGTAAAATACATATATTCAACTTACTTTTTGGGAGGAACTGCTTTACCGCAAACTTATTAGTTTGAATGGTACATACTTAATTTGTAGTGATCTTCATAGCAGAAATATGCATTGGCATTGTATCAGATGTCGCGGATGTCGACGCGTCGTCGACAAATCGTATTTGTTCTATGCGGCGGATGTCGACGCATCGTCTACAACATGTTTATTACTGACCACTTCCAATGCCTCCGCACACCCCGCAACAGGGAAAAACGCCATACTATTATGCTGACGTCGACTACGCGACAATCTTTTTTATAGTTAAAAAACAAAATATTAGTAAAATTAAGCACTGATATAAGTAAAGTAGAGTAAAAGGAACCTTTTTGACAAACAAAAATTTCAGCATAGAGGAAGCGCTCAGGACCTCAGGTTAAACCATGCCGCAGTCAAAGTGTTAATAATAGAGCCGAATAACACTCACAGGAATAACTCCTTACACCTAAATCTTAAAAATCTACAATATGAAAGTAAACCGTTCTGGAATATTGTTAAAAAAAAAAACAGAAAACTAATATTCTGACAACAATATTAAAGTATCGAACTATTGAGCTAATGCGTAAGCTAATGCTTATTTAAGTCACTCGTAAGTAAATAACTTCAATTAGAAAATATTGTAGATTATTTTCAATACAAATATTTTATTTCAAAAAAAGATATTCGAGATGTTTTAAGGAACTTAAACGTAAGAAAATCTATAGGTTTTGATGCAATGAAAAATCTTTACTTAAAAATCTCCCAAAGAGTGGAGTTAGATTATTGAAGCAATTATTCAATGTTTGTTAAAAAGTTATTTTTCTTTGATATGGAAAAAAGTTAAAATTATTCGCTTATTAGACCCACTTATAAGCTTATTAAGTTCACTTAGCAAATGCTTTGTATTTTTGATTAAATCTTAAATCACAGATAAGAAACTATACAGATGTCTCATCCCCATAGAAGAAAATGTCCCATATTTTTTTCACTACTCCTTGGCTATCAACTGACAAAAAGCTTTTTGTCAGTTGATCTTCAAGCACAAAAAGCTGTTTTTGATTGCACATATTGGCTTGCCAGTATGCCTGTTCAAAGCTATGTGTATAACTATAAAAAATTCTAAAGTTGTTTTTTCTCTCAAGTCAACGTCCATAGAGACAAAGAAAAAAAGAAACTGTTTTGGTTTCGATGATGTTTTGGTGCCGATGATGTTACCATATTTCAGTTGCTATTGTTCAAGCGATGTAGGTATTTTATGCTATTTATGCTATTTATTATTGAATATGAAAATAAAAACCATAGTTATTAATTTTTCCATGTTATATTTTACTATATCAAATAAAAAAAGAGGCTGGGATGCGACCCACACTGATAACTTCCCATCCCGTCTATCCCTATCGTTTGAAGCCAATATTTTTAATTTTTGAAAAGCTATTTGAGCCGAAAATCAATTTTTACCAACTTTTATTAATTTTTTTGTTTAGGTTTTTATTTTTTGTAAAAAAAACTGTCAATTCGATTTTTCTCAAAATTTGTCCTAATATTGAAAACAATATTTCTTATAAGTTAAAATTAGTTAGAAGCCATAACCTCAAATTTTTGAAAAGATATTTAAGTCGAAAATCAATTTTTACCAACTTTTGTTAATTTTTTTTTTCGGTTTTTAATTTTTTGTAAAAAAACTGTCAATTCTATTTTTTTCAAAATATTACTGAATGTTGAAAACAATATTTTTTGAAAGATAAAAGTAGTTTAAAGCCAATATCTCAAAGTCTTGAAAAGATATTTGAGTCAAAACTCAATTTTTACCAACTTTTTTTTATTTTTTTTTAGGTTATTATTTTTTGTAAAAAAACTGTCAATTCGATTTTTCTCAAAATTTTTCCTACTGTTGAAAACAATATTTCTTATAAGTTAAAATTAGTTAGAAGCCATAATCTCAAATTTTTGAAAAGATATTTAAGTCGAAAATCAATTTTTACCAACTTTTGTTAATTTTTTTTTCGGTTTTTAATTTTTTGTAAAAAAACTGTCAATTCTATTTTTTCCAAAATTTTACTGAATGTTGAAACCAATATTTTTTGAAAGATAAAAGTAGTTTAAAGCCAATATCTCAAAGTTTTGAAAAGATATTTGAGTCAAAACTCAATTTTTACCAACTTTTTTTTATTTTTTTTTTAGGTTATTATTTTTTGTAAAAAAACTGTCAATTCGATTTTTCTCAAAATTTTATCAGATGTCAAAAACATTATTCTTCGTTGCACAAAATTGTTTTGGAGATGAAATCATATTTTAGTCGTAAAATTTTCGAAGTGACAAATTTTTTTTTTCAGTTTTTTTGATTTATAAAAAAAACCGTTAATTGAATTTTTTTCCAAAAATATAATTGTTTTGTATCACGTTACAATATATAATACAAATTTTAATTCAAGTCTCTAGCGTCATTGGTTCATGAGATATTTAGGGTTAACCAAAATTTTCACCTTTTTTTTAAACTGCTATGGTAAAAAAACCACCCACGCAATTTTCTTGAAAGCCCTTTCTGCATCTTTCTGCCTTATTATCTGTATAACAAAATTTATTTGAAGTCGATATCTCTTCTGGTTCTTGAGCTATGGACGACGAAAAAAACGTCGCGAACGTACGGACGTACGTACACACGCACGCACAGACATCTTTCTAAAAATCTTTTATTTCGACTCTAGGGACCTTGAAACGTCGAGAAATGTCAAAATTTTCAATTTGTCAAATCGGACCCATTACAATAACTTCCTATGGGAAGTTAACAATATACATATATGTTGAAAACACATTTAAGAAAGGAAGAGAAGATGAGTTAGGTGCAAGACATTTTAAAAATAATTTGTATGGATTCCTATGGTAACACTGATGCAAATGTACGTGCGCCGCTGGTGAGCGTATGAGCAAAGACCATATAACAAGTAAAGATGTCGCACGTAGAACAAAAATCTGTGCCTGCTTTTTTCCACCATCCCTTTTTACAATGGGTCCAAAACATGAGTCTAGGAATTTGAATGTATAGAAACATTTCAAATGTTGTGGGTACACACTGTACGAAAAAGAGCGTTGCTATTTATACTGAAAAGTTAGAGGGAGAAACAAGGTATTTCATGTTTATGAGTAGAAAAAACAAAAACAAAACGTATGTCTTTTCAATGGGTCCAAAACATGTTGCAAGATTTGTAATAAATTTATGAAGCAGAAGAGAGAAAAAATATTTGTTTGTCCTATTTGTACAAGCAAGCTAGGTTGATGATCGAGTTAAAAGAAAGAAGGGTGAGTTGATGTCCTTCACGTGTATGTGTATTTATATTGTCTTAGGGATTTTTTTTTTGTTGGCTGCGTAAATGCAAACCAGTTTTATTTATTTTTTTTCTTGAAAGATAAAACAACCTTGAAAAGTGATTTTTGATAATGTTCGTAAATAATGAGTTGTGGTAGTTTTGTGTTTTTACTTCTTGGGATTAGTTGTGATTTGAAAATCGTATTCATTCACATGTTTAAATGTAGGTCAAAAAAAGATTGAATTTTTGATGTGAGGATTTATTTATGCGTATGTTAAGTATGTTAGGTAAATTTTTGATCTCTTAGTAAGGTCTTTTATTTTTCCTTTTTTTTTTTGGTTCGTTATCGTTACTATTGAAGTCGGTAATGGATCAATTAAATGAGGAGTACAGGTGATGCGTACATTTCATTTTATTTCGTTGATCGAGTACAAATAGGGGTGAGTTGGCGTCTACCTCAACCTTACCATACAGTATACACCTGTAATAATATGTGCGTGTGAGATGATTTTTTTGTTGTAAGCGTTAGCTTTTTTTTCCTTAAAATATTATGAAAAATGTTAAAAGTGAGCTTAGAAGGTAATTGAATGTACCTTCATATCGAACATATGTTTTATACTTTTTGTTACTCGTAGGGCTTTAATTTGTTTTCATTTATATCTATAGGTCAATTTACGAACAAATTTGTAAATTTTTTTTCACAAAACTTTATTTCAAGATTTAATAGGTAGGTAAGTTAGTGTAGGTTAGGTACCACCTATATCAAGGCAAAGTACTTTTTTCACTCTTTACCATTAGTTGATGAAAGATTTTCTAATTTCTAATAACGTAATGTATGAACATATGTAGCGAATTCAATCCTTTATGATTTTAGCTTTATCAATCGAAGGTTTTTTAAATTTTCTTGTATACCACAAGCAGTGTTTTCCCAGTAAAACATGTGTCATGAACTCGAGAGCTTTTACTCTGTGATGGTAGCACACACTTTCCCTTTCAAACCAGGACACATTTTCTTCTCTTTTATTGCTTATGCACTTTTCAACTATTTTTTCTTTTATTGTATCCATATTTTTTTCGTAATCGAAAACTTGCCTAAATATTAATATGTGTATCCTGCACACATTAAAAAATTCATCTGTCGGAGCATACAAATTTCCTAAATCCGAATTTTTTAAATAGTTTTTGGCAAAAATAAACATCGCACTGCCACAAGTTAATACTTCATCCTTTTTTCGACATCCTTGTAAACATTCTTCGCAGCCTAAATTTGAAAATACTTTGAATGCAACATATCCAACGAAGTATCTCATTGAAATTACTTCAGTGGATACGTATGACCCGGACCCGATCTCGTCCAGCATTAAGTCGTTTTCCATTGTTTCGTAAATAGCTTCAATGTAATTATCATCAAATTTTTCATTGAGTTGAACATCTTTTTCAATTACAACTTCTTCGTTGTGAAATTCTGAGTTATTGTCTGCTTCAGTCATTAATGATGTGAGCGATATCATTTGTTCTTCATCGTTCGAACAGTTTGCGAATTTTGAAAAACAGTACAAGTTCGTGGTCATTATTTTTGAAATCAAGAAATTTAATTCATGCACGGATGGATTCTTCGTATTTCCACCTTTTGCACGTATTTGTGAAAACAAATTTTCAATGATGTCTTGATTTAACCTCTTGGTTAAAACAAAATCAATACCTTCATTTTCATTAAACATTTGTTCAGCCATCATCAATGTGGCTCTTAAAGTTTGTTCCAATCCTGCAATCCAATATACTTTCGTTTTTTTCACGAGTCTTATATTTTTAACATATTCTATAAAGTCTTCAATATAGTTATATACGAGATTTTTCATTTTTAAAGCAGATTTATATGCATTCCTGTCATATAGGCTTCCGCTGTTCATGCAATCAAATATTCTGTCAATTTTTTTGAAACATTTAGCTGTTGATTGAACAACTATTTTATCGTTTTCAACAAAATTGCCTGTTTCCACTGCCGTTAACAAAGCTGCTGATGTTGTCCTGCTGAAAACTTGAACAGCGTAAACGACACGCATTTTGTCGAAAGATGACGGATCAATATGTTTTTGAGTGAGTTTTGGGCACATTTTCGTGGTGCTGTTCTTTTCAAGATCATACAGCTTTCTTACTGGAGTGAAACTTACTATTCCATCAGGTGTAACCAGATCTGAGTTCAATAAGGTATTTCTCATACTTTTTATAATATGGGGAATATCGTAGAACGAAAAAATTTGCTGCTCCTTGAACATAAAGTAAGGTTTTTCTTTTGTTACTCCTAATATCCCCAAACATTTCCTGTTATTTGGTCCCTGGTCACAAATAATAGCTTTCACATTCAAAGCCAAGTTACTTGCTATTTCAAGATTTTTTAATAAGATTTTACTTAAGTTTTAACCTGAAGTATTTGTTTCACTAACAAAGTAGTTCAAAATGCATTTCCAGTTAGATATCAAACCCCGTACCATAAAAACACAAACTTGTTTCCCAATATTGTTGGTACGAACAAAACCTGTATCTTCTAAGCCATCAATTATATCAACTGCAGAATTGTAAGTAAGATCTCTTCTTATAGCACTCATCGTAAACAATAGCACATATACGACTTTGTACACTCATTTCATTGAATTTTCGCAAAAGTTCTTGATGAGCAGAATTTTTGAATCCTGGCTGCATATTTTTAACAGGATCCCATCTATGCAGACTTGATACATGCGGAAAATTGAGGTCCAAACCATCTCTTAAAAATATATAAGCCGATTGACTTCTGTAGAAAATATTCTGGGCTAAGACTCTTTGCTCTTCATTCCATTTCCGTTTCTTTTTTTGTTTAATAAAATGCTGCATAAAGTTTTTGCGTTGGCAGATACTTCTAATTTCTGTATCTCCTCTAAAACGAATTTGGATTTGTTTTTTTTTGTTTTTTTTTAAGTTTTTATTCCTACTCTTTTCCTCTGCATTTTTAAAGCTTTCAATTCCGCTTTAAGAGAATTAACCTTTCTTTGTAAGAAATTACATTTTTTTGAAAAACCTTCGCTTTTCCTCATATAAAAGTGAACATTCTTTATGTTTTTTAAGCAAGAACTACATAACCCTTCTACTAATTCCGGTGAGTTTACATAATTTCTATTCCCAGGTGGGGTTCTTAAAAGAGCCAAAGAGCCAATTCATTCAGAGTGAAATCATCATCCGCTTGCACTAGTTGAAAAGGTGGAGTCCTTAAAAGGACAAAGTCATTCTGTTTTTGTTTTTTCTACTCATAAACATGAAATACCTTGTTTCTCCCTCTAACTTTTCAGTATAAATAGCAACGCTCTTTTTCGTACAGTGTGTACCCACAACATTTGAAATGTTTCTATACATTCAAATTCCTAGACTCATGTTTTGGACCCATTGTAAAAAAAGGATGGTGGAAAAAAGCAGGCACATATTTTTGTTCTACGTGCGACATCTTTACTTGTTATATGGTCTTTGGTATGAGGCTTAGTTTTGGTTGTCTTCCTTATTTTGATTTTTTTTGGTACATATATTGAACGCATGTGTGTATGTCATGTATCCATAGATATATGTATATGACAAAAGGGTAAGTTTCAATTTCGGTCTTTTTGTTGTTTGTTGATTGTTTCTTTGTTGTCCTATGCAAAACGTAAGTTGCGTATTTTGTGAACTTAAACAGGTGTAGGTAGGTACTCATGTAAATAATTTCGATACAAAAAAGAGGCTCGGATGTGACCCACACTGATAACTTACTATTGATGCCCACTTAAATTTTTCAAAATTTATTTTTTTTATTTGGAAAAATTGTATTAGTAAGTAAGTCTATTTCAGTTTAAGAATCAATTTCACGTTTTTTTAGTACTTTTTTTTTAGGTTTAAATTAAAGGAAAAAACTATCGGTTGATTAACTTTTTATTTTAAACTATATTTTAAACATTTTTTGTATTAAATTAAATAAGTTTGAAGTCAATATCTTTCTCTGTTTTCAAGATGCTTTAGTAGAAACTATTTTTACCAGTTTTTAGTAGTTTTCTAAAAAATATAGTTAATTGGGATGTTAAAATAGGTCTGTTAAGTTTTGTTTAGAAGTTTGTATATGTTTAATACATCACTGCTCTTAGCCTATTTAAGCAAAGGTGGTTTTATAAAAAGTTTAAGAGACAATTTTTGGCCTTGACAATTAAAAATAAAATATCGTAAGTATTTATAATTATTTATTTTATTATTGATCTTTTATAAAATTGCCTTTGCTTAAATAGTTTCCAGGGGTCACGAACGTGGACGTGGCAAAATATCGACCCCCACCCACCTACCACCCGCTGAATTGTACATTTATATATATATATGTAAATTGGTTATGTATTTGTTTTTTTTTTATTGTTTTTGTTTGAGCTACGCGTTCATAACATTTATTAATTTTTTTATTTTAGTTCTAGGATTTTTATACCTTTTATCTTTTGTGTCAATTACCCATTTACAATTTTTCCAAAGTAAGACTTTTATTAAAAAATGTATGATGTCAATTTTATGTGCATAGCATTCATCGGAATCATCGAACCAGCTAGGATATTGTCTGTTTGTTGCGTTTATACATTCTCTTACAATGTTTTCTTTTAATCTCGATATAAAAGGTGTTTTTTTGAAGAAAGTTGTAAATATTTTTACGTGAAGACTACAGACTTGGAAAAAATTTTCAGAAGGCCATATAAGAACCGTATTTTCTTTTAAGGTTTCGTATTCTCTCAATTTAATTAATATTTCCGTTAAATCAAATTGAAGCTTATCTTTTGACATTTGTTGAATACAGTTTTCACAGATACTATTCATTTTTTTCATCGATTTAAAAAGGCAATAGCCTGCATAGTATCTGGTAGCAAGATCGTCGATTTCCGGCACCTTTATCAATATCGTGTCTTCAGGCTGTAAAGCATTTAATGTATTATCAATATTCATGTCGTTTTCTATATTCTCAAATGATTCACTCTCCGGTAGCTCATACGAAATCGATATTTGTTCCTCAGCATTGGTTTGTAAAATAGCATTCCAATCAACTTTAAGATATTCTGTATCGTCTTCTTCACAGTTTGAACATTTAGATTTGAATACAAATTTCATAGCTATAACTTTTGCTAGAAGGGAGCCAAATTCAGCAGCATTCTTTCCAAATAAATTTTGTAAGGGATCTTGGTTAAATTTGTTAATATTTAAATAATATAAATCATTATGGTCTATATATAATGCTTTTTGTATTTGCAAAATGCTCTCAATACTTAAGGCAAAACCTTTGAAACAAAACGCTTTGTTTCTTGAATTAATAGGCTGAATGTTGAGAATATATGTTTTCATTTCTCTTATGAATATTAGATTTTGATCATTTTTTTTAATAGCTGGTTTTCCATTTAAAAGGTCGAAAAGCCGGTTTATTTTGTTTATAAAATTAGCTGTTGGTTTTGCAAAATGCGATATATTTATGGGAAATTTATTTAGACCTAATAAAGCTTCAATTCCACAAGCTACAGATGTACTTAGTACTTGTGCCGCCAACTTTACATTCATTTTTTGAAATTCTGTTGGGTCAATATGTGCCGATGTTAATTTTGGACAAATTTTTGTTGCATTTAATCTTTCAGAATTGTACATATATTCAATTATTTTCCAACTTACAATTCCATCATCCGTGGCCAAATTATATTTCAATAAATTATTCCTAATGCTTTTCAAAAGATGAGGAATATCATACATACCATACATTTTTTGTTGTTTGTAAACAAAGTTACAACTTTTGTCATCTAGACATAATTTATTAAACAAACTTCTATTTGTAGGCCCTTGATCGCAGCAAATAGCTCGTACATTTAATTTTAATTTCTCGCATATATCCAAACAGTTATGCACTTCTACCTCAAGTTGTTGTGAAGGGATATTACTTGGGCAAATGACATGATACAAAACTTGGTTAAAGTTGCCACATAAACTACGTATCATAAAAACGCAGGCTGACTTAGCACATATATCAGATCTTTGGTTTTTGCATTAATCTACAAAACCTTCAATTACATCTTTGTATTCATTGTAGGTTAAACTTGTCTGAAGGCTCATTTCATCAAAAATTAGAACCACTTCTTTCTCTTTCGTTGCCAATTTTGAGGTAATTTTTTTTATCTCCTCTAAAACGTTTTTGTTTAAGCCTGGAGAAAGGCCTTTAATACTTATCCATCTATGCAAAGAAGATGGATGAGGCAAGTGAAATTGTAATTGATTTCCCAAAAAATTATAACCGGCGCGCCGCGGCGGCTGAACGGAAAAATATACACTGCGAAATCCATTTTTCTTCTTCAGTGTATTCTGTTGTACTTTGCGATAAAATGAGTTTTGCAAACGTTTTTGAGTTTTGGTTCATTGGTAAAATGTCAATTTTCTCTTGTATATTTAGCTTTGCACGGTCTTTAAGTATTTTAATTTCTTCTCTTAAGCGATTATTTTGTTTCCAAACATTTATTTTCGGTCTTCGATTTTTGTTTATTTTCATTTTAAGAGCAATATTAATTTTCTTAAGACTGGTTCGATGATTCCGATGAATGCTATGCACATAAAATTGACATCATACATTTTTTAATAAAAGTCTTACTTTGGAAAAATTGTAAATGGGTAATTGACACAAAAGATAAAAGGTATAAAAATCCTAGAACTAAAATAAAAAAATTAATGAATGTTATGAACGCGTAGCTCAAACAAAAACAATAAAAAAAAACAAATACATAACCAATTTACATATATATATATAAATGTACAATTCAGCGGGTGGTAGGTGGGTGGGGGTCGATATTTTGCCACGTCCACGTTCGTGACCCCTGGAAACTATTTAAGCAAAGGCAATTTTATAAAAGATCAATAATAAAATAAATAATTATAAATACTTACGATATTTTATTTTTAATTGTCAAGGCCAAAAATTGTCTCTTAAACTTTTTATAAAACCACCTTTGCTTAAATAGGCTAAGAGCAGTGATGTATTAAACATATACAAACTTCTAAACAAAACTTAACAGACCTATTTTAACATCCCAATTAACTATATTTTTTAGAAAACTACTAAAAACTGGTAAAAATAGTTTCTACTAAAGCATCTTGAAAACAGAGAAAGATATTGACTTCAAACTTATTTAATTTAATACAAAAAATGTTTAAAATATAGTTTAAAATAAAAAGTTAATCAACCGATAGTTTTTTCCTTTAATTTAAACCTAAAAAAAAGTACTAAAAAAACGTGAAATTGATTCTTAAACTGAAATAGACTTACTTACTAATACAATTTTTCCAAATAAAAAAAATAAATTTTGAAAAATTTAAGTGGGCATCAATAGTAAGTTATCAGTGTGGGTCACATCCGAGCCTCTTTTTTGTATCGAAATTATTTACATGAGTACCTACCTACACCTGTTTAAGTTCACAAAATACGCAACTTACGTTTTGCATAGGACAACAAAGAAACAATCAACAAACAACAAAAAGACCGAAATTGAAACTTACCCTTTTGTCATATACATATATCTATGGATACATGACATACACACATGCGTTCAATATATGTATCAAAAAAAATCAAAATAAGGAAGACAACCAAAACTAAGCCTCATACGCTCACCAGCGGCGGCGCACGTACATTTGCATCAGTGTTACCATAGGAATCCATACAAATTATTTTTAAAATGTCTTGCACCTAACTCATCTTCTCTTCCTTTCTTAAATGTGTTTTCAACATATATGTATATTGTTTTATTTGATATAGTAAAATATAACATGGAAAAATTAATAACTATGGTTTTTATTTTCATATTCAATAATAAATAGCATAAATAGCATAAAATACCTACATCGCTTGAACAATAGCAACTGAAATATGGTAACATCATCGGAAAACATCATCGAAACCAAAACAGTTTCTTTTTTTCTTTGTCTCTATGGACGTTGACTTGAGAGAAAAAACAACTTTAGAATTTTTTATAGTTATACACATAGCTTTGAACAGGCATACTGGCAAGCCAATATGTGCAATCAAAAACAGCTTTTTGTGCTTGAAGATCAACTGACAAAAAGCTTTTTGTCAGTTAATAGCCAAGGAGTAGTGAAACAAATATGGGACATTTTCTTCTATGGGGATGAGACATCTGTATAGTTTCTTATCTGTGCTTAAATGTTAATCCATATAAATCAAAATAATCTAATGCTTCAAGAACAGTTTGGCTTTTGAGCTTTTCACAGTATTGTTCAACAAATTAACTGAACGACACAATATATGAAGAACATCTTAAGCTCTGAAAAAAGTACTAGTTTGGTACTTTTGGATATTGAAAACGCATTTGCCTCTGTCTGGCATAAAGGACTCATACATACATTTTTTCTACATAACCAAAATCGTTAAGTCCTTCCTTTTCGCGAGGCGGTTACAAGATTCTGTGAGCAATAAACTTTCCGATTTATTTAATCTAAATGCAGGCGTATCTCAAGGATCTTGCCACTTACTTGTACTTACTTTTCAGATTCACTTGGTTCCGTGAAATATGATCTCAATGTAATTAATTCATATTTTAATGATTGGAGGATACAAATTAATTGTGATAAGACTTTTTCATACGAATAAGCAAATCTTACCCTTTAACTAATAACAGCATCTATATCGATGATAAAATAGTTTAATGGGGTTATTCAGCTAAGTACCTTGGGGTATTTCTTGAATCAAAACATTTATTTGGATTTCATTTACATAAAATTGTAAATAAAATTAACCTTACAATAAAAAAGCTTTATAGGTACTTTCATAAATCGAAGATCCAAACTTATCATTCAAAATAATATATATATATTTAAATCCATACTTCAAGCAAAAATGTTTTATGACTCTCCAGTATGAGGTTAATTTAAAATAGCTCAAACAAATTTGAATATACTGCTCGACTGGCATCATTAATCTATGTACGAAAGAAAAAAAACAGACGATAAAATCTATACAATAGAAACCCAATCATTTTATAAATACGTCTATTAAATTAATACAATATAGTCCCTTACATATTCGTCATAGATACATAGACAGATAGAAAGATATATAATTTTATTTTTAAAAATATTTTACAAAACAAATGAGTAATGCTGGTTCAACATTAGTTTTGACAATAACTTTAAGTTGCCTGTCAGGTTAAAAAGGAAATTTAAAAATATATAAGCTTAATAAGTAGATTAAGTTACATAATATGTAAGTTATATAAAATTAATTTATAATAAGATTGCTATATTTAATTGAAGCTTTTAAAAAGTAATATAAGTTTGAGTAGCAGTAGCCATTAAGAACGTTGTGGGAACTGTGTGTGGTCTCTGTGACTAAGGGCACAACACTCCTCCCCCCTTAAAATACGAAAGGCGTACGAGGCAACGAGTGAGATCTTTCTGCTTTAGGTGCGCAAGATGATAACGAATAGATGATCATCACAATACATTTTTTATTATGAATTTATAGGTGTTTATTAATATATATATATAATGGGTGATTTTTTAAGAGCTTGAGAACTTTAAAAAAAAAAAAAACGCATACAATTTGCAAAATCTCATCGATTCTTTATTTGAAACGTTAGATTGGTCCATGACATTAACTTTTTGAAGATAATTTCATTTAAATGTTGACCGCGGCTGCGTCTTAGGTGGTCCATTCGGAAAGTCCAATTTTGGGTAACTTTTTCGAGCATTTCGGCCGGAATAGCCCGAATTTCTTCGGAAATGTTGTCTTCCAAAGCTGGAATAGTTGCTGGCTTATTTGTGTAGACTTTAGACTTGACGTAGCCCCACAAAAAATAGTCTAAAGGCGTCAAATCGCATGATCTTGGTGGCCAACTTACCGGTCCATTCCTTGAGATGAATTGTTCTCCGAAGTTTTCCCTCAAAATGGCCATAGAATCGCGAGCTGTGTGGCATGTAGCGCCATCTTGTTGAAACCACATGTCAACCAAGTTCAGTTCTTCCATTTTTGGCAACAAAAAGTTTGTTAGCATTAAACGATAGCGATCGCCATTCACCGTAACGTTGCGTCCAACAGCATCTTTGAAAAAATACGGTCCAATGATTCCACCAGCGTACAAACCACACCAAACAGTGCATTTTTCGGGATGCATGGGCAGTTCTTGAACGGCTTCTGGTTGCTCTTCACTCCAAATGCGGCAATTTTGCTTATTTACGTAGCCATTCAACCAGAAATGAGCCTCATCGCTGAACAAAATTTGTCGACAAAAAAGAGGATTTTCTGCCAACTTTTCTAGGGCCCATTCACTGAAAATTCGACGTTGTGGCAGATCGTTCGGCTTCAGTTCTTGCACGAGCTGTATTTTATACGGTTTTACACCAAGATCTTTGCGTAAAATCTTCCATGTGGTCGAATAACACAAACCCAATTGCTGCGAACGGCGACGAATCGACATTTCACGGTCTTCAGCAACACTCTCAGAAACAGACGCAATATTCTCTTCTGTACGCACTGTACGCATTCGTGTGGTTGGTTTAATGTCCAATAAAGTAAACTGAGTGCGAAACTTGGTCACAATCGCATTAATTGTTTGCTCACTTGGTCGATTATGTAGACCATAAATCGGACGTAAAGCGCGAAACACATTTCGAACCGAACACTAATTTTGGTAATAAAATTCAATGATTTGCAAGCGTTGCTCGTTAGTAAGTCTATTCATGATGAAATGTCAAAGCATACTGAGCATCTTTCTCTTTGACACCATGTCTGAAATCCCGCGTGATCTGTCAAATACTAATGCATGAAAATCCTAACCTCAAAAAAATCACCCGATATATGTATATTTTTTTTTAATCGTTATAAAATTTTGTTTTCTCTTTTTTTTACATTTTGGATTTGTACATATTTTTTATACTCGCGTTGTTTCATCAACGCATGTTGTTACATTTTCTTTAAGATCGTTCACATTTTTTGTTGACTTATTATTTATTGTACATTTTATTTAAATACATTTTTTAAATATTACATATAAAGCTACAATTACACAAATAAAAATGATAATGGAAACGGAAATGTTAACATGATCCTTTTTAACATGGAATAACAAATTGTTTTTCTTTATTAAATCTTTTATATTAATACTATAATATTAGCCGCGTTTTATTATCACCATGATCTGATCCGGATCTTGAATTTACATGCATTACAACAACATCACAAGATCCTGCTTTGTGTTTGGATCTCAATTTGAGATCCAAAATTTAATTCTTTTTTTCTTAACAAGGAGCGCTTTATCATTGTTATTTCACATGTAAATGTTGGTATCATTGCAAACAAATTAAATAAAACCTGTATTGCCATATAAACATTTCCATTTGACTGAAATAAAATATTTTTTAAATAGAAAGCGAGAAGCTTTATATTTATTTATTTGGTAAATGTATATTTGACATAATTTATGGGTATTATTTTCCCCGAAAAAAAAGGAACAAAGAAATCATTGAGCAAAATGTTCTTTGGGCAACCCTGCTTTAAATGTCAAAAAATATAAATAAAATCGTGAAAGCTGCAGCACAAATGGGAGAAAAGATGTTCAAATAAATTTTAAGTAATTTCTAAATTAAATTATTTAAGTTTCACATTTATTAAAAGGTCAAAAAGAATCTGGACTACATGTGAGACAAAAGCGTTCCTGGATGCTTTGAGTTTGAGAGGGCAATGGTGATTTGCAGAAACATTTTCAAAAGTTGTGGAGCTTCCATTTTTGGTATGTGTTTGTTTTTTCTTTGCTTCGTAATGTCACTTTTGAAAGAACGAATTTGACACTGCTACCAAACTTTAAATAACAAAAAATATGATGATCCAATGCTGTTTTATTATCATGATCTGATCCGGATCAGATCATGGTGATAATAAAACGCGGCTAATGTCTAAGTCCAATATTTCTATATGGGTGGTATGGGGAGAAATTTGGGATAAATTGCTTGGGATTATTATGTCTTCGGGTATGGTTGATTTTTCTAAAAAGTATGAAATAGGAGTTTTATTGCATATGGTGTTTGATGCCTGGAGGTAAACTTCTTTTGTTATTGCTTTACAGAATGGGTCTATACTTAAAATGTGTTTGGGTGTGTTTAAACTGTTGTGTGTATTGTGTCTCTTTGGTTGTAGTGTTTGATTAGATTATTGTGAATAACTTTTTCTTTTCTTGAATTTTCTGGGAACAAAACTTCGGTAATTTCGTATGGTCCTTCGAAAATTGGTGAGAGTTTTTTATTCGATCGATTCTTCACTGAAAAAACAAACGTGCATTAATATAAAAAACGGCGTTTATTAACTGCTTATTTATTGTCACAACAAACTTTTTCTTGTCAGAGTGAACGGTTTATTAAAAAAAATGTCAGCGTTTGATAATCGTTTGTTAATACTATTAACGGCCGTTTATTAAATAAAAAATAAAGCACTTTATCACCGTTTATTAAAATTAATAACTCTATTAATTGCCGCAAACATTTTAGTTATTACATTTTTTTTTTTTTTTTTTTTTCCGCAGGAAGGTGAGAAATCTTCAGAGACACTATAAGCCCGATGCTTATAGTAGTGTCAGATTTTTACTGACTAAAACTCACCTCCCTTATCTTCTATATTATTACTACAACTAAGTCCAGCTTAACAAGTAGTTTTAGCGTCATTTTGTTCGCGTTTTGTCAGGAAGCTCCCCAACGAGAGGACCTCGTAAAAGCGATTCGAACATGTTTGCCTCATAAGATCAGTTGAAAATTAAATAATGATATGATGTGCTCGGAAAGTGTAAAAGCGATTCGAACATGTTTGCCTCATAAAATCAGTTGAAAATTAAATAATGATATGATGTGCTCGGAAAGTGTAAAAGCGATTCGAACATGTTTGCCTCATAAAATCAGTTGAAAGTTATTAAAAATGATTAATCGTTTATTGCGACAATAAACAAGATGTTTGAAAAGGGATTGTTAAAGATTATATCCCAACCTTCATCCAATATCACAACCAATTCTCAAATTTACAATAAGTTTATTATTTTGTATAACCTTATTCACTGACACATACAAATTTGGCAATTGAAAAATAATAAACCGTTTATTGTTGCAATGAACAACATTATTAAGAGACGAATTGGAAAATTTACAAGCAGTTTATTATTTTTTATACCCTTATTCACTGACACAATACACTTTGGTAATTGGAAAATAGTGAACCATTTATTGTGGCTATGAACAACATTATTAAGAGGCAAATTGTTAAATATTATATCCCAACCTCCATCCTACATACATATAAAAAAAATGTATGCGGAAGATTGGGCAAAAATAAAATTGATTCCTTAACAAAAAAAAATTTAAATCATAAAGATAACACTGCACACTAAACTTCATGACACGGAAAAGCATTATTTGTATGAAATTGTATGAGGTATATCGCTAAACTTCATATCATTTCATACGAATTCTTGTGAATCGCAGTTACGCTGCAATCAAAATAAGTAAAATGATCAGTGATGAGTTTTAGTTATATTTATAACTCGTTCTATAAGAGTAAAAGTCCTAGAGCTTAATATATCTATCTTTTATAATTGTTTTTATTTCTATAAAGGTAATAATTTTGGCTAAGTACTTTTATAAATAAATAAATACTGTTATGACGCATTACAAAGCTACAACGAAAACACGAACAAATTACATGCATTCTGTCACTGCACCGAGCATTGTGTTCACACTCAGCTCAACTTGGCCAGAACTCGGTGACATTAATTTGCAAAGGTTATTTTGTCATTCGCAAGGATATAATTCACACTATGTTGTTACCAAAAGGTTGCCTAGTAGAACCGAACAAGACCAACAAAAAAGTAGTAGAAGCAGAAAAAGAGAAGTAGAAGCAAAAGAAATAGAAGGAAGGAAGTTGAAAAGAGTGAACCAGACCGCAGAAACCAGTTGGACTTCGATCGCCGCTAAGCAAGGATCAGTGGTAAGTAAGTTGGATATTAACAGAGGCTTCCCCCACCAGAGGTTTAAGCGGAAATAATAAACATTTGTTTATATTTATGAACGCATTTATTAAAATTAATAAATTCTGTTCATTGGGATTATAAACAGGTTTATTAATATTATAAACGGAAATAATAAACGGTTTTTTATATTATTGAACGCATTTATTAAAATTAATAAACTCTATTCATTAAGGCTATAAACGGGTTTATTAATACTATAAACGGAAATAATGAACGGTTGTTTATGTTTATTAATGGATTTATTAAAATCAATAAACTCAGTTTATTGTGGTTATAAATGAAAATTTTAAATTGTTTGTAAAATTTTCACCCGGAAATGGAGAATAATTAACGATAGTTCACTGACACAATTAATATGTTTATTGGACAAACTCAATCATTTTATTCATTGTCTCAACGAACTTTTTTATTATATTTACGTACCTTTTTGGTTCAGTGTTGATTTCCACTAATACTTTGTCACCAACTTCATAGCTCCTTTGTTTAGAATTTTTATCGTAATATGCCTTAGATTTCTCTTTAGCCTTTATTTGAATGTTACGAATTAACTCATAACCAGTTTGCATTTTTTTCTTCATTTTTGAGACATAATCGTCATAGTTGTACGTTGGTTGTACGCTTCTGTTCAGCACGGAAGGAATCGATGCTTCGAAACCGAAGAGAACTTCGAATGGACTGTAGTTTGTGCTGGAATGTGGAGTTGTGTTGTAGCAAAATATTGAATACTCCAGATAACTATCCCAATTAGATTGATCTTTGCTTGCATAATTTCTAAGGTAATCACCTAATGTTCTAATGTTCGCTTGTAAAATTTGTCCCTTGATCCCACAGATTTCCATAAGTACAAACTATTTTCTTAACAGGTGCTTCGGCCACAGTTCTTGCTTCTTGATTGGGTATGGTTATAGCTTGTGCAAATTTTGTTAGATCGTCTTGGAAAATCAGTATGTACTTGTTTTCATTTTCTGTTATAGGAAGTGGTCCCACTATATCGAGAGCTATTCTTTCAAATGGAGTTTTTGTTGTTGTTGTGATGACCATTGGTAGTTTGCTACGTGCATACAACTTATTCTTTTGGCAAAGTTCACATGACGCAATGTAATTCTTTATATCTTCATACATATTTTTCCATTTGTATGTCTTTTTAATGCGTTTGAGTGTACGTTTGACTCCTTGCTGACCGCCTAACGGTGTGTCATGAAATTCATGTAAAATTTTCTTAATCTCCTCTGGACTAGAGACTTCGACAATGTTCTGACATCCAGTTGTTGGTTTGGCGAGTTTTTGCTATGACTGCGTGCTATCACATTAACTTCAGCTGTTTTCATACGGGAGAGAGCGTCTGCGTTTGTGTTTAAACAACCTGCTTTATGAGAAACCGTGAAGTCATACTCTTCAAGTTTAATACGCCAGCGCATTATTCTCGAAGAAGGATCTTTAAGGTTAAATATCCATACAGAAGCTTTGGTTTTAATATCCCACCGCTGGCGCTGCCACCAAATGTTATTCTTCCTCATTTTAGTCTTCGAAACAGAGTGACCGAACTTCTACTCATCATTTCTTACGCTACCTCTTCCATTGCCTAGATCGTCACTTCCTCCAGGTCAACCACGCATTCTATTTCCATTCACTTGACACAGTTTGTTTGTTTAACAAATAACAATACAATAGTGCAACATCAACATATGTCACACTTGACATAACTGCAATATGATCCCTTATTGTATTGTGTTTATTTGGTTGACATAGTTCGATTGCCGTTCCTATGATTGTATAACAATATACATGACACATGCGGAACACTTGGTCGTAATCGAACTATGTCATGTGTCTTGAATGCGATTCATAGGAATTGGGTAATTGTGGGAACTTTGTGTGGTCTCTGTGACTAAGGGCACAACAGTTGCAATATTCATCATGAAATTGAGACTGTGTCGCATTAACTGTAAATTCAGTCCAGTGTTTTTCTTTCAGTTTCAGTAGGAGAATGTTATGTAAGCTGGGCCATTTAAGTAGATTCATGTCAAAAGAAAAATCCAACGAACATCCATGAAAAAGATTCAACCATTCCTTAGCCCAGAAGATTTTCTTGTTTATAATGGCTTTCGATCAAATGTTGGGTAATCTATTATTAGGAACATTTAGATTTCGTCTTATGAAAGAAAAATGTAGCTGGAGGGACGTTAGAAATCCCTTCGGTAAACCTGTTTCAATGTGCAGAGCGTAGTTAGGCGTATTATCAGGCAGTAAAGTGGTTGTATTCGCGGTATCCCCAAACTTGAGCACAGTACAACATAATAGCTTTTGAGGCGGCATTGTATATTTTAAACTTTGTTGAGTGTTGGACGGTATTGTCTCGCAGCAGTCTCGACCACGTTGCTTTGATGGAATTTTTAGATGCTCCCAATCTGTTTGTTAGATGCTCATTCCAAGACATATTGTAATTAAACACTACGCCAAGATATTTGAATTGATTAGACACCTTAATTTCAGAATTATTGTAAAATCATTTTTCGCACGCTGCTCTTCTTCGACTATTGCGAAATATTGCTATTCCCGACTTATCAAGATTTATTTCAAGATTCCATTGAATGCAGTAAGTCTTAAGACCCTCAATTAGCTGTTGCAAATTGGAAGGATTATCGGACAACAGTACAATATCGCCCGCATATAAGAGGGCGTTAATTTGAAGACCATCTAAAAAAATACCGGTTGGAAGTTCCCCATGAAGATCATTTAAAAACAACGAAAAGATAGCTTAGCACACATCCTTGACGAACACCTTTTTAGTGGGGAAGAAGTCTGACAAACACGAACCATCCCAAACAGCTGCAGTAGTATTATATAGAGACCTTATAGTAGCCAGTATCTTCGAAGATATTCCCAGAGTCGATAGCTTGTAAATAAGAGCATTCCTGTCAATGCTATCAAAAGCAGAATAAAGATCGATGAAAAAAGCGTAGTTTCTTCTTTTGGCAGAGTTGAAGTTGAATTGTGCATGAAAGATTATAAACTTGGTCCACAGTAGAATAGTTGGTTGCAGCTTGAAATTCATTGATGATGTTGTTTTTTTCTAACCAAGCTGACAGTCTGTTCAAGAGAACTGAAGTATACAGCTTAAAGAGCGTATCAAGAAATGAAAGTCCTCTATAGTTTGACACCTTTCATGAACAGTGAGCATATAATGGATTTTCTGAAAGATGATGGTAGCGTTGCAGTTTCAAGAAAGTCAGTGAATAACTTCTGTATTTCTACAATAAGAAATGGACATGCATTTTTATAAAATTCATACGGTATCCCATCAAAACCAGGAGTTTTCAGATCTTTTGATGAAGATGTAGTAGAATATATCTCGTGCAGCTCAATGATGTATTCTAACTGTGGAACATGTTACTGAGGAAGAGCGTATAAGATACATAGTAGCTGAATCATTTGATTGCGAGAGTAAGCTTTCAAGATGCATTTTAAATTCAATTACTTTTACTGACGTTGTGGTTTTAATCGACTGTCCGCGTATTTGCTTAGCAATCTTCCACCACTCTCTGGCTGAAGAAACAGATTCAAGACTCCTAGTAAGGTCTTTTAGTTTTACGTTTTACATAAAATCCTATATTTTTTGTTGGTCTTCTGAAGGTTTTAAGGTGTTTAAGAGCATTTTTCCTGGCTCAGGAAAGAAGTTTTTAAGGAGTGTAAAGTCTCGTGTGGAATTTAATGCTTCGAAAACGCAATGCTGTCTTGCATTGTTAAAGCGAGGTAAACCCTCTTTGCCACTATCTATGAGTGGCACTTGCATCAACGAAACTGAAAATCTCGACATCCTCGGAATGTGCATCAGCAACCACCTTATGTGGAGCGATCACATACGCGATGTTGCCAAAAATGCCGCCAGATGTCTAGGTTTTTTGAGACGTTGCAAGAAATTTGTCTCTCCCTCTGATCTGGCTACAATCTACAAAACCTATATACGTCCGAAACATGAATATAACTCTCATCTCTGGGCTGGTGCTCCAGTAACTTATTTAAGCCTCTTGGACAGTATTCAAAGAAGAGCTTTTAAAATGATTGGTGACATTAACATCATCAACTCGATTACGTCACTCGAACATCGACGCAAGGTTTCTTGTCTCACCCTTTTTTACCGTTATTTTAACGGACTATTCTCTAGTGAAATAGCCAGTTGCATTCCTCCCCTTAAACCGTAATACCCGCGCTTCTAGGAATGCCCATCAGTTTACCCTTGAGTCCAACTTCGGCCGTACTATGAAGTACAGAGATTCATTTTTTAGCCGTACTACGCGAATGTGGAACGCCTTGCCACGCTTTATCTTTCCCTGCCATTGCAATGTCCAGGAATTTAAAATCAATGTACACCGACACCTCCTATCCAACCCTTTCCTCTTTTCCTAATGCTCACACTGTGTCTTTGGCATATTAAAGGTATACAAAACCCTTTTAGTGTTCGCTAATTATAAAAAAAAAATCATATCATTCGTTGTTATAAACTTTAGTTGATACTCGTAGATGGGTTCAATACTTTTCTTATACCCAAACAGGCATCCACCAAATTTGACCGTTTTTGTAGCAGATATCCATTTAAGTTTATAATCTACGAAGATTTCTCATAACTTTTAAAATTCTCAGATAAAACAAAAGTTTCGAATAAATACAAATACTCGTATATTTAAAAAAAAATTAAATACAAAAATTTGTTTACAAGACCAGCTATATTGTAGAACAAAACCTGACAGGCAATGCGTTGCTAATTATTAATATTGTTTTGTTGAATTTTAGATACTCGTTATATACATTTATCCAAAAAATTTGTATTTGTTACTTTATTAATTTATGAATTTGTATATGTTTATCTATTCATTATAATACATCTGCGTCAAACTGTTTATCTGTTGGTTACTTGTTTATTTATTCGTTTAATTAATTGTTCAATTATTCGTTTACTTATTATTTAATTTATTTTGTGTGTGTTTATTTGTATTTTTTTTAATTTTTTTATTAATTTATTTATCTTTTTGTTATTATTTATTTATTAATTAATTAATTTCATACTTTTTCACTTACTATCAAAAGACTGATATAGCAATTAATAAAGCAATTAACATACTGTGATATTTACATATATACAATTGTTAGTATTTATTTTTTGTTTATTAATTTTGTTTTTTCATTTGTTACATAAACTGTAAAATAAATGTATCTTGCAAACAACTCATTTAGAAGAACTACCATCTCTCTTGTTCCCAGCTTAATTTAAGCATATTTACTATGAAAAAATTGATTAAGGTTTTTACCGTAAGCTTTTATTTCCAGTTATATTTCATCACGTTCTTTCAATTTATTCAAGCATATTATTGACACCAGTAAGGTAACACCACCATATCTATGAAAATTGTGCAATTGCAATTTTGTAAGAAAACATAAATTACGCTAATAATATATAATAAAAGTAATAAAAAGCGTTTTTTACATGTAAGTAGTTTTGATCTAATCTGCTTATACACAGATGGTCCAAAAAATAGGTGTGATAATTTTTTTTAATAATAATTTTACGTAAACATTTTTAAAGTTTATTTATTTATTTATTTCATCTTCCCTTACAGACTAATACATTAGTTCTTAACAACTAAACTAGTAATAAAATAAAATTATTATCATTTTATATTACATATAAATATTTATAAAATTTCATTATTTAAATTAAGGCAGATTTAATAAGTTAGATACATATAGCTTAAAAGTATCTCTATTGCAACTACCAAAAAAGTCTAATCTGTTGCAAAGCAAATTAGCTTCCCTGATGCAACGAGAGATTGGTTCATTACGACCATAGTTTGTTCTATGAAAACGCTCATGAAACAAAATGAAATCACGAGAATTACTTCTAGGAACGCGTATGCATATTAAAGAAAGTAATGGAGGACATTTAATATGGTATGAGACTATATCCCTGATAAACATTATTCCAGAGTATGTATGACGGCTTTCCAGACTTTGTATTACAAATAACTGGCACCTGGTTTTATAAGGTGGAGTATCAATCCTCCAATTTAATTTAAAAAAGGCATATCTTGTAAATTTCCTTTGTACTTTCTCGATTCGCTCGACCGAGTTTTTATAAGTTGGATTCCAAACCGTACTGCAGTACTCAAGCACTGATCTAACCAAAGAATTAAAAAGGGACTTAAGCATGTATGGGTCATTAAATTCTTTAGTGTTTCTCTTAATGAACCCTAGTATTTGATTGGATTTATTGATTATGTAATCTATGTGCGGTAAGAAGGAAAGCTTTGTATCGAGTACAACTCCTAGATCTTTTTTCTGAACCACCCGTTCTAGTTCAGAATCCTCAATAGTGTAATTGAAGTATATAGGTGAACTGATACGGAAACAGGACATAACTTGACACTTAGAGACATTTAAGTATAGAACATTTGTGTCACACCAATCAGCCAATCTATTTAAATCACCATTCATCATTCAACAAAGTACAATCTTGAATGGATTTAGTGGTGCGATACAGTTTAAGATCATCCTCAAGTAGGAGACATGATAAATTTTTGAATATGTCAGGAATATCATTGATAAATAATAGGAATAATAGTGGTCCCAAATGGCTGCCCTGAAGGACACCAGATGGCACTAAGATCCGTTCCGAAATCATCAATTTTAACAATTTGAACCCTTCTAGTTAAATAAGATTTTAACCAATCGAAAAGGTTAGAGTGAAAACCAAACTGCAAAAGTTTATTCAAAGAACCTGGTGATTTACGCGATCGAAAGCTTTCGCGAAATCGGTAAATATAGTATCCGTTTGAAAATTTTATTCAAAATTGTTTATTATATAACTACTCATTAACGATAGATTAGTTACCGTAGATCTTCCAGATAAAAAACCATGTTGGTATACTGAAACAATGTCTTTTGTTTGAAAAGATAGGTTATCAAAGACTATCTTGTCAAATAGCTTTGGCAAAGCCATCAGGACCTTCTTTTTTGGTTGTATCTAAGTCAAGCAGGGCTGTCATAACTTCTGAAACCTGTAAAGTCATTGAACCAATATTAAGATATACTGAGATCTGTGGCAATTCGAGATTGGTAGGTGAGTTTGGCAAATAAACAGACTGAAAGTAGACAGCAAAAAGATTACAAATCTCATTCAAGTCACTTGTTGATGTATTTAAGTACTTCTTACAGCTTAGATAACCGTTTGATTTACGTTTAGAGTTAATAAAATTCCAAAAGCTTTTACTATTATTTTTTATATTAGCTCCTATAGTAAACATATGGGCTCGATACACAAATTTATTGAGGGTACTAAATTCCTTTTGGCAATTTAAATATCTCGACCGAAGTTCAATACTTTCGTGATTCTTTTTAAAAAGTTTAAATGCTTTATTTTTTCTATTTTTTAAATTAATAAGTCTCTTATTAAACCAAGCTGGATTTGGACTGAATAAGATTTTTAAAGTGGAACAAATCTACGTACAGCTTTATTAATAATGGATAAAAAAGATTCATTTGCGTTACTTAAATTGACTTTTGAAATATATGAATCCCAAGGAAAACAAGAAAGATATTCGTTCATTGCATCAAAGTCCGCTTTTTTAAAGTTTGGTACAAAAATATTTTTCTTATTATGATTTTTCATATAGCTATAAAAACGTATGGTTACTTCAAGGGCAATATGATGGATTTTTTGAATAATTGGGATATCAGGCTTTTCAACATAAATATTGAATTCCTTATCAACAAAGATAAGATCAAGAACTCTATTTAATTCGTTGGAATCAGAGTTAATTTGTATTAAGTCAAACTGACTGAAAAAAACAATCAAATTCATTTCAATATCAGAAGTTACATTAAATGGAATTAAATATTTATCTTCTGAGTCCAATATCACCTTTATATTGCCTTGCAAGTTATATGTTGTGAACTACTCAGATTTTCTAAAATATAACAACAATTTTCAAAATATATATTATAACATTCGAGAGAACTTATAGGTGGAATATAATTATTTATAATAAACAATTCAGAATTATAGTTCAAAGATAAACAAACAATTAACTGGTCAATATCGTAGTTAGATGTTAAAGTTATAGTATTAGATTTAAGTTCAATTTCCCTACAAGAAAGGGATGATCGAACTGCGATCAAAACACCTCCACCTCTATCTAAACCTGTCAATAATTTAGACCTATCTTTTCTGAAAACTATATAATTATAATTGAATAATTCAGATGTTAATTGGGTTTCAGTTAACCAAGTTTCGGTTAGTAATATTATATCATAAAGACAGGATGAAAAAACAATATATAAATAATCTAACTTCGTTCTTATCCCTCTTAGGTTTTGATAATATAATGATAAATTACTTGGAGATATATGGTGTATAGATGAGGTAGCAGCATTGTTGAGGTCATAGAAGTTCGGTATAGCAGCATTATTGATTGTTGTTATGTCAATTTATCGGTTTGTCGCGCTTCGTCGTTTTTTGAGTGATTTACGAATTTTTTTACCTTAACGTACATGGGCCAAATGGAAGAGTCACTCATCAATTGATTGTAAGAACTTGCAGGAACACTCAGCTTGAAATTGACAGGAGTAATTTCTGATAGGGCAATTCTTTTTTTAACTAACTTAAAGCATTTAAACAAATTAGCAGGAATCTTATTCTCAGACGAGATATGGTTTATGAGTTGATCTGGTTCAGTATCCACTTTAAACTATGAGATATGCAGCCACACAGTAGGAGTCACCGCATTAAATTCACTTTTTCCACTTCCCATGATCTCATCATTTTTTTTTTCATTCTCCTTATTTCAGAGTTCACATTGTTTTTGTTTATGATGTTACTAGTAATCGAAGGTTTGGAGATGAGCCGAGAAATTTTGATTTGTTGGAACTTGAGGTCGAAAGAGTATTATTATTAGCCTTAGCCTTAAGCAATGCTGGATTGCGCTTTTTGGTTACGCTAGATAAAGGTTCATTCAACTTTGCATTATTTATTATTAATTTGCTTCTTGTTAATCTACCCAGATCACTCGATGAAGAATTATTATTTATTTGGAGATGTAGTTCTTTTTTTATATCACTTTAACTTTCACAGAAATGATCACAAAGTTCATCAAGTTTCTTATAGCAGTTAGATAGATCAACTAAGCAGCACTTGTTACACTTATAAGAAAAGTTTTTAATTGATTTAACAACTTTAGAGTCAGATTTAACTCCTACTGTAACATAGGGCAGCGACAAGATCCTTCCACCTATCCCGATTCACGGCAACTGACCTCAGCTGTGGCCACGATTGAAACTGATGACCTCCAAGTTGTCTTTGGTTTTCCAACGCGTCTATTACACTGGGGATTCCATTGGACGGATTGTTTTGCTATATTGTCGTATGGCCTATCCAACGCCACTTAAGTTGCATGATGTCTACGTCCAATTTTTTCTGTCCGGTCCTATTACACAGCTCAACGTTAGATATGGTTTGCGGCCACCGGATCTTCAGAATAGAGCCCAGACAACGGTTAACGAAAGCTTGTAGTCTGCTCGAGATGTTGGCAGAACATTTCCATGTTTCAGAAGCATATAACAGCACTGATTTGACATTGGATTGGAAGAGTTTCAACTTGGTGCGTAGCGATATTTTGCTAGAATTCCACTCAGGAGAAAGGATTCAACTACGGGCTTTGTTTATTCTACTATTAACATCCAGGTCCGTTCCGCCATCGAGAGCTATAAAACTTCCCAGATAATTAAATTGCTCGACCTCCTCTATGGTCCCCTGCCTTAGAATAACTTGTGTGCTTTGGCCCGTGGTCATTACTTTGGTTTAATTTGTGTTAATTCTTAGGCCAGCCACCTCTCCATTCAATTGCAGCGAATGATACATCTGATTTAAGCCTGCCGTGTTGTTTGCCATGAGACATATATCGTCAGCATAATCTATGTGGCTAAGCTTGTCAAACAGACTCCATTGGATACCGTGTCTTTCATTTGTACCCACCGTGGCAGTCATCACATCGTCAATCGCCAGCAAAAACAGAATTGGTGACAAGACATCTCATTGTCTCACTCTTTGACGCACATCGAAGGAGTCGGAAAGCTGTCCATTGTGCAACACAAAACACCTTTCCTTGTTGTACGCTTCTTTAATAACAGCGACAATTTTCTCAGGGAATCCTCCCGCAATAAGCGATCTCCAGATGCATTCACGATTGACCCGATCAAACGCCTTCTCAAAATCTACAAACATTAGGTACAGCGGTGATTGGTACTCAGATGATTGTTCGAGTATGATTCGCAAGGTGTTCGCAAGATGTGGTCGACGCACGATCGGCCACTTCGAAACCCCGCTTGGTACCTATTGAGAGTAGACTCGATCCTGGACTTAATCCTCTCAAGAATAATAGTTGCCATTAACTTCGGAAAAACGGACAGAACTGAGGTTTCCTTTCTTTCGTAACTTTAATAACTCTATCCTTCCAATCCCTTGGGTAAGTTTCACTCTACCAGACAGCCTGCACGAGTTTAAGCAAAATACGGGAAGCTGCCTCAGGGGCTGCTTTTAAGAATTCTGCGGGAATACCATCAAGTCAAGCTGCTTTGTTTTTCTTTAGAAGATGTATCACATTATTTATCTCTGCACTTGTTGGGGGACTGGTGTCAATACCCCTAGAAGATCTGCGCATGTTGTTCAATTGTGCATTCAATTCTGCATTGTGGTCATCATTTAGCAGCGCACAAAAGTGCTCCTTCCAGCTTTGTAACTGATCTTCTATCGTCACTAAAAGGTTGCCGTTCAAATCTAACACGGGATGGTTAGTGTTAGTGCTACTACAATGTCCTTAGTGATTTTATGCAGCTCCCTTGCGTCCCCTCTTCCTGCAGCATGTTTATAATTTTCCGCAAGTTTGTCCACCCTTGCCCTCTTGTTACGTCTCACACACCGCTGCACTGTCTTATGAGATGCTCTATACTCGTAGAATCAATTTCCGCTGAGCATCACTTTCTGAATTGATTCTAATTTTAAGTCTTCTTCGATATGGTGATTTTGTCCCAGGTGTCTTGGGATATTCAGGAATCTCTAGCTCTTGTCTGTCTGGGTATAGTTTCAGTTCCAGCTTCCATGTAAGCGCTCTTAATTTGGCCCCAGGTGTCTTGGGATATTCAGGAATCTCTAGCTCTTTTCTGTCTGGGTATAGTTTCAGTTCCAGCTTCCATGTAAGCGCTCTTAATTTGGCCCCACAAGGCATCTACCGATAAGCTAGCATTTTGTATGTTCGATGCTTTGTCGCCGAGTGTGGTGACGAAATTACGACGTATTTTAGGGTCATTTAGAACGCTTGTGTTGAATCTTGGTCTCCTTGCTATACCCTCTGAGCGACGCTGTAAAGCAGCTGTTCGTAAGCGAAGCAAACCCAGTAGCAAGTGATGGTCACTACCTGCATCAGCCTTTCTTTCGTTACGAACATCGCACAGTGACTTCCTCCATTTCTGCTGTATAATGAAGTGATCGATTTGATTTTTGGTTCGACCATCAGGAGATTCCCAGGTGTTTTGTAGCAGGTCTTGTGCGGAAATAAAGAACCCTAATCACAAGTTGACGAGCGTTGCAGAAGTCGACAAGCATATCACCATTTTCGTTACGTTGACCTAAGCCATGCTTTCCCATAACTCGTTGTAGGCCTCCGTTATCAGAACCATGATGATAATGATATCGCCCCCTGGAACACCGTTGTACATCGAATTCAGATGAGTATAAAAAGAGGTCTTTTCGTCCGCTGAAGCCTCATTCGTTGGAGCGTAGCATTGAATAAGGGTGATTTTTCTGATTTTTGAGTTAAACCTCGCCGTCATAAGCCTCGCCGAAATAGGTTTCCAGGATATAAGACTTTTGGTAGCTTCTTTTGTCAGCATGATGCCCACACCGTTGGGTCTTGGACCTCTGTCTGCCTCCTCTTCGCCAGAGTACAACATTCTCGTTTGGCCTGATTCTGCAGTATATTCAGCTCTTGCTCTCCATTTGGTTTCACTCACTCCCAGAATGCTGATGATATGCCGAAGTATTTCACGCTCTACCTGGTCGTGCCTACCTGGTTCGTACAGGGAACAAACGCTCCATGCTCCAATCTTCGTTCGTGTTTTGTAGCAAAAAGTCCGTTTTGTTGAATCTGAAGGTTTTCTTAATCTTGTTTCTGATTCATTATTGATAGCATCACGATTGCCATTGTTGTATGAAAGATGTGCGTTTTACTACAGTCGGAGTGACTATAGAAGGATTTACCAAAGCTGGGTTACCTCTTGGGGAATCATTACCGTTTGTTGTCATATTTCATAAAAAAATACATTCTCCCTCCACTACCGTGTTTTCCCGGTTGCGGTTAATAACACGTACCTGTATAACATATTTACTACATTATACACACAAGCCTTCGATTCGACAGGCACACTACGCCTTTTTGGATGGTCGAATACATACAGATATAGGTCGCCCACTATGGGAAACAGACGCCTTTTGCAGCCGCCCACTATGAATACAGACGCTACTTGCTGTTGCCGTTGGCCTTACAGGATAGGCTCGTCCGCCACCAGACTTTCATACCGTTGACCGCCATATGCAGTTCCTCCGCTTTTAGGGAGCTTTTAGTACTACCCAAGGACAAGATCGTGCCCTGACCAGCAATACTGGTTTGTTTGCTTATACCGGCAGCCATTCGGTCCCCTTATGCGTTAGCGTTACCCGCTCTCTACCGCGAGGAGGTGTACATAAGGATTTTTCTTTCATTGACCCTAGGACCACCGATGTGGCGTTTCCTAGCGCTCTCCAGTACTTTTAGAGAGAGAGATAATTTTTACTAAGGGACTCAATATTTTTAAACTTTCATTTTCGTTTTCTTAAAATTGTAAGATCTTATTTGACCCCGTAAATACCTATATATAATTATAATTTTAAGTGATAAGTAAATAAGTGTATAACCAACTTTATATCTGCCCTATGATTGTGTATTAATTAAAACATCTAATGACCTTAAATCAAATAAGAGCGATAAGTTACTAAATAGGCAGGTACATAAGTTGGTATTTCTAATAACCATTTATGCACATACACAGCTGGTCAAAAAAATTGGTGTGAGAAAATGTTTGATATTCACTGTTGACTTAGCGGTTGTTTTGACTGCAAGCAATGCAACCAACTTGTTTTGAAAGAGAGAACGGTTATTCTCTCTAAGAGGATCCAAACTTTTCGCATTTTAGTAATGTAATGCTAAGCAGCTCAATTATTTGTGTTGCAATAAGATTTTGTGTGTTCTAGAAGTTGGCCATAAAAATAGGTGTGCTCCAAATAAAATCCAAGCTTCTTATAATATTTTTTATTTTATGGTATAAACTCTTGAGGTGGGTTGTTTTTTAATCATTTTATTAGCTTCAAACAATAGTTTTTTATTCATTAATGTTTGAATATGGGTCGAAAAGTCCACTGCTTGTCAGAAGAAAGGAAATTAGTCATCGACTTAGAGATGAGGGAAAGGCCTACAAATTTATTGCGAAGGCCCTAGGCAGATCTCAAAATTTAATAACAAATGCTCTCAAGCCCAGAGGAAAATCGAGGCCGGCCGAAAAAAAATCAGCTACCACTGACCGCCGCATACTACTTCTAGCTAAATCTAGTCAGAACTCGAATCTCCCAGGAAGAATCGCCAGGAAAGTTGTATTCCTCAGGGCTAGCAATATATGAGAATTTGTGGAATGAGCTTAAGCGTAAATTAGGGTGTCAATATTTCACTAATTTAAACCAATTGTGGGAAACGGTTCAAAGAGAATGATATTCAAATAGAGTCAATGCCGCTACGACTCCAAAAAGTTTTGGATAATAATGGAGGATACTCAAGTTATAAGAGTAAGTAAAACAAAAATTGTGATGAGGTTCAGAAATTTGTAATAATATTATTTTTTTGTCCAAGTGAAAAAACCTCCATCGGCAGTTTTGAGGCTATATTATCTATAATTTGTATGTATTTGAAAGCCTTTAAGTTTTTTTTTTGTTTAATTAATATAAGAACTTTTTATTTTCACGAACTGTCACTTTTTAGACATGTTTGGATGCTCGTTTTTTAAAGGCAATTAGAAAATTATTAGTTAAGAAAACGAAAATGGAAGTTTAAAAATATTGAGTCCCTTAGTAAAAATTATCTCTCTCTCTAAAAGTACTGGAGAGCGCTAGGAAACGCCACCTCGGTGGTCCTAGGCTCAATGAAAGAAAAATCCCTATGTAAACCTCCTCGCGGTAGAGAGCGGGTAACGCTAACGCATAAGGTGACCGAATGGCTGCCGGTATAAGCAAACAAACCAGTATTGCTGGTCAGGGCACGATCTTGTCCTTGGGTAGTACTAAAAGCTCCCTAAAAGCGGAGGAACTGCATATGGCGGTCAACGGTATGAAAGTCTGGTGGCGGACGAGCCTATTCTGTAAGGCCAACGGCAACAGCAAGCAGCGTCTGTATTCATAGTGGGCGGCTGCAAAAGGCGTCTGTTTCCCATAGTGGGCGGCCTATATCTGTATGTATTCGACCATCCATAAAGGCATAGTGTGCCTGTCGAATCGAAGGCTTGTGTGTATAATGTAGTAAATATGTTATACAGGTACGTGTTATTAACCGCAACCGGGAAAACACGGTAGTGGAGGGAGAATGTATTTTTTTATGAAATATGACAACGAACGGTAATAATTCCACAAGAGGTAACCCAGCTTTGGTAAATCCTTCTATAGTCACTCCGACTGTAGTAAACCGCACATCGGATTTGGGGGTGCGGCATCTCTCATACAACAATGGCAATCGTGATGCTATCAATAATGAATCAGAAACAAGATTAAGAAAACCTTCAGATTCAACAAAACGGACTTTTTGCTACAAAACACGAACGAAGATTGGAGCATGGAGCGTTTGTTCCCTGTACGAACCAGGTAGGCACGACCAGGTAGAGTGTGAAATACTTCGGCATATCATCAGCATTCTGGGAGTGAGTGAAACCAAATGGAGAGCAAGAGCTGAATATACTGCAGAATCGGGCCAAACGAGAATATTGTACTCTGGCGAAGAGGAGGCAGACAGAGGTCCAAGACTCAACGGTGTGGGCATCATGCTGACTAAAGAAGCTACCAAAAGTCTTATATCCTGGAAACCTATTTCGGCGAGGCTTATGACGGCGAGGTTTAACTCAAAAATCAGAAAAATCACCATTATTCAATGCTACGCTCCAACGAATGAGGCTTCAGCGGACGAAAAGACCTCTTTTTATACTCATCTGAATTCGATGTACAACGGTGTTCCAGGGGGCGATATCATTATCATCATGGTTCTGATAACGGAGGCCTCCAACGAGTTATGGGAAAGCATGGCTTAGGTCAACGTAACGAAAATGGTGATATGCTTGTCGACTTCTGCAACGCTCGTCAACTTGTGATTGGGGTTCTTTATTTCCGCACAAGACCTGCCACAAAACACCTGGGAATCTCCTGATGGTCGAACCAAAAATCAAATCGATCACTTCATTATACAGCAGAAATGGAGGAAGTCACTGTGCGATGTTCGTAACGAAAGAAAGGCTGATGCAGGTAGTGACCATCACTTGCTACTGGGTTTGCTTCGCTTACGAACAGCTGCTGTACAGCGTCGCTCAGAGGGTATAGCAAGGAGACCAAGATTCAACACAAGCGTTCTAAATGACCCTAAAATACGTCGTAATTTCGTCACCACACTCGGCGACAAAGCATCGAACATACAAAATGCTAGCTTATCGGTAGATGCCTTTTGGGCCAAATTAAGAGCGCTTACATGAAAGCTGGAACTGAAACTATACCCAGACAGACAAGAGCTAGAGATTCCTGAATATCCCAAGACACCTGGGACAAAATCACCATATCGAAGAAGACTTAAAATTAGAATCAATTCAGAAAGTGATGCTCAGCGGAAATTGATTCTACGAGTATAGAGCATCTCATAAGACAGTGCAGCGGTGTGTGAGACGTAACAAGAGGGCAAGGGTGGACAAACTTGCGGAAAATTATAAACATGCTGCAGGAAGAGGGGACGCAAGGGAGCTGCATAAAATCACTAAGGACATTGTAGTAGCACTAACACTAACCATCCCGTGTTAGATTTGAACGGCAACCTTTTAGTGACGATAGAAGATCAGTTACAAAGCTGGAAGGAGCACTTTTGTGCGCTGCTAAATGATGACCACAATGCAGAATTGAATGCACAATTGAACAACATGCGCAGATCTTCTAGGGGTATTGACACCAGTCCCCCAACAAATGCAGAGATAAGTAATGTGATACATCTTCTAAAGAAAAACAAAGCAGCTTGACTTGATGGTATTCCCGCAGAATTCTTAAAAGCAGCCCCTGAGGCAGCTTCCCGTATTTTGCTTAAACTCGTGCAGGCTGTCTGGTAGAGTGAATCTTACCCAAGGGACTGGAAGGATAGAGTTATTAAAGTTACGAAAGAAAGGAAACCTCAGTTCTCCCCGTTTTTCCGAAGTTAATGGCAACTATTATTCTTGAGAGGATTAAGTCCAGGATCGAGTCTACTCTCAATAGGTACCAAGCGGAGTTTCGAAGTGGCCGATCGTGCGTCGACCACATCTTGCGAACACCTTGCGAATCATACTCGAACAATCATCTGAGTACCAATCACCGCTGTACCTAATGTTTGTAGATTTTGAGAAGGCGTTTGATCGGGTCAATCGTGAATGCATCTGGAGATCGCTTATTGCGGGAGGATTCCCTGAGAAAATTGTCGCTGTTATTAAAGAAGCGTACAACAAGGCAAGGTGTTTTGTGTTGCACAATGGACAGCTTTCCGACTCCTTCGATGTGCGTCAAAGAGTGAGACAAGTAGATGTCTTGTCACCAATTCTGTTTTTGCTGGCGATTGACGATGTGATGACTGCCACGGTGGGTACAAATGAAAGACACGGTATCCAATGGAGTCTGTTTGACAAGCTTAGCCACATAGATTATGCTGACGATATATGTCTCATGGCAAACAACACGGCAGGCTTAAATCAGATGTGTCATTCGCTGCAATTGAATGGAGAGGTGGCTGGCTTAAGAATTAACACAAATTAGACCAAAGTAATGACCACGGGCCAAAGCACACAAGTTATTCTAAGGCAGGGGACCATAGAGGAGGTCGAGCAAATTAATTATCTGGGAAGTTTTATAGCTCTCGATGGCGGAACGGACCTAGATGTTAATAGTAGAATAAACAAAGCCCGTAGTGGAATCCTTTATCCTGTGTGGAATTCTAGCAAAATATCGCTACGCACCAAGTTGAAACTCTTCCAATCCAATGTCAAATCAGTGCTGTTATATGCTTCTGAAACATGGAAATGTTCTGCCAACATCTCGAGCAGACTACAAGCTTTCGTTAACCGTTGTCTGCGCTCTATTCTGAAGATCCGGTGGCCGCAAACCATATCTAACGTTGAGCTGTGGAATAGGACCGGACAGAAAAAATTGGACGTAGACATCATGCAACGGAAGTGGCGTTGGATAGGCCATACGACAATATAGCAAAACAATTCGTCCAATGGAATCCCCAGTGTAATAGACGCGTTGGAACACCAAAGACAACTTGGAGGTCATCAGTTTTAAAGGAGGCTCGGTCTCAAGGTATTCAATCGTGGCCACAGCTGAGGTCAGTTGCAGTGAATCGGGATAGGTGGAAGGATCTTGTTGCTGCCCTATGTTACAGTAGGAGTTAAATCTGACTCTAAAGTTGTTAAATCAATTAAAAACTTTTCTTATAAGTGTAACAAGTGCTGCTTAGTTGATCTATCTAACTGCTATAAGAAACTTGATGAACTTTGTGATCATTTCTGTGAAAGTTAAAGTGATATAAAAAAAGAACTACATCTCCAAATAAATAATAATTCTTCATCGAGTGATCTGGGTAGATTAACAAGAAGCAAATTAATAATAAATAATGCAAAGTTGAATGAACCTTTATCTAGCGTAACCAAAAAGCGCAATCCAGCATTGCTTAAGGCTAAGGCTAATAATAATACTCTTTCGACCTCAAGTTCCAACAAATCAAAATTTCTCTGCTCATCTCCAAACCTTCCACCCTTCCGCTTTTCTGGCATCTCTGTTAGGAGATCTTGTAAAGTCTGTCAGTGCAGATAATATCATGAGTGAAATTAAAAAACCGGGTTTGGATGTCGCTGCTGCCCTAACTCTAGATGCTGTTGATGTCGGCAGCATTAACGATGTTGTACATAATGCAGATGATGTGTTTAATGAAAAAGCAAATAATAGCCTCGTATGCTCTCAATCAGCTGTCATGGTGAACGTAGAAGAGGATGAAGGGGATTTTATGGACCAGATAAACCATGAAGATTCTGATGTTATTCTTGGTTCTATGAAGAACATCACAAATGTAAGAAATTTTGAAATTGGTATGAATAATCACGATATTGCCGGCACGTCTACAATGGAAGACATCTCCAATATGAATTTCAAAAAATCTAACAATAATTCAAGTTCGATTATCTCCAAACCATCGATTACTAGTAACATCATAAACAAAAACAATGTGAACTCTGAAATAAGGAGAATGAAAAAAAAAATGATGAGATCATGGGAAGTGGAAAAAGTGAATTTAATGCGGTGACTCCTACTGTGTGGCTGCATATCTCATAGTTTAAAGTGGATACTGAACCAGATCAACTCATAAACCATATCTCGTCTGAGAATAAGATTCCTGCTAATTTGTTTAAATGCTTTAAGTTAGTTAAAAAAAGAATTGCCCTATCAGAAATTACTCCTGTCAATTTCAAGCTGAGTGTTCCTGCAAGTTCTTACAATCAATTGATGAGTGACTCTTCCATTTGGCCCATGTACGTTAAGGTAAAAAAATTCGTAAATCACTCAAAAAACGACGAAGCGCGACAAACCGATAAATTGACAGAACAACAATCAATAATGCTGCTATACCGAACTTCGATGACATCAACAAAGCTGCTACCTCATCTATACACCATATATCTCCAAGTAATTTATCATTATATTATCAAAACCTAAGAGGGATAAGAACGAAGTTAGATTATTTATATATTGTTTTTTCATCCTGTCTTTATGATATAATATTACTAACCGAAACTTGGTTAACTGAAACCCAATTAACATCTGAATTATTCAATTATAATTATATAGTTTTCAGAAAAGATAGGTCTAAATTATTGACAGGTTTAGATAGAGGTGGAGGTGTTTTGATCGCAGTTCGATCATCCCTTTCTTGTAGGGAAATTGAACTTAAATCTAATACTATAACTTTAACATCTAACTACGATATTGACCAGTTAATTGTTTGTTTATCTTTGAACGATAATTCTGAATTGTTTATTATAAATAATTTTATTCCACCTATAAGCTCTCTCGAATGTTATAATATATATTTTGAAAATTGTTGTTATATTTTAGAAAATCTGAGTAGTTCACAACATATAACTTGCAAGGCAATATAAAGGTGATATTGGACTCAGAAGATAAATATTTAATTCCATTTGATGTAACTTCTGATATTGAAATGAATTTGATTGTTTTTTTCAGTCAGTTTGACTTAATACAAATTAACTCTGATTCCAACGAATTAAAAAGAGTTCTTGATCTTATCTTTGTTGATAAGGAATTCAATATTTATGTTGAAAAGCCTGATATCCCAATTATTCAAAAAATCCATCATATTGCCCTTGAAGTAACCATTTTTAAATTGTTGTTATATTTTAGAAAATCTGAGTAGTTCACAACATATAACTTGCAAGGCAATATAAAGGTGATATTGGACTCAGAAGATAAATATTTAATTCCATTTGATGTAACTTCTGATATTGAAATGAATTTGATTGTTTTTTTCAGTCAGTTTGACTTAATACAAATTAACTCTGATTCCAACGAATTAAAAAGAGTTCTTGATCTTATCTTTGTTGATAAGGAATTCAATATTTATGTTGAAAAGCCTGATATCCCAATTATTCAAAAAATCCATCATATTGCCCTTGAAGTAACCATACGTTTTTATAGCTATATGAAAAATCATAATAAGAAAAATATTTTTGTACCAAACTTTAAAAAAGCGGACTTTGATGCAATGAACGAATATCTTTCTTGTTTTCCTTGGGATTCATATATTTCAAAAGTCAATTTAAGTAACGCAAATGAATCTTTTTTATCCATTATTAATAAAGCTGTACGTAGATTTGTTCCACTTTAAAAATCTTAATCCAGTCCAAATCCAGCTTGGTTTAATAAGAGACTTATTAATTTAAAAAATAGAAAAAATAAAGCATTTAAACTTTTTAAAAAGAATCACGAAAGTATTGAACTTCGGTCGAGATATTTAAATTGCCAAAAGGAATTTAGTACCCTCAATAAATTTGTGTATCGAGCCCATATGTTTACTATAGGAGCTAATATAAAAAATAATAGTAAAAGCTTTTGGAATTTTATTAACTCTAAACGTAAATCAAACGGTTATCTAAGCTGTAAGAAGTACTTAAATACATCAACAAGTGACTTGAATGAGATTTGTAATCTTTTTGCTGTCTACTTTCAGTCTTATTATTTGCCAAACCCACCTACCAATCTCGAATTGCCACAGATCCCAGTATATCTTAATATTGGTTCAATGATTTTACAGGTTTCAGAAGTTATGACAGCCCTGCTTGACTTAGATACAACCAAAAAAGAAGGTCCTGATGGCTTTGCCAAAGCTATTTGACAAGATAGTCTTTGATAACCTATCTTTTTAAACAAAAGACATTGTTTCAGTATACCAACATGGTTTTTTATCTGGAAGATCTACGGTAACTAATCTATCGTTAATGAGTAGTTATATAATAAACAATTTTGAATAAAATTTTCAAACGGATACTATATTTACCGATTTCGCGAAAGCTTTCGATCGCGTAAATCACCAAGTTCTTTAAATAAACTTTTGCAGTTTGGTTTTCACTCTAACCTTTTCAATTGGTTAAAATCTTATTTAACTAGAAGGGTTCAAATTGTTAAAATTGATGATCTCGGAACGGATCTTAGTGCCATCTGGTGTCCTTCAGGGCAGCCATTTGGGACCACTATTATTCCTATTATTTATCAATGATATTCCCGACATATTCAAAAATTCATCATGTCTCCTACTTGAGGATGATCTTAAACTGTATCGCACCACTAAATCCATTTAAGATTGTACTTTGTTGAATGATGAATGGTGATTTAAATATATATATATATATACTTGAATGTCTCTAAGTGTCAAGTTATGTCCTGTTTCCGTATCAGTTCACCTATATACTTCAATTACACTATTAAGGATTCTGAACTAGAACGGGTGGTTCAGAAAAAAGATCTAGGAGTTGTACTCGATACAAAGCTTTCCTTCTTACCGCACATAGATTACATAATCAATAAATCCAATCAAATGCTAGGGTTCATTAAGAGAAACACTAAAGAATTTAATGACCCATACACGCTTAAGTCCCTTTTTAATTCTTTGGTTAGATCAGTGCTTGAGTACTGCAGTACGGTTTGGAATCCAACTTATAAAAACTCGTGGGAGCGAATCGAAAAAGTACAAAGGAAATTTACAAGATATGCCTTTTTTAAATTAAATTGGAGGATTGATACTCCACCTTATAAAACCAGGTGCCAGTTATTTGGAATACAAAGTCTGGAAAGCCGTCATACATACTCTGGAATAATGTTTATCAGGGACATAGTCTCATACCATATTAAATGTCCTCCATTACTTTCTTTAATATGCATACGCGTTCCTAGAAGTAATTCTCGTGATTTCATTTTGTTTCATGAGCGTTTTCATAGAACAAACTATGGTCGTAATGAACCAATCTCTCGTTGCATCAGGGAAGCTAATTTGCTTTGCAACAGATTAGACTTTTTTGGTAGTTGCAATAGAGATACTTTTAAGCTATATGTATCTAACTTATTAAATCTGCTTTAATTTAAATAATGAAATTTTATAAATATTTATATGTAATATAAAATGATAATAATTTTATTTTATTACTAGTTTAGTTGTTAAGAACTAATGTATTAGTCTGTAAGGAAAGATGTTCTCTGATTGATGAAATAAATAAATAAATAAACTTTAAAAATGTTTACGTAAAATTATTATTAAAAAAAATTATCACACCTATTTTTTGGACCATCTGTGTATAAGCAGATTAGATCAAAACTACTTACATGTAAAAAACGCTTTTTATTACTTTTATTATATATTATTAGCGTAATTTATGTTTTCTTACAAAATTGCAATTGCACAATTTTCATAGGTATGGTGGTGTTACCTTACTGGTGTCAATAATATGCTTGAATAAATTGAAAGAACGTGATGAAATATAACTGGAAATAAAAGCTTACGGTAAAAACCTTAATTAATTTTTTCATAGTAAATATGCTTAAATTAAGCTGGGAACAAGAGAGATGGTAGTTCTTCTAAATGAGTTGTTTGCAAGATACATTTATTTTACAGTTTATGTAACAAATGAAAAAACAAAATTAATAAACAAAAAATAAATACTAACAATTGTATATATGTAAATATCACAGTATGTTAATTGCTTTATTAATTGCTATATCAGTCTTTTGATAGTAAGTGAAAAAGTATGAAATTAATTAATTAATAAATAAATAATAACAAAAAGATAAATAAATTAATAAAAAAATTAAAAAAAATACAAATAAACACACACAAAATAAATTAAATAATAAGTAAACGAATAATTGAACAATTAATTAATCGAATAAATAAACAAGTAACCAACAGATAAACAGTTTGACGCAGATGTATTATAATGAATAGATAAACATATACAAATTCATAAATTAATAAAGTAACAAATACAAATTTTTTGGATAAATGTATATAACGAGTATCTAAAACTCAACAAAACAATATTAATAATTAGCAACGCATTGCCTGTCGGGTTTTGTTCTACAATATAGCTGGTCTTGTAAACAAATTTTTGTATTTAATTTTTTTTAAATATACGAGTATTTGTATTTATTCGAAACTTTTGTTTTATCTGAGAATTTTAAAAGTTATGAGAAATACTTCGTAGATTATAAACTTAAATGGATATCTGCTACAAAAACGGTCAAATTTGGTGGATGCCTGTTTCAGGGGCGATTCCTCATAGTCAGCGGGTTTAGCGGCGCTAAACCAAGAATTTTAGAATTAATCTTATTTTGTAATATGAATATTATTTGGTAATTGAATTACTAACCAACTGAACAGTTGACCATTATGTCGGTGACTTTTCTTCAAATAATTTTCATTTCATGCAATACAACTCTCATACAATACCAAATCTATCTTGAAACATTTGGCTTGGGCATCGCAAAAGTTTGCGCTATCAAATTTCATACATTCTACACATACAGATAAATACACACATTCAAATAAAAGCCTGTACAAATAAGTAGAAGGGTTAGCGCAAAAAAAAGCGATAACCAGGGAAGTTTGCAGTTGCAGTTGTAGGTACACATTAAAGACACACAACAGAGATGAAGACCAGGCGCGACCAAGAGTTTGATGTCTTCTCTCTTTATACTTCGTATGGACTATGAAAGAAAGAACAACACTGACGAATCGAACATGATCGTCGAACACGGCAACTGTTCGCTATCGGTATACTTTATACCATCATACCATATTCGTTTTTGAAAGCATAAAATTGTGCGATGTTATTTATTTATATAAAAATGGGTTTTGCTAGCGAACTTGCTTGACCCTGCTCTGCTCTACGAGAATATAGCGAGCAACGCATGTTCGACGGTTAGCGCAGCTTTTAGCGATTATACTAATTTTTGATGCCGATATGTGAGGAAAAGGAAATGGTAAAGACGTTGGAGTTTAAGCGGATTATTTAAATGTTTTATAGGAAGTAGTAGTAGGAAGGAAAGTGACTTAAGAAAGTGCATTTTAATATTTATTGTTTTGTTAGTTAAATATTAACAGTCTTATTTAAAAACGCTGTATAGAGCCTACATAAAGTTATGTAATCTCTATAATGCCTCTAAACGCAAAAATGCTATTTATAAAACTTATGCAAGGTTGTATAGTCTCATAATAAGCTAAACGCGTTTTGAGGTTGAATAGAGCCTACATAAGGAAATTATTGTTATTATTATTTCGTAAATGTCATTTTGATTTCTCTCCTCTCTTTTTGAAATTAAAATAAAAACAATAATGCCTCTCCAGTTTAGCTCGTGAGCCGAAGAAACGAAGAATTTAAAAAAATATAGATTTTCGAAAGAGAATATCATACAAATAATTGGAATTATTTTGTTATATTTTAGTTGTTATGACAACAAGCTGATTTTATAGACATTTTGGTACTTTTTTTGATATTAGCATTGTATAACTAAAATTTATAGCAGAATTTTTTATAAATAGGAATTTTCGCAACGTTACATAGAGCCTACATAAATCCTTATTCACTGTATAACTATTCATCTGTTTAGCGAATTCTATTAAATAAGACTGTATATGTTTTGTGATCAATATGTACTATGTATATTTTATTGTAATTACTATTAATATAATTCCATACGAATTCAAACATGGTAGAGGCTAGTCGTAAGAAATTATTTTATTTGATTTCCTTAGAACAGATCAAATTAAAACAAGCATTTCTTTTAAGGGAAAAGAAATTTTCAGAAAATAAAAATTAAGTTTATTTAAAAAACAAATATTTAGTCAAAAAATCAGTTTGAAGTGTGATTTTTCAAAATGTTTATAAAGTCCATATATTTTTTCATTCAGAATTCGTTATTCTTATTAATTAAAAAAAATGAAAACTATAAGACTTTAAATTTAAAACTACCAGAGCGAAAAAAAACTAAATAAGAGAACATTACGACTTATGCAGCTGCATTGGATCAATTTTAATTCTTTTGCAATCAAAAACAAAATAATAAAAATTGTATGAAGTTTAATTTTCAAATTGTATTCAATAAAAAATTCTATTTGACTTCTAAGTCATGGAATCGTATAATTCTATGACCAGCTAAGAATAAGGTTTTAGGCTATGAGATAAGTCGTTGTAAATAGAGTCTTGTTTGTTTGTTTGTTTAAAAATAGATACTTTTTTTTCATGATCTTGGTCTAACAATAGGAACTTTCTTTTCGTAGGAATTAAAATGGAATCTCCAATACTTCTCAAGCAAAGACCATAATTGAAAAAAATTATTAGAGAAACCATTTTCAACAATATCGTTTTCGGAGAAGCTAATAATGGGCGCCCTACTGATTTAAAATAAACACACAAGTATAGAAACAGAGATTATACTCGAACCTTTAGCGAAAATCAATATTCTATAATATTACCAATTACCAACAAGAAATTATTTTGTTGATCTTGTTTGCTTTTTTCCGGTATCTCTTTCGCATGGAGTTCCTCGGATGTGGACAATATGAACACTCTAACCACATTTCAGAGAAAACACAAGCTAAGTGCCTCTCATTCGCAATATGTAATTAAATTAGCTACCTTTGGTCCTTAGGAAAGACGAAGCTTTAAGTGTCCAACATAACGTTCAAAAAAATCGTGCAGTGTTAAATCGTCAACATTTTTTAAATTTTTTCAAATGCTATCCAAAATGATTTAATCAAAACTGTTGCTGACGTTTTAGGCGATCACATTTCTGATAGAATCCGACAGCCAGAGTTTATAGCTTTGTCTGACATTCATTTAAAGTCCCAATTATCTATTGTTATTAGTACTTTAATAAAAAAAAAATCATGAAACATTTGCAGCATTTATCGACTCAGGGCGGACTGCAGAAAATTTGAATAAAATTAATTTTTATTCTTAGAAACTTATCTTCAACTTCTAGGAGAAAGTAGCTAACCCTGAGATCATGAGCAGGAATCGCCACTGGCCTGTTTGGGTATAAGAAAAGTATTGAACCCATCTACGAGTATCAACTAAAGTTTATAACAACGAATGATATGATTTTTTTTTTTTATAATTAGCGAACACTAAAAGGGTTTTGTATACCTTTAATAAGACACAGTGTGAGCATTAGGAAAAGAGGAAAGGGTTGGATAGGAGGTGTCGGTGTACATTGATTTTAAATTCCTGGACATTGCAATGGCAGGGAAAGATAAAGCGTGGCAAGGCGTTCCACATTCGCGTAGTACGGCTAAAAAATGAATCTCTGTACTTCATAGTACGGCCGAAGTTGGACTCAAGGGTAAACTGATGGGCATTCCTAGAAGCGCGGGTATTACGGTTTAAGGGGAGGAATGCAACTGGCTATTTCACTAGAGAATAGTCCGTTAAAATAACGGTGAAAAAGGGTGAGACAAGAAACCTTGCGTCGATGTTCGAGTGACGTAATCGAGTTGATGATGTTAATGTCACCAATCATTTTAAAAGCTCTTCTTTGAATACTGTCCAAGAGGCTTAAATAAGTTACTGGAGCACCAGCCCAGAGATGAGAGTTATATTCATGTTTCGGACGAATATAGGTTTTGTAGATTGTAGCCAGATCAGACGGAGAGACAAATTTCTTGCAACGTCTCAAAAAACCTAAACATCTTGCGGCATTTTTGGCAACATCGCGTATGTGATCGCTCCACATAAGGTGGTTGCTGATGCACATTCCGAGGATGTCGAGATTTTCAGTTTCGTTGATGCAAGTGCCACTCATAGATAGTGGCAAAGAGGGTTTACCTCGCTTTAACGATGCAAGACAGCATTGCGTTTTCGAAGCATTAAATTCCACACGAGACTTTACACTCCTTAAAAACTTCTTTCCTGAGCCAGGAAAAATGCTCTTAAACACCTTAAAACCTTCAGAAGATTAACAAAAAGATAGGATTTTATGTAAAACTAAAAGACCTTACTAGGAGTCTTGAATCTGTTTCTTCAGCCAGAGAGTGGTGGAAGATTGCTAAGCAAATACGGGGACAGTCGATTAAAACCACAATGTCTGTAAAAGTAATTGAATTTAAAATGCATCTTGAAAGCTTACTCTCGCAATCAAATGATTCAGCTACTATGTATCTTATAAGCTCTTCCTCAGTAACATTTTCCACAGTTAGAATACATCATTGAGCTGCACGAGATATATTCTACTACATCTTCATCAAAAGATCTGAAAACTCCTGGTTTTGATGGGATACCGTATGAATTTTATAAAAATGCATGCCCATTTCTTATTGTAGAAATACAGAAGTTATTCACTGACTTTCTTGAAACTGCAACGCTACCATCATCTTTCAGAAAATCCATTATATGCCCACTGTTCATGAAAGGTGTCAAACTATAGAGGACTTTCATTTCTTGATACGCTCTTTAAGCTGTATACTTCAGTTCTCTTGAACAGACTGTCAGCTTGGTTAGAAAAAAAACAACATCATCAATGAATTTCAAGCTGCAACCAACTATTCTACTGTGGACCAAGTTTATAATCTTTCATGCATAATTCAACTTCAACTCTGCCAAAAGAAGAAACTACGCTTTTTTCATCGATCTTTATTCTGCTTTTGATAGCATTGACAGGAATGCTCTTATTTACAAGCTCGACTCTGTTAATATCTTCGAAGATACTGGCTACTATAAGGTCTCTATATAATACTACTGCAGCTGTTTGGGATGGTTCGTGTTTGTCAGACTTCTTCCCCACTAAAAAGGTGTTCGTCAAGGATGTGTACTAAGCTATCTTTTCGTTGTTTTTAAATGATCTTCATGGGGAACTTCCAACCGGTATTTTTTTAGATGGTCTTCAAATTAACGCCCTCTTATATGCGGACGATATTGTACTGTTGTCCGATAATCCTTCCAATTTGCAACAGCTAATTGAGGGTCTTAAGACTTACTGCATTCAATGGAATCTTGAAATAAATCTTGATAAGTCGGGAATAGCAATATTTCGCAATAGTGGAAGAAGAGCAGCGTGCGAAAAATGATTTTACAATAATTCTGAAATTAAGGTGTCTAATCAATTCAAATATCTTGGCGTAGTGTTTAATTACAATATGTCTTGGAATGAGCATCTAACAAACAGATTGGGAGCATCTAAAAATTCCATCAAAGCAACGTGGTCGAGACTGCTGCGAGACAATACCGTCCAACACTCAACAAAGTTTAAAATATACAATGCCGCCTCAAAAGCTATTATGTTGTACTGTGCTCAAGTTTGGGGATACCGCGAATACAACCACTTTACTGCCTGATAATACGCCTAACTACGCTCTGCACATTGAAACAGGTTTACCGAAGGGATTTCTAACGTCCCTCCAGCTACATTTTTCTTTCATAAGACGAAATCTAAATGTTCCTAATAATAGATTACCCAACATTTGATCGAAAGCCATTATAAACAAGAAAATCTTCTGGGCTAAGGAATGGTTGAATCTTTTTCATGGATGTTCGTTGGATTTTTCTTTTGACATGAATCTACTTAAATGGCCCAGCTTACATAACATTCTCCTACTGAAACTGAAAGAAAAACACTGGACTGAATTTACAGTTAATGCGACACAGTCTCAATTTCATGATGAATATTGCAACTGTTGTGCCCTTAGTCACAGAGACCACACAAAGTTCCCACAATTACCCAATTCCTATGAATCGCATTCAAGACACATGACATAGTTCGATTACGACCAAGTGTTCCGCATGTGTCATGTATATTGTTATACAATCATAGGAACGGCAATCGAACTATGTCAACCAAATAAACACAATACAATAAGGGATCATATTGCAACTATGTCAAGTGTGACATATGTTGATGTTGCACTATTGTATTGTTATTTGTTAAACAAACAAACTGTGTCAAGTGAATGGAAATAGAATGCGTGGTTGACCTGGAGGAAGTGACGATCTAGGCAATGGAAGAGGTAGCGTAAGAAATGATGAGTAGAAGTTCGGTCACTCTGTTTCGAAGACTAAAATGAGGAAGAATAACATTTGGTGGCAGCGCCAGCGGTGGGATATTAAAACCAAAGCTTCTGGTTTTAATCCCGAAACATCTACATTTTTTTTTTAGTGAAAGCAAATAAATAAAAAAAAAATTTTCAAGTGAAATCAATCAGTGACAATTTCTTATAAAAAAAAAAAAAAAAACAAATATTTAAAACGCAATATCAAGTCAAGGTTTGTCCCTGATGATAAACAGAAACAAAAATATATGTCTGCATTTCTAATAAAAAAAAAGTGACTGAAAAAACTAAAAAAAAAAGTGAACAATATCCCACAGAGGTAAGCGAATTCCCGTGGTCGAAAAAAATAGAAGGAAGGAAGAAATTGCCACGCCGAGGAAATCAACAAGGAAGGAAGAAATTGCCACGCCGCCGAGGCAATAAATATACATACAATATATCAACAACATCAACGACATCAGCAACACCAAAACATCAACAAGAGCTTAAACAAACATGTTATCGTAAGATATAAATTAGTTTTTATTTGTAATTATTCTGTTTATTATTTTGGATACAAATTCATTTTATTCAAACCAATTGTTCCTCCCAAACCCCGCCCCTTTCCTTTTAAATTCTTTGCCCAATTTTTTTTGTCTGTCGCCTATAGTTGTTTTCTTCTCTTTTGTCGGACATGTTATATGCCTAACTTGAATTTAAATATTTCTCTAAGAAATAGAAAGGTCGGGCGTCCCCGCAGATCTTCAGACAGTGAAGTTGACTGTTGCTGTTAAAACAAAACGTGGTGACATAAAAAAATCAACTTCAAGCCTTCACCCTATAAAAAACGATATAATCGTAATGACATTCAATGCTTCTCAAGCTATTAAACTCATACCAGAGTTTGATGGAAATATTAAGAATCTAGATAGATTTATTCAATTAATTGATCTTCAATAAAAAAAAAACCCCACTGAACCCGAAAAAGGAGAACTAATTGATATAGTCAAATCAAAACTAACCGGCCGGGCATATAATGTTATAATAAAATATAACGATTATAATGCCTTGGAAGAGTTAAAAGAGGCTCTAATAAAGAACTTTCGAAAAACTAGGTCCGTACAAGTAATACAAACCGAAGTTTTCCAATTTAAACAGGGCTATAAAGAACCCATAAGTACTTACGCGGAAAGAGCTAATGCCCTTTTCGATGAACTTAATAACGCTAATGCTAGTACTAAAGATGACGCTGCTAATACAGCCATTATAAATCTTAATAGCGTTACAATTCTAAATAGTTTCTTTAGCGGTCTAATCCCTCAGCTTAAAACCCTTGTTAAAAGCGCTAGATGCAAGGATCTAGATGAAGCTATAAACATAGCAATGGAAGAAGAAAAACTTCTTACCACTGTTGAAAACAAATATTGCCACAATTGCCGAACAAAGACACACAACACAATAGAGTGTCGCTTTCAGCAAAGCACGGACAGATATTTTAACAATTCAAGAACTAAAAGAATGAATTCTAATATGAATCAGTATGTTGTTGTGCCATTTAACTTGAGTACTGGAGACCACACACAATTCCAAAGAATCGCTTGCAAGACACATGACATAGTTCGATTATTACTAAAGGTTCCTCGTGTGTCATACGTTACACTTTGAAAGGAACAGCAATCGAACTATATCAACCAAACAACAAAACAACGACATGGGTCATATTGCAAACATAAACAATACTGACCCATGGAGTGCAAGTATGTCAATTACAACATATGGTGCACTCGTTGTTTAAATAAACAATATGTGTCAAGGCAAGTGAAGTAAAGTAGAATGCGTGGTTGATTGGAAAGAAGTGATGATCTAGGTCTCGGAATAGGTAACGAAGGAAATAATGAGTAGAGTTTGAGTCACTCTAATTTTAAACATAACCGAAAGAAGTCGTGTTTTATTTGTGTGTTCTGTTGGAATACAACAATGTGAAGGTTAATAATGTACAAGATACCATCACATGTCGCTATTGTAAAAATCTGGGTCATACAATAGACCAGTGCAGAAAAAGGCAATTCAACAATAGTAGGCAAGACAATACACCTCAACGTGGAATCTCACAAAGTTCGGGAAACTACCAAAGACCTGGCCCGTCCAACACCCGGAACCAGGTAAAGCACATGAATTAAGGTGTGAAAACGATAGTAAATCAGCTAAACCACTGTATCCACTGTATCAACAGTCTCAGAATCAAAATTCAATTTCTCTGCATCCACTGTATCAAGAATCTCAAAATGAAGATTCAATCTCACTGCATCCACATAATCCACGGTATCAAGAATTTCAAAATGAAGATTCAATCTCACTGCATCCACTGAATCCACTGTCTCAAAACAAAAAAACAAATTCACTGAATCCACTGTCTCAAAACAAAAAAACAAATTCACTGAATCCACTGTCGCATAAAAACAAATCAAACCCACTGAATTCTCTGTCTCAAAGCAACAAATCAAATTCACTTAATTCACCGACTCAAAATAAAAATTCAAACTCATTTTGTTCACTGTCTCAAAATAAGAAACTAAATAATCAATCTAAATCGCAATCACTGTATCTAAATCACAAATCTATTAATTCAGAACGCGAGAAAACTCCTCAACAAAAACCACTGAATCTGTTTCAAATTCCTATATCTCCTAGTTCAAATATAAATTCAACTCAAAACCCTACTTTAAAACAATATACAAATTCAAACCCATTTAGAAACGAAGACGTTGAGTTGCCAAATTTCAACAGAAAACGAGACAACGTACCTAAAAATCTTAGATATAACCATGACTGTACAAGAAATAGAAATATTATATTAAATCAAAGCCACCGGCAAAATAGAAGTGCCACACAGTGAAAGCAAATTAAAAAAAAAAAAATTTCAAGTGAAATCAATCAGTGAACAGTAACAATTTCTTATAAAAAAAACAACAAAATCAAATATTTATAACGCAATATCAAGTCAAGGTTTGTCCCTGATGATAAACAAAAACAAAAATATATATGTCTGCATTTCAAAAAAAAAAGTGACTGAAAAACTAAAAAAAAAGTGAACAACATCCCACAGAGGAAAGCGAATTCCTGTGGTCGAAAGAAGGAAGGAAGGAAGGAAGAAATTGCCACACCAAGGCAAATAAACATATCTCAACATCATCATCAAAATTTCAACAATTACAACATCAACATGTTATTGTAAGCAAAATAATATAATTTATATAATTATTTATATTTTTCTTATTATTGCTATATAATTTAAATGTTTATAACTCCATTTTATTTTGTAACCAGTTTTGCTATAATTTTATTTTCTCCCCTCTCTCCTCCTTGTTAATTATTGTTAATGAATTCCAAATTAAAGTACCTTTTGGTTTGTAATATATGTCTGGGTTTAATCTAAATATTTCGCTTAGAAATAGAAAGATTCCACGTCCCCGTAGATCCTCAGATAGTGAGCTTATGGTTATTACTCCATCCCCACTAAGTAAGTCAGAAAATTTAGAATCCACTCTCACTCCACCCACACAAAGTGAATCACAGAATTTAGACTCCATTTTTACTACACCCATCACACAAGGTGAGCCAAAAAACTTAGACTTCATCTGTTCCCATCCCAACAAAAAACAAACCACAATGACTTTTAACGTTTCCCAAGCCATTAAACTCATACCTAAGTTTGATGGTACTGCCAAAAACATAGACAGATTCATTCAATTGGTAGACCTGCAATCTAAAAAGACCACCACTGAATCTCTTAGGGCTGAACTTCTCGACGTTGTTAAATCTAAATTAACTGACCGGGCATATAATGTTATAACCAAGTATAACGATTATAATGCTTGGGCAGAGTTAAAAGAAGCACTTATAAAGAACTTCCGAAAAACTCGGTCCGTGCAAGTGATACAGACCGAAGTTTTCCAGTTTAAACAAGGGTATAAAGAACCTATAATATAGCTGAATAAAACAACTTTTTCAGTCGACTGCTATACTTCGAATATTTATTTATTTCCATCCTAATGAATGTTTATTCATTGTCGAGTCCCTAAAATATATTATTAAAGTACACAATACTACAATACTTTCTTCTTTTGAAGTTTAAAATTGTAGATAAGTGAAAGTCTTGCTGATCGTCGAAGTTTGGAATTTCTTGAATTTCTTCTACTGCACTTGCCTTTGACATTACACTTGATCCTACATCTGTATTCAACTTCTTTAAATGTGAAACATTTCGTCGATAAGTTCTGCCTGAATTGGTTGACATAACGACAACTTCACCATCTCTCCTCGATAATACTTTATATGGTTCAGGTTCAAAGTTAGACTCTAATTTGTTAGCTTTTGTCATTCTTTTTACAAGAACTTCATCTCCTTTCTGTATACTACTTTCCCTTGCCCGTCTTCGGTTATCTGCATATATGTACTTTTCCTTTCTCTTTGTTTTCTCTGTCTTTGTCAGCGGCCTCCTCATCAACTTCCATTGGCTGGTGAATACTTGGCAACTTATCTCTAATATTACGACCAAAAAGCATTTGTGATGGTGTTTTCTGTGTTGTTGAGTGTGGTGTTGAACGGTACATAAGTAAATATTCGGTTAAATCAGTTTTCCAGTTTCTATTAGTGCTTTGACTAATAACGAGTCTTTTTAGTATTGATCTATTTTGTCTCTCAACCTCACCGTTCTGTTGTGGCCAATATGGTGTCGTGCTTATCAAATCAATATTGTTATAGAGGTAGTCCGAATCGTGCAAATATAATTTGTAGCCGTTTAATTATCTCCGTAGAATCAATCTTTTTCATTATTTCAATTTCTATGTACCGACTATAATAATCAACGATTACAAACAAGTGGTGATGTGATGGTAGCGGCCCCAAACACTCCATAGCAAGGTGCTGCCAAGGTTCAGACGGCAACAGCTTTCTTTTTAATGGTTCTGGTGCTGCTGGTGCAGATACTAACGTGCATCCTCGACATTGCTTGACTCTTGTCTCAACATCTGCGTCCATTTTTGGCCACCAAACTTTAGAACGTAATCTTTGCTTCATCAATGTAATTCCCGGATGACCTTTGTGTGCCAAATCAAGTGTTTGACTTCTCAAAGCTTCTGGTATAACGATGCGTGTTCCCCGCAGCAAAATCTCACCTGCAAAACAGAATTCAGTCGAAAAAATTTTAAATTGCAATGCTTTTCCAGTCCAATTATTTTCGCGAAGTGCAATCTTAACTGCTTGAATTGTATCATCTCGAACTGATTGTCGTTCGATTTCAAATATTTTGATTGCAACTGGAGTGGCATTTGATGCAACCCAATACACATAATGTTCCGTTTGTTCATCAAACGATTGTATGTCATTGTGCTCACATACTGCTAATCGCGATAATGGATCAGCTATGTTTGTTTTTCCTGGACGATAGATAACTTTATACTTATATGACATTAGTCTTAAAACCCAACGTTCGATTCTTGCACATGGTCTTGATTTTATCCCAAAAATCTCTTCAAGTGGCTTGTAATCAGTTACCAATTCAAATTCTCGCCCAAACAAATAAAAATGAAACCTTTCTCTGGCCCAAACTAGAGCCAATGCTTCTTTTTCCGTTTGTGCATATCGTTTCTCTACATCTGATAAACTCTTGCTGGCATAATAAATGACTCTTGGGCCTGACTCATTAATCTGTATCAATACAGCTCCTAGCCCAGTTGGACTGGCATCTGCTATCAATTGTGTTCGATTTTTCACATCGTAGTACCCCAAAGACAGTTGATCTGACATGTACTCTTTAAGTTTATCAAAAGAGTTCTTCTGTTCAGTTTTCCAAGTAAACTTTTGACCCTTTTTGGTTAATAATCGAAGTGGATCAGTAATTGTTGCAAGGTTTGAAATAAACTTGCCAACATAATTCACCAATCCTAAAAAACTCCTCACTTCTTCTGCATTTGTTGGTTCAAGAAATGTACGAATAGCTTCTAATTTATCATTTTCTGGAAATATAACCGTTTTTGTAATTCGATGACCTAAGAAAACTAATTCTTCGACCCTGAAAACGCACTTTGCTTGATTAAGTGATATGCAATTTGTTTTAAGTGTTTCTAGAACAGCAGATAATCTAGAATCATGTTCCTGTTTATCCATACCATATACCAAAATGTCATCAATAAAGACAAAACAAGCACACACAATGCCAAACATTAATCGTTTATAACGAAATAAACCTCTTCGTGTTATAAAGGTAGTAATTTCTCTTGATTTCTCTGATATTTCAATCTGAAATCATATAACACCAACATAAAATAATAATACCTATCATTCTATTTTTTTTTTTAATAAATTACAGAGAGGTAAATTTTCCATTGATGCAACAAATAAGTTAATTATTAATATCTTATACATATAATTTCATTAAAATACCTTATCAGAACAATTCCTGAAGATATTATGCAAGTAATAAAAAAAATAAATAAAGAATGCAAAATTAAACCTGGTGAAAGGCGTTCTTAACATCAAGTTTAGAGAAAATTTTTCCTTTTCCAAGGTGTGGCAAGAAATCTTCTATTGTTGGAAGAGGGTAATGTTCTCGCTCAATGGCTTCGTTCGCTCGACGCATATCGATGCATAGCCGAATGTCATCTCCCTTTGGTATAACGACCATTGGAGAAACCCACTTTGCTGGTCCGTTAACTTTTTCAATAACATCTTGCGCAAGAAGTTCCTCAATTTTAGTGTCAACTGCTTTCTCTAATGCTATCGGAATTCTTCGGTACGGTTGAACTACGGGTGTAGCATCTTTCTTTATTGGTATATCTACCAAAATACCTTTAATTTTTCCCATTTGTAGCATCTTTCCTTCATCTATATTATTAATTGTATAATCGATTTTCAGTATGCCTATTTTAGTGGCGGTTTCTTGTCCGATCAGAAGTTTCCCTTCACCTTTTATGACATAAAAATCACTTCTGTGTTTACCTGATAGGTCAAGTTCAGCAGTAAATGCAACAATTAATGGCAATTCATATCCACCGTATGCTTTAAAAACTTTTCCAGTCTCTTTCCGTTGATTTAATACAATATGTTTTTTGATTTCAATGTCTCCCACATGTGCTGACTCATTAAATTATTGAACTTCACAATTATCATTCTTTGGTGTTACATTGAAAACGTATTCGTCCTTATCTGTTATTTGCTTGACAGATTCTTCAATATATTTTCCTTTGGAATCATCTAGTTGACAATCAGATTTTAACATTGTATTCAATGAGGTATGTTTACCACCAAATTGATAACTTCGTTTTCGCGATCGACATTTCTTGGAAAAATGGTCTCGTCCACCACATTTATTGCAAATTTTTCCAAATGCTGGACATTTTTCATCATTCTTAATATGACCGGAATATCCACATCGATGACATTTAATATGTTGTGGGGTATATGGTTGATTTCGTTGTTTCGTTTTCCAGGAATTTATTTTTGAGCTAATTTTGTTAACTTCATCAATTTGTGGTTCTCGCTTATCAAAACATTTTTCTTGTTGAGCAACGGTTTCAAAAACTTTTGCAACTCGTAAAATTTCTTCGAGACTAGAATCACCTCGTTTGAGCAAATCTCTTCGAAGAGTAGCTGACAGGCAATTTTGAATAATTTGATCTTTTACATTTTCTTCCAAATTTGATCCAAAGTCACATCTATCAGCCTGCATGCGTAACCGAATTGTAAACATGTCATTGTTTTCATCTGACTTTTGTTTCATTTGTCTTAATATATGTCTTTCATAAGTGGTATTTGTTTTCGGTAGGAAAAATGTATTTAATTTATTGACTGTTCTCTCATATTGAGTCATATGTGGAATATATTTTTCGATATTCACTAATGGTCCAAATTTAAAATTTTCTGAAAGGTCTGGTAGTGTAGCGATCAACATCTGTATTTTTGAGCCAGCATAATGTAAGAGTAAATCATGTTTCCAATTTTCATCGTGAATACGACTTGCTCGAATCATTGTTTCGAAAGAACGTAACCATTTCTGCCATTCTATTCCAACGTTATTTGTATATAGAGAATAATCAAACTCCCGAACTTGAAGACCCAACGGTCGAATAGTATCTAAAACATAAATAAAATTATCTTAGAACTTTTCAAAAAAGTAATTCACTTCTTTCTTTATCTCAATTAATCATTACAGCATTTAAGCTACCAGCATTTAAGCTACGTATATCAGCATTTAAGCTACCAGCATTTAAGCTATATATCAGCATTTAAGCTACCAGCATTTAAGCTATACAATCCCAATGTTATTACATTGTTTGGCTAAACAAATATAACATTTTGTTTACTCAATCGTTTCAGCATTTAAGCTCTTTTTTTAACATTATGTCTATATTTTTATGTGTGCATCTTTGTACGTAATTTTAATCTACTCTTTAAAAGCACACACATAAAAATATTATGTTCATTACATAAGTTAAATGTATGACCATATGATATAAATTTAACAGCTTTCTTTTAAACAAAAGAAATTACCTTTTGTTTTCACTTTTGTGACCAATCATTCCTCTTTAAATTTTCGTTTCATCTTACCTAAAAAGTCATTTGTCATATTTTTACAAAGCATCTACGGGATCCTCTAAAACTTCTTACTGAGTTCTTATTTCACCAATTGATATGCAATCTTGAATATGGCTTCTTATTTATCTATGTATTTTTTTTTTATTCCTCGTCGCCAATATAATATAGCTGAATAAAACAACTTTTTCAGTCGACTGCTATACTTCGAATATTTATTTATTTCCATCCTAATGAATATTTATTCATTGTCGAGTCCCTAAAATATATTATTAAAGTACACAATACTACAGAACCCATAAGTGCCTTCGCGGAAAGGACCAACGCTCTTTTTGACGAACTTAATAATGCTAACGCTAGCACCGGAGATGACGCTGCTAATATAGCCATCAGAAACCTTAACAGCAAAACTATTTTAAATAGCTTTTGTAATGGGCTAATACCCCAGCTAAAAACCCTGGTAAAAAGCGCTAGATGTACAAATTTAGACGAAGCTATAGATATTGCAATGGAAGAAGAAAAACTTCTTGTTACAGCTGAAAACAAATACTGTCACAATTGCCGAACAAAGACACACAACACAATCGAGTGTCGTCTTCAGAAAAGCACGAACAGATTTTCGAACAATAACAGAATTTACAGACCTAATTCTTTTATAAGTCAGCCTGAGAGAGTCAATAACGTATTTAATACTACGTCATGTCGTTACTGCAAAAATCTGGGTCACACAATAGACCAGTGCAAAAAAAAGCAGTTTAACAACAAACAAAGCAATTCACCCCAATTTGTAGCCTCACAAAGTTCGGGAAAATACCAAAAACCTGGCCCGTCAAACACCCGGACCCAGGTAAAGCACATAAATTAAGGTGTAAAATCGACAACAAAGAAAATCCACTGTATCGAGAATCTTAAAATAAAGATTCAATTTCTCTGTATCCACTGAATCCACTGCATCAAGAATCTCAAAATAAAGATTCAATTTCTCTGTATCCACTGCATCAAGAATCTCAAAATAAAGATTCAATTTCTCTGTATCCACTACATCAAGAATCCCAAAATAAAGATTGAATTTCTCTGTATCGACCGAATCCACTGTATCCCACTATATCCCAGAATGAAAACTCATATTCTCTACTCCACTGTATCATGGATCCCAAAAAGAAGATTCAATTTCACTAAATCCACTGAATCAACCATCTCAAAACAACAAATCAAATTCCCATAATCCACTGTCTCAAAACCAAAAATCAAATCCATTTCGTTCACAGTCTCAAATTCCTAAATCCTCTATTCCAAACCTAAAGTCAACTCAATAAAATTTTAAACAAAAAATATCCACATATCCCAATTCATTGAGAAACAAAGACTGTACAAGAAAATCCAATATTATTCTTAACCAAAATCACCGGCAAAATAGAAGTACCGCGCAAATAAATAATCTACAAGATTCCTAAACGGACCATTGAGCTGTGATGTGAATAATTCACGTACTGCTGAAATAATACAAAATCACAACAACAAATCTAAGTCTGCTGCTCATATAGGCTGTTTAAATAATGCCTCTAGTTTCAAAAGCAAAATTAACATAGCTTCTAAAGATACTATCTCAAATCAAAACATTATGCTTTTGGACACAGGTGCAAGCTTGAGTTTAATAAAAATAAATACATTAAATAAAGAGCTTTGGGTTCATACTAACAATATAATTGAATTAAAAGGCATAGGTAACATTCCCACATCAACACTAGGTACAATCCTTCTTAACATAGAAATAACACCAGGCGTAAATCTCAAATTCTTATTTCATGTAGTGCCTGCAAATTTTCCAATAAGTCAAGACGGAATTTTAGGTGAAGACTTATTTCGAAATTTTAACGCTATACTAAATTATAAAGACAATACTTTAATATACCACTTCAAAGAGAAAAGATATACCACAGATTTCATTAGCAAACCTGCTAGATCTGAAAAAATAATAAAATATGGACCAATTCACGGGCTAACAAATCAGATTTATTTCTCACAAGAAATTCGTCCCCAAGTTTATACCTCTTCAGTTTTAACCGAGCCTACAAACGGATATACATATATATCCGTACTAAACGCCAACAATGAAGATGTCGTCTTACAAGATTTAAATTTAGAATTTTTAAATGGTAATGACTACTATATTTATAATCTAAACTCATTCGATACTCAAACCCATATAAACGACAGATTGAGTAAAATTAAAAACCAACTTCCACTAGATCACCTAAATAGTGAAGAAAAGAAATCGATTATTGACATCTGCCGTACTTACAACCATTTATTTTTTCTTGACGGCCATACCCTGTCAACTACTTCTGGGATTACACATCAAATAAAGACAAACCCAAATATATCTCCGTTAAACATTAGACCATATCGATTAGCTCAAATTCACACAAGCGAAATAAAGAATCAAGTAGACAAAATGTTGCAAGATGAAATAATTAGACCAAGTCCATGGAATGCCCCCTACTAGTCGTGCCAAAGAAAGGAAAACAAAAGTGGAGAGTAGTAGTGGACTACAGGAAACTTAACGAAGTGACTATCGCGGATGCGTATCCTATACCTAATATCGAAGATATCCTCGGACAATTAGGTGATTCGAAGTATTTCACAACACTGGACCTAGCCAGTGGATTTCATCAAATTGAAGTTAATGAGGAGGACAAAGAAAAAACAGCATTTAGTACACCAAACGGACATTTCGAGTTCAACAGAATGCCATTCGGTTTACGTAATGCCCCTCCCACATTTCAGCGGTTGATGAATAAAGTTCTTACTGGGCTACAAGGTATAAAATTTTTAGTGTACCTTGACGATATAATGATATATGGAACGAATTTAAGTGACCATAACAAAAAATTAATTGAAGTATTTTAAGCTTTAGATAAATACAATCTAAAAGTTCAGTTAGAGAAGTGTAAGTTTTTAGAAAAAGAAGTCATGTATTTAGGCCATGTTATTTCAGAATCAGGAGTAAGGCCTGATCCAGAAAAGATCTCGGCTATTCAAAATATAGAGAACCCCAAAACCCAGAAAGACATTAAATCTTTTTTTGGTTTAGCAGGTTATTACAGAAAATTCATACAAAACTTTTCTAAAATAGCAAACCCTTTAAACAAACTCCTCCGAAAAGATGTTATCTTTAAATGGGATGCATTTTGCGATGAATCATTCAAACAATTAAAACAAGCAATTATCGAACCCCCTATCCTACAATATCCTAACTTTGAAAAACCTTTCTATGTAACAACTGATGCCAGCAATGAAGCTATAGGTGCAGTATTGTCACAGAGGGATAACGATGATAATGATTTACCTATAGCATTTGCCAGTAGAAATTAAATAAATCAGAAAAAAACTATTCTACCATAGAGAAAGAAGCTTTAGCAGTTGTTTGGGCAGTAACTCATTTTCGACCATACGTGTACGGTCGACACTTTGAAGTAATTACTGATCACAAACCACTTGTGTGGATGTTTAACCTTAAGGACCCTTCCTCGAGAATAATGCGCTGGCGAATTAAACTTGAATAATACGATTTTACAGTTTCTCATAAAGCAGGTAGTTTGAACACAAACGCAGACGCTTTTTCCCGTATGAAAACAGCTGAAGTTAATGTGATAACACGCAGTAACAGAAAAAACCCACCAAATCAACAACAAGATGTAAGTCAGAACATTGTCCAAGTCTCTAGTCCAGAGGAGATTAAGAAAATTTTACATGAATTTCATGATACACTTTTAGGCGGTCATGAAGGAGTCAAACGTACACTCAAACGCATACAAAAGACATACAAATGGAAAAATATGTATGAAGATATAAAGAATTACATTGCGTCATGTGAACTTTGCCAAAAGAATAAGTTGTATGCACGTAACAAACTTCAATTGGTCATTACAACGACAGCAAAAACTCCATTCGAAAGAATAGCTCTCGATATAGTGGGACCACTTCCTATAACAGAAAATGAAAACAAGTATATACTGACATTTCAAGACGACCTAACAAAATTTGCACAAGCCATAGCTATACCCAATCAGGAAGCAAGAACTGTGGCCGAAGCACTCGTTTAGAAAATAGTTTGTACTTATGGAACTCCTGAAACAATTCTCACAGATCAAGGGACAAACTTTACTAGTGAACTATTGAAAAATATTTGCAAAATCCTAAAAATCAATAAAACCCAAACTAGTCCGTACCATCCACAATCAAATGGTGCCCTCGAAAGGTCACATATAACATTAGGTGATTACCTCAGAAACTATGCTAGCAAAGATCAGTCGAATTGAGATAATTACCTCCAGTATGCCATATTCTGCTACAACACCACCCCACATTCCAGCACGAATTACAGTCCATTCGAAGTTCTTTTTGGCTTTGAAGCACCAATTCCTTCCATGCTGAATAGAAGCGTACAACCAACGTACAACTATGATGATTATGTTTGTTGCTTAGTTTTTTGTTCGGGACCCAATTTGTGAAGTACTTTTTATCAAAAACTGAGATAACGCTCGCCGGTTTACCTTGGTCTTATCTACGAACTCTTGATTAATAAGTTTTTTTTGATACTTTTCTATTGAATTTATTTTTGTATTAAATAAAATTAAACCAATTAATCCGAAATCTTAAACTAATATCAACTAAGATGTAGTTCTTCCCTTTTAACTGGAACTTGTGATGTTGTGGCGGTATATTCAGGTGCAACTCTTCGTGGGCTGCGTAATTATCTCGATTCAGGTCACGGGGATTTATCGAACCCTACTGGTATTTAGTGATGATTTCTCCGGTAGGTAACGTATTCAACTATCAATCAACGGATATATCCGGCTAATTACCGGGTGAACCTGGCAAAATTAAAGGACGAATCCGGAAAATCAACCTACATATCCGGCAAATCAACGCGCGACCTCGATCAACGGATGTAACCGGCAAATGTACGGGTAAACCCGCAAAATCGTATATGATATTGGTGATGTTCAAGACTTGTTCACAAATGAACATTACTTAATATAATCGTTTGTAGGGAGTTTTCTTATTCATGTTTTCTCCAAAACGGGATGTTAATTATGCGACGACAAAGTGTGAGTTCCCACATTAATTGTCGTCATCGTCCGATCGTCGTCGTCGGACAACAGTGTTATAAAACTTTACATGTGCAAAATTTCTTCGAAATCTCGCACATGTAAAATTTGTTTTATATATATACATATATACAACACAATGGTATATATGCAACTATATATACATCTCGCAGATGTAAAAGCTATAAATTTAAATTCTTTGACAGAATAGATAGATTTTAAATTCTTTGATGTTTTTTTGTGAACTAATGCTATTGATGAATTTTGTGCATTGATTTTTGGTATAAATAGAGTGGATTTTGTTTGTGAATTTTAATAGTTAAGATATCGTCAAGTAGTGAATTTTAAATACGTGATAGTGCAAAATGGAATCAATTGACTATATTCCAAGTTCTTATTGGTTATTATACAATGTTGTGTCAGACGTAGAAATACCATTGCGTACGGGATTAAATAAAATCGGAAACGGTTACCCGAACAGAATAAATATCTCCTCAGAAATGGTTTCAATTATTCAAGCTATAATTGAAATTGATTCAAATGACGTTGAATTCAAAATCAAAGATTGTGAGAAATCAAAAGGAACATATGTCAACGGCGAAAGGATAAGTGATAAATACAGTACAAATATTAAACTAGGGGATCAAATAAGTTTTGGAATCCGAGAAGAAGATTTCCATCTTAACTTTTGTCCTTTCTACGTTGCAAGACGCCGTATTCAAAATAGTGCATGGTCGGTTTTGGAAGAATGGACACGTCCTTTTCAAGTTAACACTAACATTATATTCCCACGGGGATTCAATCGCGAAAACAGAAGATTAATCTAGACATTTTCACAAAGGGTAAGTAATTTTTGATATTCATGATATTTTAAGATTCAATTTTTTGATACATGACAATTTTTACTTACAGGATTTCTGCAGAAGCCTCCAAAAAACAGGATACTACACGATGTTTACGGACGAAGAGCTGACTGTGGAGCAGTGCGACTGGATTCTACAAAATTACGAAATACCTTCACAGGAAGCTATCTCGCCATTAGCGAACACGAAGACCACATCCACGTCGTCCATGATTGCTCCTACAGCAACAGCAGAGAGCTTACAACAAGACGATACGCTCGGAGGATTGTTCCCTCCTACACCTTCGAAATTAAGCACTGGATTAATCTCACAATCTATCTGCAAAAAGACAGCAGACAGTTGTTGTATCTACAGCACGCCGGGTGAGTCTGGATACCGGGTGGTGAAGCTGGATATCTTCGAATACTCGAAGATTGCCAATATCATTGAGTTCCTATTATCCAGGCTCACAGCACCAGTAAGGCATATTTTTTCAACATCACTTTGGCTTAACTCTAAGTATAGATTTTACGATTGTAATAGTGTTTTAATAAAAAATTGCTTGAGAATTGTAAATAATAAATTTAACGAAATGTCGTTTACAGATTTTAATTTATATTATAAAAATATTGAACCTAATTATTTAATATTTAATGCAACTTTAGGTGACATTGAAAATTATTATTATAATGCAAATGATAGTGTTATACATTTAAACCATTTGTTAAAATTTCAATTTAATTCTGATGTAAAAAAAATCAAAAATTTCTTATTAGATTTATTTAATGTTCTCGATAAGCGTCTACCTAAGAAAAATTCATTATTTATATTATCTCCACCTAATGCGAGAAAAAATTTCTTTTTTGATCCTTTCATTCACTATTTAATTAATTTCGGACAAATGGGCAATTTCAATAGATATTGTAGTTTTCCATTGATGGAATGCTGTGACCGACGTGTAATACTTTGGAACGAGCCAATGATCGAACCTGCGGCTGAGGAAACACTAAAAATGATATTAGGTGGTGATACGGTGAATGCTAAGGTAAAATATATGCCTGATGCAGTAATAACAAGAACACCTGTCATCATACTATTAAATAATGATATATTCCCCAAAGATGAAGCATTTCGGTCACGAATGTATAAATATCAATGGAAAACATGTCCACATTTAAAATCTTTAAACAGAAAGCCCAATGCATTAGCAGTAGCAAACTTATTCAAGTTGTATAATATAATTTATTAATAAAACACAATATTGTAGTATTCTAAATTGAGCATTTGGCTTTTATTTTACTTTTAAAAATTCATAGGTTCGTAATAATAGAATATTTTCGTCTTCTTCTTCGTTGTCGTCGTTGGTTGTTTCACTGCCAAGGTCGTCATCGTTTGATACTACAGCAGCAGCAGCATCAGTAGCCACGGATTTATGTTTTTTTACTTCATGATCTTCAATATCGGCCAAGCCGAAATAACACGTGCCGTCTGTATATTTCGATGGATGTACGGAATAAAATTGGACTTCTCTCGCCCAGCTAACTGGTTGTTTTATTGAGAATGCAGATCTTATGTTGAATGCAATTTTTATCGAACATTCAACTTTCCAATAACATGATGAATTTAAATAAGTTACATTTGTGTTGGCTGGATTTAATTGGGGTGTAGCAACTAAACCTACATGCAATTGTGGTTGTGCTATAGTGTTTGGTGTACCGGTTATCAAATTAAATGTACCATAATTTTGAATGCGACGTTCAAAGGTATTATCAATACGATTTGATATTGATGCAAATTTATTCTCGCCAGTAAAGCCTACTCTACCAATACTAGGTCCACTTTTAGATTCTTCATAGTATTTCAATACCAAAGAACGTGGACGTCTCATACAAGTTTCAACACAATTATTTCTTTTATGGTAAGGTATAAAATGTTCTTTGTTCTTGCGTATTGTAGCCTCCTTTGGTGTATAGCTGTAGTGAGCAATTGGTTTACCAATAAATTGATTAATTAAAAATTGAGTTATAACTTCATCGGCGCGAGCAACACCTCTATTATGTATCTGATATAGTGGATATTTTTTGTCATCGGGATTGCCGGATTTATTCCATTCATGTACCCAATATTCTTGAATGGGCATCGGAACACACATTGCATTCGATATAACATGTGTATAATAATTTTTGGCCATATCAGTAGCTGATATATTATGTATATTTGTTGGTGACATTGGCTCTGAACTATTACTTGAATATTTTTGATTTGAACCGTAGAATTCAGTATTTGCACCCTGAACAACTAATCCAATTGGAACATATTCAGAGGTTGCACTCCCACTAACCGTTGTACCAACATCAAATGCAGTCCTTGTTCCTAATGGTGTTACTGTACAGCTAACATGTAAAACTTTAGAGCCAGCCGGCAATGACTCCCATTCGGATTGTGATAAATAAAATGGCAAAAAATCTACCGGTATTAATGCCAGCGGTGAAGTAATTGCGTCATAAGTTGTTTGAGATAATTCTTTAACTGCATAGCAATAAGAATATAGAATTCTTGTTTTACTAAAATCCAAATACACCCATTCAGATGGTCTACTCGGATGGATATTGGTTAAATTTCCCTGTACACTGGTCGATGCGGATCCAGATGATGAAGAGCCTCCTGAACCACTGGCTCCATCTCGAAGTCCTGAATTCGGTCCCCTTGACGTCCCACTCTCCGCAATATCCATCGGCTCCTGGCCATTATTTCGTTCTTGTGCCATATCAGGTACTTGAGACAAAAAATCGTCACTAAAATCAGCACTACGACTTTGATCCACTGGTCTGTAGTTAACTCGTCTAGATAATTCTGGATTGTCTGGAATGTATTCATCAACATCACCTGCACATTTAATTAATTTTGTTGGATTTAATTGTTCGTTATCGTCTTCGTCGTCAGCAGCACGATTGATTTGATTTGATTGTTCCACCACTTAAACTAATACCATAGGTACGTTCGTATCTATCACGTAAATGTTTCCAATAATGCCCGTCTTTATCGTAATGTTTTCTTAGAGCTTTACCTTCGTTCCTTAATTTATAATCGTTTATTCGCGGAAATCTTTCTTTTAATCTCTTCCATTCACTTTCTAAATGATTTAATTTATATTCTTCCAAATAATCTTTCCAACAAGGAATATCATCTTTTCCCATTACTGCACCATCACTACCAATATCACGTGGATATTGGACTTTGAAGACACTTTCAATGCCATATTTTACACCGAGACCGAGTATTCCCACTAAATCAGCAACACGACGAGTCGCTTTGAAGTCTGTCAAAAAACTACTTATCGCCTCGCGATCTGCTGCCCTTATATCTTCGGGTTTCTCTGCTAGCGCATACTCCAAATCATGTATATACGCTATAAATTCAGTACTATTCACTATTGGCACTTTTATACAGAACTATTGTTGTACTTGTTGCATATATGCATATAATGGGTGATTTTTTAAGAGCTTGAGAACTTTTTTTTAAAAAAAAACGCATACAATTTGCAAAATCTCATCAATTCTTTATTTGAAACGTTAGATTGGTCCATGACATTTACTTTTTGAAGATAATTTCATTTAAATGTTGACCGCGGTTGCGTCTTAGGTGGTCCATTCGGAAAGTCCAATTTTGGGTAACTTTTTCGAGCATTTCGGCCGGAATAGCCCGAATTTCTTCGGAAATGTTGTCTTCCAAAGCTGGAATAGTTGCTGGCTTATTTGTGTAGACTTTATACTTGACGTAGCCCCACAAAAAAATAGTCTAAAGGCGTCAAATCGCATGATCTTGGTGGCCAACTTACCGGTCCATTCCTTGAGATGAATTGTTCTCCGAAGTTTTCCCTTAAAATGGCCATAGAATCGCGAGCTGTGTGGCATGTAGCGCCATCTTGTTGAAACCACATGTCAACCAAGTTCAGTTCTTCCATTTTTGGCAACAAAAAGTTTGTTAGCATTGAACGATAGCGATCGCCATTCACCGTAACGTTGCGTCCAACAGCATCTTTGAAAAAATAGGATCCAATGATTCCACCAGCGTACAAACCACACCAAACAGTGCATTTTTCGGGATGCATGGGCAGTTCTTGAACGGCTTCTGGTTGCTCTTCACTCCAAATGCGGCAATTTTGCTTATTTACGTAGCCATTCAACCAGAAATGAGCCTCATCGCTGAACAAAATTTGTCGATAAAAAAGCGGATTTTCTGCCAACTTTTCTAGGGCCCATTCACTGAAAATTCGACGTTGTGGCAGATCGTTCGGCTTCAGTTCTTGCACGAGCTGTATTTTATACGGTTTTACACCAAGATCTTTGCGTAAAATCTTCCATGTGGTCGAATAACACAAACCCAATTGCTGCGAACGGCGACGAATCGACATTTCACGGTCTTCAGCAACACTCTCAGAAACAGACGCAATATTCTCTTCTGTACGCACTGTACGCATTCGTGTGGTTGGTTTAATGTCCAATAAAGTAAACTGAGTGCGAAACTTGGTCACAATCGCATTAATTGTTTGCTCACTTGGTCGATTATGTAGACCATAAATCGGACGTAAAGCGCGAAACACATTTCGAACCGAACACTGATTTTGGTAATAAAATTCAATAATTTGCAAGCGTTGCTCGTTAGTAAGTCTATTCATGATGAAATGTCAAAGCATACTGAGCATCTTTCTCTTTGACACCATGTCTGAAATCCCGCGTGATCTGTCAAATACTAATGCATGAAAATCCTAACCTCAAAAAAATCACCTGATATATAAATTTTACATGTGCGATATTTCGAAGAAATTTTGCACATGTAAAATTTTATAACACTGTTGTCCGATGACGACGACGACGACAACAGCCACCAGAAATCACATGCATCTCGCGCCTAGCGCGAGCTATTATATTGTGTGAGATTTCTCCTGGTGGCTGGCTTTTGTCGTCGTCGTCGTCGGACAACGTCATATTTAATCTTTGCAAACTAATAGAATTATTTAGAAACGATTATACGGGGTTGCTACCTATCCGCACACATAGGCATAGAGAACCTATACTATTTAGAGACCCGTCCTTCCTGAAATTCCATTTGAGGTGACTCAAATTCCCTATTGGTGAATAAATGTCAGTGGGGGGAAAAATGAAAATGGCGGATTGGGTTAAAAATACAACTTATGGAAATTTTGTGACTTGTCAAAACAAAAGTCTTTAGAAGGAAGGGCATCTCAATGTATAAACAATATTCTAGTTTCGTTTTTTATCCCGAATCCAGAAGATTACAATGAGACATTCTACTCAGAATGTTTGAACAACAACAACAACTTAAAGGTGCTACCACTCATTGTTTTTGGCTGGAGATATAGCTATTTCGTGCTTTGCCACTTTTGCACTCATCAGTCTCCTTTTTTTTTGTGGTGCTGAGCTTTAATCCAATTTTATTTGAAAAACTTTTTATGCACAACATAGGATTCGAACCCACGCATATCAGATTTGCTCAGTCTTAGAGGTCGTGCACTACGCACTCCACCACTTTAGACCACTGACGTCACAGGTCGAGATGTGTTAATTGTTTATCAAATGCATTTGAAGCATCAACATTTTTATAAGCTCCTTTAAGTATGCTGTTTTGTTCCGCCTCCATTTTTCTCCATACCTTATTTCGATAGACTTACAATTCGTAGTACGTATCAAAGGGGGAGAGGTTGGAAGATCGGTAACGAACCAGACTATTAAGTTATTTGTTGTTATTTTTGTATTGTACTATTCGTACTAGAATGTCAGCTTGTTAGACTTGACCATTCTTTATTCCGTCAATTTCATTAAATGTTTTGAACAACAACAACAATTGAATTTAATTGAATCATCTTACACAGACGGAATGAAAATGATAGTCAATTAAACTATCAAAAATTATGATAGTCAACTATCACCTTAGCCGATTCCACCCCAGTTTTCCTTAAATTCCTTAATTTTTAAATATCTATTAAAAAAGAAAAGAAATTAAAATAAAAAAAAAACTTTTTCTTTGAACATTGCTTTGATTTTTATATCATTATATAAAGCTTATGTAGGCAGTTATTTTACTTAAAAGCTTTGGTTCTTGGTTGCCATGGCAAAAATTTTATGTTTTTATCATTTCGTTAGAAGATGTTGTTTTACTTATGCTACACATACCATTTGAACTCGAATATGCTTTTGAAATCTTTTGAATCTCAATGGTTATGCCAAATTATACATTTGTTCCAAATTTCATTACGATAAGACTATTCTATGGATGGTTTCTATGATATTCTTAAAGTCTTAAAAACAGGTTGGGATGAAACACTCACTAATAATTTTCCATCCCATAATTTTCCATGTATAGCAATGTTTTATTTGAGCTACAAAATTTGAAGTCAATATCTTTCTTTGTTCTCCTAATACTTGAGTCGAAAACCATTTCCAATCAGTTTTTTTGTTGTTTTTGTAAGTATTGAAGCACAACCAGTTCATCAATTAACCTTTTATTGAATTCAATTAAAATCATGTACGAATGAATCAAAATTGTAAAAAAACTAAAACTACTTAAGTCTATGTACTCAAAAAACTATGTATAAAATAACTTTGATCTTAAAATTTGCTTTCATTGAATACTTAGATCTTAAATAAAACTTAGTCTAAAACTTTCATTAAAACTTAAACTTAGTCTAAAACTTGCATTAAAACTTGAACTTAGTCTAAACTTACATTAAAACATAAAACCTGAACTTCAATTATTGTGAATTCTAAAACTCTAGTACAAAAAGTTTTCATTTTCAAATTTGCCGCCATCAAAAAATCATCGGCCATATTTTTATACCTATGTAAGAACGAACATACAAAGAAGACTAAAGAAATGTTTGTTGTTTCGTACATTCGAACACTAACCACTGAACGAGCAACATCTTGTTTTAATTTTAAAAGCAACTCTGATTTAATTTTTTAATACGAAGCTTCGCCACGCTACGAGTATTTCTTGTCGTTTATTCTAATATAAATTCATTTAAAAACAATTTAAAAATCAAGACAGTTTAGTTCGCGATTAAAATTGTTCTCAAACGAGCAAAAAACGCTTTGCTCGTACAGTAGGTTTTCGTGTTTTCTTAAAATATTTGTCAGTTGAATTTTTCTACAAGATTAACTATAAATAAATAATAATTCATACACAAATACAGATGAGATTATTCTAAGAACAATATCTTACGTTAACAATACAATTTAGCACAGTATGAAATCATTTTGAAGACAATACCTTCATTTATTCACGAGATATCTAGAATCGAATTTCAATATTTACCAATTTTGCGAAGTTTTTTAGGATTTTATTTTTTGTAAGAAAAACTGTCAATTTGATTTGGCTCTTATTTAACTGAATGTTAAAAACAACATTTAATTTTTTATAAGATGAAATTAGTATTAAATAAAATCATTTTTTGGTGGTAAATTATTCGAGGTGACAATTATTTTTTTTTTCTTTTTTTTATCAATGAAAAGAGCCGTTATTTGATTTTTTTTTCAAAATTATATCAGTTTGGTATCACGTCAAAATATATAATGTAAAATTTAATTCAAGTCGTGAGATATTTTGGCTTAACCAAAATTTTCACTAAAATACCACGCAGTCAATTTTCTTGAGAGTCCTTTCTGCATCATTATTTGTATAACAAAATTTATTTGAAGTCGATATCTCTGGATTTGGACTACGAAAAACTCTTCCCGGACGTACGAGCGTTCGTGAACACGCACACACACACGCACATACATATCTCTTAAAGTCTTTTATTTAGATTCTAGGGACCTTGAAACGTCGAGAAATGTATAAATTTTCAATTTGACAAATCGGATCGATTACAATAACTTCCTATGGTTAGGTTAGGTTGAAGTGGCTGTCCAAGATGGAAACGGACACACTTAGGCCAGTTTGATGGCCCATTGTGATACCACATGAATCTTGAGGTTTCTTCCTAAGCTCAATGGAACCAGTTTGAGTCTCTTACGAAACGTGAGAGGCTGCTTATGCCGATATGATTTAGATCGTTTAGATCGTTAAAGAAGAATTCTCCTAAGTAATTCTTGCGTTTTCGAGCAAGAGCAGGGCATGTGCAGAGAAGATGAAGAACTGTTTCTTCCTCTTCCTCTTCCATACAGCTTCTGCAGAAGTCATTTGAGAATAAGCCTAATCTCATGGCGTGCTTTCCTATTAGACAGTGTCCGGTTATGACACCTATTATCGAGCTTATATGCGATCTGCTTAGAGAGAGCAAGCACCTTGAACGTTTTAAATCCAGTGTTGGCCAGATGTTTTTTGTGACTTGACACGTGGTGATGTTGTTCCACCTGGTGCCTGCCCTCCTCACAGCGTCTTGCATTAGTAACAGTTTACAAGTAGCGATTGGTATGCCAGTACGTGCCAAACGTGGTAGAATGGGCTGTACTGTACCGTTTCTGGCGAGTTCATCTGCCTTACAGTTACCTGGAATGTCTCTATGGCCCGGCACCCAGCAAAGGTGAATATTAAACTGTTGTGCCATCTCCATTAGAGATGATCGACAGTTCTGGACTGTTATAGAGTTTGTAGAGACAGAATCCAGAGATTTAATAGCGGCCTGACTATCTGAGAAAATACGGATATCAGATGTCGGTCGATATCACGTTTTCTTTAAGCCAGGACAAGACTTCTTTTATCGCCAAAAGTTCCGCCTGGAACACGCTACAATGATTGGGAAGGCGGAATGAGAGACTTAATTTCAGTCGTTCAGAGTACACACCTCCACCAACCCCTTCTTTTGTTTTTGATCCATCTGTATAGAAGTGGATTTACTCGTCTTCCAGGAATGTCCTATCCTCCCAAAAAGTTCTGGGAGGTATAGAAATCTGGAAATTTCTGTCGAATTGTAGTTGGGGGATGGTGTAGTCTGTGTGCTTTGGGATTGATTCTAAATAACTAAGAATAACGGAGTTGCCAATGTTGTTGTTAGTCGACTGCGACGAAGCTTTGAGGCGAATAGCAGAACTTGCAGCTATTTGTTTGCTAAAGATGTCAAGAGGTGTTAGGTAGAGTAAGGTGTCCAGTGCCGCAGATGGGGTCGTGCGAAGCGATCCACTTATACATAGGCAAGCTGAACGTTGGACTTTATTTACTTTATCTCGGTTTATACCTTTTTCTAAAGCAGTCCACCATACTGCCACACCGTACATTAAAATCGGTCTGATTACCGATGTGTATAGCCAATGCGTGATTCTGGGTTGCAAGCCCCATTTATTACCGATGGCTTTTTTGCAAGAAAAGAGAGCTACAGTAGCTTTTTTGACTCTTTCCTCTACGTTGCGTTTTCAATTTAGTTTTTTATCTAAGACAAGACCCAGGTATTTAGCCTCGTCTGAGAATTTTAATTGGATTCCTTTAATATGGGAAGGGTTGACAAATGGAATTTTGTATCTCCTCGAAAATAAGACCAAATCGGTTTTGTGTGGGTTAACACCCAGTCCACACCGATCAGCCCAAAGTATTAGTCTATCTAAGGCATTTTGTAAGAGTTCGTGTTAAGATGCTTTCCTGAAACTGCTATAGCAACGTCGTCCGCATAGGCTATCACTCTGAAACCCTCCGCATCCAGACCAGTTAGGATTTCATTCACCACTAGGTTCCAGAGGAGAGGGGATAGAACACCACCTTGCGGTGTCCCTCTACTAACGAATCGTCTGCCAGAAGAGTTGCCCAGTTTTGAGTTAATTATTCTGCTAGTAAGCATTAAATGAATTAACTCCCGAAGCGAACTCTCTACATTTAGAGATGTTAGTACAGATGTGATTGCAGATGTGTCCACGTTGTTAAAGGCACCTTCGATGTCAAGGAAAGCAACCATAGTGAACTCTTTATGATGGAGGGAATATTCGACGGTGCGTACTAAGGTATGTAGCGCTGTTTCCACCGATTTACCTTTACAGTAGGCGTGTTGAGACGAAGACAGAAGTCTTGTATCAATACTTGCCCTTAAATGGATATCAATCAATCTTTCCAAGGTCTTAAGAAGGAATGATGATAGACTTATAGGTCGTTGATCTTTAGGGTTGACTTGCGAGCATTTACCTGCCTTGGGTATAAAAACAACTTTAACTTCTCGCCATGCCGAGGGAACATGGACCAGGTAAAGACAGCTGGTAAAAATTGCCTCAAGGATTGGTGCAATTATGTCAGAAGTCTTCTGTAGCTCGGCTGGTGTTATTCCATCTGGTCCTGCAGATTTAAATGGTTTGAAGCTGTTGAGAGCCCATTGTAGCTTGTCCCTTGTAATCAGACCTTGTGGATATGTAGTATTGGGACTTGAACGTATATAACCGTTGCAAGTCTCGGTAAGAGAACTTCCAGGAAAATGAGTATCCAGTAGTAAGTTCAGCGATTCATTACTTGAATTTGTCCAGGAGCCGTCTGCATTTTTCAAGCAGCTTGGCATCGCTGGATTAGTTGATAGAATTTTCCGTAACCTAGAGGCTTCAGAAGTTTCTTCTATAGTGCCACAGAAGGATCGCCAAGAAGATCGTTTAGATTTCCTTAGTGCCTTCTTGTAAATTCTTAGGGATTCTTTGTAAGAATCCCAGTGAGAGGCTAGTCTTGCGGCTTTGGCTCGGTTAAACAGTTTCCTGCATTCTTTCCTGAGCGAGTCAAGCTCTGAGGCCCACCATTGTGGTTTCCCCTTTCCTCTTATGTGTATAAGTGGACAAGCAATTTCTAGCGATCTGTTCATAGCTGAGGTAAGGTCATTGACTTTATTGTCAAGTTCATTAGCGTTAGAGGAAGGACAAGATAGTCCAGGTTTTAGTAAACTCTGTAATGAGTTCCTGTATGAGGCTCAATCAGTTTTCCGATAATTTCGAAAAGTCAATGGACTCGGGTTATCATCCACATTGATATTGAACTGGATATATCTATGATCAGAGAACGAGTGTTCTTTGGATACTTTCCAGTCCAAGATCATATGGTGTATAGTATCTGAGACAAGAGTTATGTCTAGGACTTCTTGTCGAGTTTTAGTTATGAAGGTTGGCTCATTCCCAACATTACTTACTAAGAGGTTAGTACCAAGAATATAATCAAAAAGGGACTCACCTCTGTCATTGATATTGGTACTTCCCCATACCGTATGATGAGCGTTGACATCGCTCCCAATAATTAGGCGGATCCTTTGCCTTTCCGCTTCAGCCACGATCTTCTCCAGGGTTTTTCCAGGGAGAGGGCCAAGGTGGTCATGGCCAAGATAAGCTGACACTATCCAGAAACTTCCCTTGGTTGTTTCCAGCGCCTAGCTACGGTGGTATCTTTGTCACTGAAATGATGGAGTAAAAATACATTAATGCTACGTTTCACTAGTATGCAAGATCTAGGTTCACCTCTATCTGTCACACACAGTGTGTAGTATCCAGGAGTCCTGAGTCCACGAACAACGGATCTCACAATCCATGGCTCTTGGATCAGGACAATGTCTTCCCCGTTTCTCGCCAGCCGGAGAAGAAGTGAGGCCGAGGCCTTTACGGAGTGCTGGAGATTAATCTGTACTAACTGCAGCATTTTGGCTACAATTAGGCAGATCAACCTCCACCACAGTTTTGTTCTGATCCTCTGAGTCTGAGGATGAACCCAAGAGTTCGTCCTCACTCAAAAGGATCATGTTGAGGTCGTCCTCAGTCTCCATTAAGGATGGACTGTCTACGACTTTTGTAGAGGGTGGGGTCGCTATTGGAGAGGGCATTGGTGCATCGTCACCTTCAGTTAAGAGAGAAGACGATGTCCCAGGCCCACCAACCGCTAGTTCACCCTCGGTTGTTTTTGGAGGCCCGCTTTCCACGTTAACCTCATCTTTTTTATAGACTCGAATTTTAATGGTTTCGAAGCCATAGTTTATCGAGCCCTCGTTTATGGCTAGAGGAGCCAAAGATTCCTTATTGAGTACCAAAATGGCGCTCCTATAAAGATTCTTTACCTCCTCTAGCTTGGCTATCTTCCAGTTGTGCGTCGGAAGGGACGGGTTGCAAACTCTGATCATCTCGAGAATTTCATCGATACCGGCAGGTTCCATTGGGATCCAAATGCGGGCTCTAGGTCTGCTAGGAATGTCTTCCTTAGCGACTACCTCGAGCTTCGCACCTGGCCAAACTTCACCTTACCGGCTGACAGCGAGCTTATACAATTCACAAGACCTCTGATCGCCACAAACCATGAGTTTTACGTGGCCTTGATGCCAACCCCCATCGCTTATGGAAGGAAGTGGTCCTGGAAGCTCCCTCAAAATGCTTAAAAAGCCACCCGAGAGCTTAACCTTGACCAACTGCCAACGATCAGCCGATATTGTTCCATCATCATCACTCCTGTCAATGACCGCAACCACGACTTTGCCCTTCGCGACGTCACTGAAACTGGCTTTCTTGATGGGATTGAGGGGAGTGCTGGTGTTGTGCACCCGAGGCCGTTTTGGTGTCGGTACGGCCCCCTCGAGAGACCTTTCTCGTTTGGACGTAGATTCCTTACTGGTCTTAGTTGTAGCAAGTATGCTTTTTGCCCATTCGACGCTAGCGGTTTGCTGCGGTGTCCTTTCAGCCCCCGATGATGCACCAGAGGCCTTCAGGATTTTCGCCGCTTGCCGCCTTTGCCTATATTGGCTTTTCGAGAGTTTCCCCTTTCTCTCATTAGTAGTGGTAGGGCCATTTTTCACAACCCTGCCACTACTGAAATTAGGTATCACTACCTTCCTATCCTCGTTGCTGCCAGCTGCAGAGGAGGGTCCATGGTTAGCCACTACTCCCTTTTTTGTGCTGGCCGCAAGAGATACGGCAACAGGCTTTGACGCCAAATTGCCGCCCGGTCCTGAAGAGATACCGGTCTCATCATCCTTTAAATTTTTGTTTTTGTTTTTTGTTTTTTCCATTTTAATCCCACGAGTTGCGAAGAAAAGAGGTCCGTCTGCACAGAGATTCGCATGTACAGATAAGGCTAGTTAATCCGGAGGTCGCCAGGCATCCGGATACTCCGTTAGAGACTGGGCTATTTTTGAATTGGGCCCCCAGCCAGGCTGATCATCGGCACGGGTCGTTTAACACCTTAGATCCAGCCCAATAAGTATAAGAGGTGGTAGGGAAGGAAGAGATAGGGTTAGGAATCAGTTGATGTTAATTCATCATTCTGATATGGGAGGAAAAGATTGGGATTCGGTAACAGCAATTCAGCTAATTTACCTAGAGTGAGAAGGAGCATAGGAGATAGGAGCGCTGTCTAGCTTTTTCGCCATTACAACGTGGGAGGTGGGATGGGAGTTGGTGACATAAACGTTGGCTGGTATGCCTTGTTTATGTGGGAATGGATGATGATTTTGGGAAAGGTAGAGGGATAAGAACGTCCTTTAGTTTCAGTACTCATCTGGAGAAAATTCTCGAGAATCATTGACCCTACTCAGCTTCTACAACTCGACAAGTTCGACGACTTCCTATGGGAAGTTAATAAAAAAGGGCTATAACATTTAATACGATATTTCAATTTTTTGGTTTAAGTTTAATCTGGTTGGGAATTTAAAACTACCTTAAAATCATTTATCATATGTTTTTGTTGTGCCAATGTGATTATTTAAGTTTGTTTCATTTACACAGACCAATTGGTTATTTCCATTGAAAAAGTCGTGCTTGAAACACTTTCTCAACCACAAATAACGAAAGGAAAGGGCATGCACTATTTCTTTACACATTAGTGTGTCTTCCGACCACACAGAACAAGTACAAAGCTGAGAGTTGTTTTCGACGCTTCAAGTCGAACGGCTTCTCAACTATTACTGAATGACATCTTAATGGCTCTGCCAACTATTTAATAGGAGCTCTTTTTGTTGGTTCTCCGGTTCTTACAAACAAATTTGGCGTTACAGGTTACAGCTCATTATACGAAAATGTACCGGCAGATTCTTATTGCTTAAGAGCACACGATTTATTCATAGTGTGAAGGCAGCATCCGTCTCAACAATTACACAACTTTAATTAAATACTGTAAAGTATGGCACGCAACCGGCGCAATTTTTAGCCATACGGTGTTTAATGATGTTGGGCAATGCATCACACCAAGGAGTCGAATGTAATTCGAAGAGATTTTTATATTGATGATTTCGTAACTTTACGATCCACGAAAGTACTTAAAAGGGAGGTTTTCAAATTATGCACAGTATCCAAATACGGAGAGTTTTGAAAAATTAAAAAAAATTCAATGATTCAGAATCGACACAAAACAGTGGCAATTTGTTGGCACTCTAAAAAAGACACATTTAGCTTGAACTTAAACAATAATTTCCGGTATCTACGAGCCACCAAAACGAACATTTCCCCTCGTCTTTTCGATCCCCTTTTATGCCCCATAATAACCAAAGCAAAAATCTTATTACAAGAGCTATGGGTTGTAAAAAAGAATAAGGATTTCATTGCGCCTTGATATAAGTTGGCAACACTTCAAAACAAGTTCACCTATCTTGGAAAGATAAAAATTCCAACATTTGTTGAATCTCATTCCAACGTAAAAATTAAGTTTATTGATAAAGCGATGGTTAGATGTGGGTTTACGGTTATTGCTTCGAGAAAAGATTTCCCTAATAAATGCAGCCAAAGAAAATTTCCAAAGGGTTGTGCGACAATGTACATTATTTCAAGTAAAAATTACTTTTACTTACACAAATAGTGTTTAATCTCTTGGCGAATCGATTATGAGCGCTCTTAGCATGTGGCGCAGATTTCGGTTCATAAAACTCTAAAAGTTCGTGGCTTGTTACATAACAAAACATATATTCGCGTTTTTACTTAATCTGCCTTAAAATATGCACGTTTTTAATAAGCTTCTAATTAAGAATCTGAACCCTTAAAACGTTTATTTATCGGCGAGGACTTCCAAAGATGATATTATATTACGACAACGGAAAGGGCGTTGTTGGAGCTCAGAGGATCTTATGAAGATGGCAGTTTCTATGTTGGTTCAAGCAGCAGTTCGGGCAGAAGTGGCCAGGGAATATCTGCTTGGCCTCCAAGCTCGATCCAAGTTAATTTCGTCTTCGGCAAACTCATCCGATCCCATACAGTGGCGGAAAACTGGACGATTTGTAACAGTCGTCGAAGGGCAGTTACGCCAAGGTCATTGTCACGACGTCCTGAGACATTCAATCGTTCAACTAGCCGTACTTCCCATTGACGAATCTTGAAGCCTTACAGCTATTCAACGTGGCTGGTGTTTTGACGAAATTACTTAATGCAATGAAATCTTGTATTGCATGCCGAACACTGAAACGGTACGGTCTTTCCTTTTCATCACTTAAATTTCCATACAAAATATTTAATTTCTAGGTTTGAAATAAGAGCAAATTCGTAAAAACTTTAGCAATTTTTCAATATTTGTGCTGTAGATTTTAGGTGAAAATTTAGCTTAGTAAGCAAAATTAAAGTTTAAAACTAAATATTTCCGATTCAAACAGGAAAAAATTATAAAATAAATTGATTACAGCTTTATATTTTTGTTTTGCATACAATATGGTTTTTAGCAATTAAAACAAACAAATAAGCTACACTGCATCTTTTTTTTATTAAGACAAGTGTTCAATTTAACAAAAATTTAGCGTGCAATGTCTGAGCTTCTTTAATGGAACCATCCACTTAACGTTGGCAACATTTAATATCTATCAATTTTTCCGAAGAGTTAGAAGAGTTATTTGCTATCGTTTTGTGTTGACGAAACGAGAAATTTTTTTTTAATATTTATTTAAATTTCTTAAAAAAAAAGACACATTTTAGCATACCGTTTCCTGTTTTTTTTAGATTAACAATTAAAAAAAGCATGAATTTTTAATACAAAAATTATACTATTACATAGAATAATAAAAAAAATTGTTCGAATCTTTTTTAATTTTTTCTGGAAATTTGAATTGAAAAAATAAATTTGCAAAAATGTTGTATTCAAAAAAATGTATGTATTTAGAAATTGAGTTAAAGAATAGGTCCCTGGCTTTTGAAAATACTATAGTACGAAACCGTATGTGTTACCGTTATGTACCAATAATATTTTGTCTGTTTTTAGTCAATTTTTTTTTTAAATTTCCCCTCTAGCCTAAACAGCATTGAATAGATCCTCCTTCTATATTATTTATATTTATTTGAAACTAAACTACTCGCTCTTTGTTTGTGCGCCTTACCAATCACCCTGTATATTTCTTCTGGCACATACATTTATAATTTGTAATGATTGTGTATGCTAAAACCGAGTAAATAATCTCCTAACTAAATACAAACCACAATTCTGTATTTAATAAATTAAGTAGTACTGTAATGTATGGCCGCTACTGTTGTTATGATCTCAATCACGTTCACGATCACGCTCTTCTCTTTCTATGTACCTATGTATTTACGTACATACCTAGTGGCATGATCAACAAGCGGTACAGTCCAGTTGGATCACAACCACCGTTCTCTGCACAAGATAACATTATAACTTCTCTTATACTTAAGTTCTTGTTAAAATAATAAATGAATTAATAATATAAGATATTAAGATTGCCGACTATTTATTATATTGGCGCAGTCGCATTTGTAAAAGTAATAATAGTTTTAAATCTACGTGCATATCAAATGACTAAAACTGAGGACGATATCACAATCGAGAAGTCACCACCTGAAACCTCTGGTAATAAAATTCAGCACATCATGTCAAACGTAGGCAACTTGGAGCCATTTGATCTCACACATCCTGAGAACTGGAATACATACTACTCCCGATTTGAGCTGTACTTATTAGCCAATGACGTGCAGGGGGATATTCGTCAGAAAGCCACGTTTTTGACATTAGCGGGTGCCCACCTCTATGACCTCCTGTCGTCATTGGTTTCTCCGAAGAAGGTGAGTGATATTTCTCTTGATGAAATTAAGTCCACTTTGACTAATCACTTTTGTCCTCGGCCATCGGAAATTGCTGCGTATTTCAAATTCCACAACGGGATAAGCACCCCGACGAGGGATTCTCGGAATACTTGGTTGCATTAAGGAAGTTGGCAGTTGATTGCAAATTTGGTAATGTTTTGGACCGCATGCTCCGCGATCGGTTGGTCTGTGGACTGCGTGACGCAACCCTACAGCGGAATCTACTTGCCGAAACCGATCTGAAGCTACAAATTGTAATCGACCGCTCCTTCACCACTGAAGCTGCTTCCAAAAATGCTTTGGAAATTCGACAATCCGACCAGGTGCACAACATCACAAAAGGTGAAAATAATTCAAACCAGTATCGTAATAAAACTTCGTATAAAAGTAAAGTGAACCCATGTAATGGTTGCGGAGCCCAACACCCACGAATTCAGTGTCTTTATCAGAACACAATTTGTTTATCATGCGGGACAAAGGGGCACCTTCAACGTGTCTGCCGAAGTGACGCATCATCTGTACCCAATCCAACTCAAAAAAAGATTTCGAAGAATAGACGGAAAAGATCGAAACCGCACTCGATCAATCAAATTTTGCCGTTAGTCGATCTAAAGAAGTCAACAACAGTCATCATCAATGATCGCCCTTGTCAATTCGAGATTGATTCAGGCTCCAATTATACTATTATGTCATCTCGAGCTTTTGATAATGTATGGACAGCTTCAAAGCCAACCATGCACAAATGTGATTTGCAACTCATGGATTTTCAACGCAACCAAATTGCAATCAGGGGCATAGTGGATGTCAACATCTCCTATAATGATAAGAAGATTACAGATCTTCCAATTATAGTGGTAGAAGGTGATCGATCCAATGTGATGGGCTGTAATTGGTTTGCTCCTCTTGGAATTAGTATTCAGGGAGTTAACTGCATCGAAAAAGTTTCATCTGTCCAGAGCGTTCTCTCAAAGTTTCAACACTTATTTTCCAAGGAGCTTGGACGATTTACCGGTAATCCTGTGACACTTCAAATCGATCCTTCAATTTCACCCATACGCCATCCTCCACGACGGGTTCCAATAGCTACAAGGGGACTTGTGGAAGCGGAACTGGATCGACTGTGTACTCAAGGGATTCTCGAACAAGTCGAATACTCTGACTGGGCTACACCCATCGTGCCCGTTCCAAAGAGTGACGGTTCAATCCGGATCTGTGGTGACTATAAGTCGACCCTCGACAAGGCACTCAAGCCTCATTGTTTTCAAATACCAGCTATAAGCACCCTATTGTCGTCCATAGAGGGTGGTAGCATTTTTGCAAAACTGGATCTCGCTCAAGCATGCCAACAACTAGAAGTGGATGAGGCATCATCACTTTTACAAACGATTGTAACACATAAGGGTGCTTTCCGTGTAAAGAGATTGCAGTTTGGGATTTCGTCCGCTCCAGGTATTTTTCAAAATTTTATTGAAACTCTTCTTCGAAATATTCCAGGTGTCTTACCGTATTTCGACGACATCGTTTTGATGGGCAAGACAGAGGCCGAACTCGCTAGTCGCCTACATCAAGTTCTCAGTCGTTTAGATAGCTCAGGTCTTAGGCTTAAGAAAGAAAAGTGCTGTTTTTGGGACTCCAGCGATCGAGTTTCTTGGCTTCAAATTGGACTCACTTGGAATTCGGCCATCAACAAGCAAGATCCAAGCCATTCAAAGCGCACCAGCTCCTTCTGATAAAAAACAGTTGCAGGCGTTTCTTGGCCTGCTGAATTTGTATCATTCCTTCTTGCCACATAAGGCAACAATAGCTGAACCACTACATCGTCTTCTCGATAAAAATTCCAGATGGACATGGACCTCGGAACACCAGCAAGCATTCGAGAGCTTAAAGAAGCTCGTTATATCAGATCGGGTTTTAATGCATTTCAACGAAAAACTACCTCTCGTTGTCGTTTCCGATGCATCCCCCTATGGAATAGGTACAGTCATCAGCCATCGTTTAGATGACGGCACAGAAAAACCGATTGCGTTTTATTCGCGGACTTTGTCAAAATCCGAAAGGAATTACGCACAGATCGACAGAGAGGCTGTAGCTATGGTAGCCGGAGTTAAAAAATGTCATGATTATTTACATGGAAGGAAGTTCGAGCTGGTGACTGACCACCGTCCACTTCTAGGAATATTTGGATCTACAAAGCCGATTCCTACAGTGATATCGAATGAGATGCTTCGTAGACGTATATTTCTCAACGCTTATGATTATGATATCACATATCGCTCAGGGAATAAGATGGGAAATGCAGATTGTCTAAGCCGCCTTCCAGCCGTTTCTGAAGATTCAACAGCACCTGTTAAGGAAGAGCTTCTGATGATAGAGTTGGTCGATCAGCCAGTTGTTGATGCCAAGCAAATTGCTTTACAAACTGCAAAAGATCCTGAACTCGCTAAGGTACTCAGTTGGGCATTAAGGGTTGGCCGAAAACACTCAGCCGCTCCGACAATTTGTTTCCATTTTATTCCAGACGAACCGAAATTACAACATTAAAAGGATGTCTCTTGTGGGGAAATCGTGCCGTGATTCCAACTAAAAGCAGAGAATTAATTCTCACAGCTTTACATACCGTACACCCAGGCATTATGAAAACGAAGGCGTTGGCTCGGAGCTACGTTTGGTGGCCAAACATGGAATCCGAGATTGAAGGTGTTGTCAAACGATGTGTGCCGTGTGAGGAAACTCGACATGAACAAGCGCAACCACCTCTTCATTTCTGGGAATCGACAAAGCTGCCATGGTCTCGTCTGCACGTCGATTTTGCCGGCCCTTTTCAGGGCAAATTATTTTTAATTGTCGTCGACTCGTTCTCTAAGTGGCTCGAAGTGTTTGTGGTTAAATCAACGTCATCACAATCAGCTATTAAACCATTGCGATCCCTGTTCGCTACACATGGGCTACCTGATTGCATCGTGTCTGACAATGGAACGGCGTTCACGTCAGAGGAATTCAAATAATTTCTCCAGGGCAACTTGATTCGTCATATACGTTGTGCTCCCTTCCATCCATCATCTAATGGACAGGCCGAGCGAATGGTACAAACTACAAAAAACTACTTAAAGAAGACTACAGATAATGTTGATTGGGATTTGAAATTATCTCGATTCTTATTTAATCAACATATTATTCCACACACCTCCACAGGACGGTCACCAGCGGAGTTAATGTTCAATCGTCATCTAAAAACATATTTTGATAAAATTCATCCACATGAACTTTCTTCAACATTGAATGAACCAAAAGCAACACGAAAATTCCGCAAAGATGACCTTGTTTGGATTCGGAACTATTCTACGGGACCCAAATGGATCGAAGCAGTCATTGAGTCGCAGTCAGGCCCAGTCTCCTACACAGTGCGATTGCATGACAACCGGATCATCAAAAGGCACATTGATCAAATTCGTAGCCGTTATGTTGGGGTTGGTATAGATTTTAATCCGTCGACAAAGAGAGACGAAGAGGTATCTCCGGCCGAAGGTAATTGCAATGAAGATGCCGCACATCAGTCAATACAAGCACCATCATCTCAATCGTCACCTCAGTCATCACCTAACAACATTCCGTCATCAGCATTGCCTCCAGAATCTAGTACAGAGTCATCGACATCAACACCACGACGCTCAGGACGTACAAGAAGACCACCAGATTTTTATAAACCATCTGAGTGTTAAGGGGTGTAATGTATGGCCTCTACTGTTGTTATGATCTCAATCACGTTCACGATCTTCTCTTTCTATGTACCTATGTATTTACGTACATACCTAGTGGCATGATCAACAAGCGGTACAGTCCAGTTGGATCACAACCACCGTTCTCTGCACAAGATAACATTATAACTTGTCTAATACTTAAGTTCTTGTTAAAATAATAAATGAATTAATAATATAAGATATTAAGATTGCCGACTATTTATTATAAGTACTAATACAAACTCTTAACTTTTTTTTTACAGTTATTACACTAGTTGGATTATTTTACATACCTAGAAGATTGCGACTCTGGGATCCTTTCACTAATAAAGAAGACGAAAATAATCAGTTGATAAAGCAAATGGCAACATTCAAAAGAAGAAAAACTAGGAAACTTTCATAGCTTAATAAATATATGAATACAAAAATAAACTCGGCAGAACATTAAAATAAAATGTTTGACATTCAAAACCATTTCACTTCCACAGGTGTATGTACGCATAATCAAAAAAGTCTCCGTACAGCAGAAATTCTTTTTTTAAATCTCTAAAATATAGAATTTAAGATAACCAACATTTTTGAGAAGTTCCAGAAATGACAGAAATGATATCAAAAAATAATTTTCAACAAAATATATAGAGCATTGTATTTAAAAAACTTAAAATAAAAGAAATTCACAGCACAATATGAAAAAATAAGGAACAAAAAAGTCTCCGTACAGTTCATTTTTTCGACGAAAAAACTAACAAAAAATCACTTAACTTAAGGCAAAAATAAACTTAATAACTAGTAGGACCTCCTCTGTTCCTGATCACTTCCTGCAATCTGTGTCTCATCGAATGGAAAAGCTTACGTGTCGTATCTGGAGAAATGTTGTTCCATTTCTCAAGTAGGACCGTTTTGAGGTCATTTTTGTTGGCGATTGTATGCTGCCGAACTTTTTTTTCTAAGTGATCCCACAAGTGCTCTATAGGATTGAGATCTGGAGACTGAGCCGGATGTTTAACTTGCGTACGAACATTGTACAGCAACCATTCCTTTACCACCATGGAGGTGTGCTTAGGATCGTTGTCCTGTTGGAAAATGAAGTTGCTGCCGAGACCTAGTTTTTGGGCACTTGAATGTAGGTTTTCCTTAAGAATATTCAAGTACCCAAATTTATCCATGGTATTTTCTATGAATATGAGGTTTCCAACGCCGGAAGATGCCATACACCCCCACACCATGACATTACCGCCGCCGTGCTTTACAGTAGGTATCAAGTTTTTAGGATTCAGAGCAGTGTTGGGCTTTCTCCACACCATACGGCGTCCATCTGAACCGAAGATGTTATATTTACTTTCGTCAGTAAATATAATCTGATCCCAGAAAGAATTTTCTTTCTCTAAGTGTGAGATAGCATACTCCAGTCTAGCTTTTTTATTTGCCTTTCGAATGAATGGCTTCTTCCGGCACACTCGACCATGAAAACCATTTCTGGTTAAAAGGTTTCTAATGGTTTGGGGCGAAACATCAATTCCATCGCTGGTTTTCAATTTTCCAGCGAGAACTGGGGCACTTTGTTTAGGATCTTCCACAACACTCCTTAATAACCTCTTCTCCGTACGACGATCAATCTTTTTTGGACGGCCAGATCTTGGTTTGTTGGCAATTGTTTTTGTTTTTTTATAGCTTTCTTTTACATATTGAACTGAGGAACGCGGTCTATTGACTATTTTGGAAATTTCCCCCAAAGATTTTCCCTCATTCCTCAAGTCAATTATGATTTGTTTATTGGCCGAGGGTATTTCCTTATTTTTAGCTGCCATTTTTCTTTCCTTAGGTGAAAAGAAATTTTTAAGCTGAAATTTCATTAAGTATACTAAAACTTACCAAAAAAAAACAAAAAGATGTGATCATGAACCTTTCACTGCCAACTACATAAAACTAAATAACATAAAAATGAGATCTGTACGGAAACTTTTTTGTCTCTATTTTCAGGGCTCTCAACGTTATTAAACTCATAACGGTATCCTTCGTTTATATAAATGCATCGAATTTTGTTTGAGAGCGTGCTATCATCAGTGTTCCCACTTTAGCTCTATTATTGCACATTACTTTTTCCCTTGCAGAATTAAAAAAAAAATTATCTCCGTACGGAGACTTTTTGGACTATGTGTAGTTGTATTAATTAAGTATTTTCTTTTTATTTTAATGTTTTTGAACAACAACAACAACTTAAAGGTGCTACCACTCATTGTTTTTTTTTGGCTGGAGATATAGCTATTTCGTGCTTTGCCACTTTTGCACTCATCAGTCTCCTTTTTTTTGTGGTGCTGAGCTTTAATCCAATTTTATTTGAAAAACTTTTTATGCACAACATAGGATTCGAACCCACGCATATCAGATTTGCTCAGTCTTAGAAGTCGTGTGCACTACGCACTCCACTACTTTAGACCACTGACGTCACAGGTCGAGATGTGCTAATTGTTTATCAAATGCATTTGAAGCATCAACGTTTTTATAAGCTCCTTTAAGTATGCTGTTTTGTTCCGCCTCCATTTTTCTCCATACCTTATTTGATAGACTTACAATTCGTAGTACGTATCAAAGGATGAGAGGTTGGAAGATCGGTAACGAACCAGACTATTAAGTTATTATTGTTATTATTTTTATTGTACTATTCGTACTAGAATGTCAGCCTGTTAGACTTGACCATTCCTTTTAATTTCATTTTAATGTTTTTGAACAACAACAACAACTTAAAGGTGCTACCACTCATTGTTTTTTTTGGCTGGAGAAATAGCTATTTCGTGCTTTGCCACTTTTGCACTCATCAGTCTCCTTTTTTTTTGTGGTGCTGAGCTTTAATCCAATTTTATTTGAAAAACTTTTTATGCACAACATAGGATTCGAACCCACGCATATCAGATTTGCTCAGTCTTAGAAGTCGTGTGCACTACGCACTCCACTACTTTAGACCACTGACGTCACAGGTCGAGATGTGCTAATTGTTTATCAAATGCATTTGAAGCATCAACCTTTTTATAAGCTCCTTTAAGTATGCTGTTTTGTTCCGCCTCCATTTTTCTCCATACCTTATTTGATAGACTTACAATTCGTAGTACGTATCAAAGGGGGAGAGGTTGGAAGATCGGTAACGAACCAGACTATTAAGTTATTATTGTTATTATTTTTATTGTACTATTCGTACTAGAATGTCAGCCTGTTAGACTTGACCATTCCTTTTAATTTCATTTTAATGTTTTTGAACAACAACAACAACAACTTAAAGGTGCTACCACTCATTGTTTTTTTTTGGCTGGAGATATAATGGGTGATTTTTTGAGGTTAGGATTTTCATGCATTAGTATTTGACAGATCACGCGGGATTTCAGACATGGTGTCAAAGAGAAAGATGCTCAATATGCTTTGACATTTCATCATGAATAGACTTACTAACGAGCAACGCTTGCAAATCATTGAATTTTATTACCAAAATCAGTGTTCGGTTCGAAATGTGTTTCGCGCTTTACGTCCGATGAGCGATGAGGCTCATTTCTGGTTGAATGGCTACGTAAATAAGCAAAATTGCCGCATTTGGAGTGAAGAGCAACCAGAAGCCGTTCAAGAACTGCCCATGCATCCCGAAAAATGCACTGTTTGGTGTGGTTTGTACGCTGGTGGAATCATTGGACCGTATTTTTTCAAAGATGCTGTTGGACGCAACGTTACGGTGAATGGCGATCGCTATCGTTCAATGCTAACAAACTTTTTGTTGCCAAAAATGGAAGAACTGAACTTGGTTGACATGTGGTTTCAACAAGATGGCGCTACATGCCACACAGCTCGCGATTCTATGGCCATTTTGAGGGAAAACTTCGGAGAACAATTCATCTCAAGGAATGGACCGGTAAGTTGGCCACCAAGATCATGCGATTTGACGCCTTTAGACTATTTTTTGTGGGGCTACGTCAAGTCTAAAGTCTACACAAATAAGCCAGCAACTATTCCAGCTTTGGAAGACAACATTTCCGAAGAAATTCGGGCTATTCCGGCCGAAATGCTCGAAAAAGTTACCCAAAATTGGACTTTCCGAATGGACCACCTAAGACGCAGCCGCGGTCAACATTTAAATGAAATTATCTTCAAAAAGTAAATGTCATGGACCAATCTAACGTTTCAAATAAAGAATCGATGAGATTTTGCAAATTTTATGCGTTTTTTTTTTTAAAAAAAGTTCTCAAGCTCTTAAAAAATCACCCGATAGCTATTTCGTGCTTTGCCACTTTTGCACTCATCAGTCTCCTTTTTTTTGTGGTGCTGAGCTTTAATGCAATTTTATTTGAAAAACTTTTTATGCACAACATAGGATTCGAACCCACGCATATCAGATTTGCTCAGTCTTAGAAGTCGTGTGCACTACGCACTCCACTACTTTAGACCACTGACGTCACAGGTCGAGATGTGCTAATTGTTTATCAAATGCATTTGAAGCATCAACCTTTTTATAAGCTCCTTTAAGTATGCTGTTTTGTTCCGCCTCCATTTTTCTCCATACCTTATTTGATAGACTTACAATTCGTAGTACGTATCAAAGGGGGAGAGGTTGGAAGATCGGTAACGAACCAGACTATTAAGTTATTATTGTTATTATTTTTATTGTACTATTCGTACTAGAATGTCAGCCTGTTAGACTTGACCATTCCTTTTAATTTCATTTTAATGTTTTTGAACAACAACAACAACTTAAAGGTGCTACCACTCATTGTTTTTTTTGGCTGGAGATATAGCTATTTCGTGCTTTGCCACTTTTGCACTCATCAGTCTCCTTTTTTTTGTGGTGCTGAGCTTTAATCCAATTTTATTTGAAAAACTTTTTATGCACAACATAGGATTCGAACCCACGCATATCAGATTTGCTCAGTCTTAGAAGTCGTGTGCACTACGCACTCCACTACTTTAGACCACTGACGTCACAGGTCGAGATGTGCTAATTGTTTATCAAATGCATTTGAAGCATCAACCTTTTTATAAGCTCCTTTAAGTATGCTGTTTTGTTCCGCCTCCATTTTTCTCCATACCTTATTTGATAGACTTACAATTCGTAGTACGTATCAAAGGGGGAGAGGTTGGAAGATCGGTAACGAACCAGACTATTAAGTTATTATTGTTATTATTTTTATTGTACTATTCGTACTACTAGAATGTCAGCCTGTTAGACTTGACCATTCCTTTTAATTTCATTTTAATGTTTTTGAACAACAACAACAACTTAAAGGTGCTACCACTCATTATTTTTTTTGGCTGGAGATATAGCTATTTCGTGCTTTGCCACTTTTGCACTCATCAGTCTCCTTTTTTTTTTGTGGTGCTGAGCTTTAATCCAATTTTATTTGAAAAACTTTTTATGCACAACATAGGATTCGAACCCACGCATATCAGATTTGCTCAGTCTTAGAAGTCGTGTGCACTACGCACTCCACTACTTTAGACCACTGACGTCACAGGTCGAGATGTGCTAATTGTTTATCAAATGCATTTGAAGCATCAACGTTTTTATAAGCTCCTTTAAGTATGCTGTTTTGTTCCGCCTCCATTTTTCTCCATACCTTATTTGATAGACTTACAATTCGTAGTACGTATCAAAGGGGGAGAGGTTGGAAGATCGGTAACGAACCAGACTATTAAGTTATTATTGTTATTATTTTTATTGTACTATTCGTACTAGAATGTCAGCCTGTTAGACTTGACCATTCCTTTTAATTTCATTTTAATGTTTTTGAACAACAAAAACAACGATCGCTATCGTTCAATGCTAACAAACTTTTTGTTGCCAAAAATGGAAGAACTGAACTTGGTTGACATGTGGTTTCAACAAGATGGCGCTACATGCCACACAGCTCGCGATTCTATGGCCATTTTGAGGGAAAACTTCGGAGAACAATTCATCTCAAGGAATGGACCGGTAAGTTGGCCACCAAGATCATGCGATTTGACGCCTTTAGACTATTTTTTGTGGGGCTACGTCAAGTCTAAAGTCTACACAAATAAGCCAGCAACTATTCCAGCTTTGGAAGACAACATTTCCGAAGAAATTCGGGCTATTCCGGCCGAAATGCTCGAAAAAGTTACCCAAAAATGGACCACCTAAGACGCAGCCGCGGTCAACATTTAAATGAAATTATCTTCAAAAAGTAAATGTCATGGACCAATATAACGTTTCAAATAAAGAATCGATGAGATTTTGCAAATTTCAAGCTCTTAAAAAATCACCCATTATATTAGACCCGAAACAAAGATTTAAAGTTGAATTTTTTTTTAAATACTTGAAAGGTTTGCTACGTATAGTATCAATTTTTCATTTTTTAGTAACATAAGCGAATGTTTAAAAAATAAAAATGTACCTACGTGCTTCATGCCTTAATTTGCAGAATGTTTTAACATAAAGTAATTTTAAAGATTTAGATGGAGAAGAATTGTTTCAAGAGTTAAAAGTAATATCCCAGCTTGTTACACCACAAAGCTCAAGTTTAGATGTGTTAAATTTTATTTTTAGTTCAAACCTTGAAGATTTTGCCCCGAATTTAGTAATTGCTTTCCAAATTCTTAATACAATCCCGGTCACGAGTCACGGTAGCTTCAGGAGAACGTAGTTTTTCTAAACTTAAAATTATTAAAAATTATCTTAGGACAACCATGACTCAAGAGAGATTGGTAGGTTTATCTATAATGTCCATTGAAAGGAAATTATTAAATTCTTTAGACTTTGATGATCTCATTTCTGAATTTGCAAAATGTAAGGCCAGAAAAGTAAGTTTCCAAGTTTAAAAGTTTCCCCTCTGCTCATTTCTTCGCTGCGTTTTAGTTTAATGGTTTAGGCCTCCTGGGGATACCTCAATAAAAAAAACGCATTGAAAGTCTACCTCCTGGGTAATCTGGGAAAGGCTTATGCTTGTGTATCAGTTTATGTGTAAAAAAAATATGAAAAACGGGCGCTTTCTACAAATCTTGCACAGGGCGCAAGTTTGGCTGGGGCCGGCGCTGATTATAAGGTCTTTATCTAATGGTGGTTCCACATGATTGCTTCTAATTGTCACTATTCTTGGTTCAATTTTTGTATATAGTAGAACAAGAATGACCATGGTGAGTTTTCCTGTGATGGTGTACCACATCCACTTTCTCGTCTCTAGCGTTAAATTCCTTAATTTTTTGGTTGTTGATAAAATGTAACTTGTGCAAGTAGGGTAGGGAAATCTTTTCGTTATAAGCGACTTCGTTCAAAACTGTCTTCTTCGGGGCTGGAAGGTGAATCACATCGGATGGCTGGTTTGTTCGATACTCCTTTCCATTTATTTTAATTTTGGAATCGAAGGTTATCAGGAAGGTACCATTTAGTATAATGAGCTGGTCTTTGTCATCAATTGTTATATTTTCATCTCTGGCGATAATAATTCCATCAGCGAACGCTTCAATTTTTAAGAGGTGAGCGGCTTGAGTAGTTGGACATTGTGCCGTGTGAAAATTAAGGAGCTGGGAAAGGCAAAGATTTTGGTGATCTATTTTACAGTAAGAATATAATGGAGCTTTTCTACATGAACTTAGGGGATATTCTATTTTATTACAATTTGCGGATATATTAGAACTTAAATCTAAACTTTTGTTATTGTGAACAACTGGAGCAATTTTGAATAATTTCCAAATTTCTTGTACTTTAGGAATTTTAATTAAGTAAACTAATCTTTCATTTTGATAGTAAATTTCAAAATCAGCGACATTTAATAGGTCGATTAATTCAGTAATAACATTTTCTCTTATTTTAATGTATTCTATTTCTTCTATATTCAAAATGAGAGGATTAACAATATTATTTTTTGCTTATATTAAAGAGGATGTTCAAATGGTAGACATGTGCATTCAATAGCACACAAGCTTCCACAGGTTTTTCTCAAAACCCACCTCTATCTATCAACTCCTACTCTCATCTCCCCGTGGTGAACATCGGGTGCGTAGTACCTCAACTGGAGATTGGGTTCCACCCCCAGTGGAAAGTTGTTGGGGGTAGCAAACGAGAGAGGGGGGGAGAGGTGTTTCCACTAAGGCACCTCTTCTTATCCAGATGGCAGCAGATTAATTCCAGAGATGGAATCAACGGTGGCGTCTATAGTTCCAGTTAGGTTGAACTACTTAGTGAACACCTTATAGGGCTTCTACGACTTTTTCAGAGCCCAGGCCTATAAGAAGCGGTTTATCCGGCTCCCCGTCCTTGCAGTTATACTAAGGATCTGGTCCTACAGGTTGGGGGTTGTGCCGTCGGGGTGACTTCCTGACCACGTAAAAAATACCTTAGTTGCGAAGCACCAACAAGCCTCGGATACGGACGGATTCACTGTTGACAACCCAAGGAAACGAAATAAGGACAACGAACTTCGGATATGCATTTGGAATGTTAGGTCCAGTGTTGGGACTTCTACCACTTAAGTGGTATTTCTACCACTTTTTGGTGTTCATGAAAATCTACCACCTAAAAAGCAAATTCTACCACTTTTTGCAACTCACCGTTCACCTATCATTAAACTCTACCTTTTAATATTTATAGTATATTTAAATTTTTTGTCAATAAATCTTAAAATTATAAACGAGTTAAATAAAACATTTCAATCTGAGAACACAAAAATACACTTGATATTCCAAAAAAATGACTACATTAAAATAAAATTTAATGAACAATTTTGTAAAACCAGAAAATATGAATGTAAACACAAATATAAAAAACAGTGAAAACTATTTAACATGTTCTCAAATGTATTTTGGTCTTTACTTTGAAAGGTACTTACTTGAAAATGATATTGTTGAACAAGATGTAATGCAAGATTGCCGAAAACGAAAAAGCCGGAAAGGTACATGAGCGTGATGCTGCCGACAAAATAAAATATCAAAAAGTTGTTGAAGAATTCAACAGTCGGGAGAAGAGTGCGCCACCCAGCAAAAAAGAAAAGTCCACCAAGAGGAACAGGTCTCTGGAGGAGGAGAAGCCACCTCAAAAGAGAACCAAACTTGGTGGCAGTGCCAGAAAAGAGACTCCGAGGGCGACAGCGCAACCGCGCGCCTTGAGTGAGGTCGTCAGAGACAACCTCCAGGTGGCGATTGTAGAAGAGCTCTCCACAGACAACAGAGCTCTGATGTCAGCGTGGAACTCAATCGAGGCTAAGCTCTCGGAATCGGTCTTCCAGTACACAATCTCGGCAAAAGAAGGTCCCTATCCCAGCTTTGACTCCAGCGGAATGCTCAGGGGTTACAAAGTGATAAGGTGCGCAGACGACTTTTCAAGGGATTTCCTTGGCAAAGGAGTTGCTAAGATTAGCAACGACTGGAAGGGCTTGAAGCTCAAGCTCATTCCCGCCAGGGAGGTTCCTAGAAAACCATTGGCTCGCATCTTGTTGCCACTGATGAGCATTAAGCCAACTGGAGCGGAGCTGATTAGGAGCCTTCAACGGCTGAATCCGCGGATTCCTATGAATGACTGGGTAGTCATCAAGACAGAGGAACCGCGCAAGAATAGCGCGGTCTATCTTCTGAGGATCTGCGAGGCTAGTCGCAAAGCCCTAGAAGAGGCACAGTGCAAGCTGAGGTTCGGCATCAAAAGTGTCTCTATAAAGATTCTGCAGAGTCAGGAAGTTGGCCCCACCCTGGGTGATGATATTGTCGAGGCAGACGATGTCACCATGCAGGTTGGAGCCCCCGGCGAGGCGCTGGATCCTGGCCCTGCAGTTCCACCTGCCAATTAAAAACGACAAGCTACGCGCCATCCAGGCTAATCTGAAGCACTCTAAATGTGCCTCGGATAACCTGAGGATCTTCCTGAGTGAAGAAGATATAGATGTCGCCCTTGTACAAGAGCCATGGGTTAATGGCCTCGTGATTAGAGGCCTTAATGACAGCCAATACGATTTATTCTACAAGCCCGACAAACAGAATCAAGGTAAGCCTAGAACTTGTATTTTAGCTAAAAAACACTTAAAAGCTTTTCTGTGTCAAAACTTTAGCACTTCTGACTTAACAGTTGTTAGGTTAGAGGGAAAACAAGCGGAGGGCTTGATTCTTGCATCCTCATACATGGCACATGACAAAGAGTCACCGCCTGAGGAGGTGCGTACTCTTGTGGCGGAGGCAAAAGCCAGACAAACAAGTCTGCTTGTAGGGAGTGATACGAACGCGAGGCACTCAATCTGGAGCAGCACTGAAATTAATGAGCGAGGTGAGTCTCTTTTTAATTATATAATTGAAAATAACTTGACTATATGTAACAGGGGCAATACTCCCACTTTTGTTTTTCCGAGTACGGACAACTCAGAAGGGTGGGAAGATGTGTTAGACGTTACATTTGTCAATATTTATGGCAACCTCTCCATCGAAAATTGGAGAGTATCTCTTTTTAACTCCTTTTCTGATCATAGACGGATTCTATTTGATCTTAAATTTGAAATAAAATCTCCTTCCCCCTATAGAAATCCAAGAAGAATTGACTGGAAGAAATTTAGTCAGATCTTTGGCTCAAAGTTGCGCAGTATACCGAACGCGAGTTACGACTCGGTAACAGATCTTGAGTTAGAGATTTCAAACTTCGAGGACTCTATAAACAACGCATTCAAGGTCTCTTGTCCGATAAGATACAGTAAGAAAACCTTTCCACCTTGGTGGAATGACGACTTATCTAATCTGAGGAAAATAACAAGAACCATTTTTAATATCTGCTATAAGCATAAATTTTATCAGCCTTATAAGGACTGCTTGAGAATATACAAGCGTTCTATAGCTCATGCCAAAAAACAAGGATGGCAAGAGTACTGTCAGTCCATCGAAAACATCAAAGATTCGGCCAGGCGTAGTAGGGTTCTATCGAAAGAACATTTGAACCCCTCATTTCTTAAAAAACCAGAGGGAAGCTGGACAGCATCTCCAATGGAGACATTAGAGCTACTAATGAACGTACGCTTCCCAGGTTGTGCAGAAGAACCAACCGAATCCAATCTGACTTTCAACATGCCAACCTCCATAGAGCAGGTAAACGCCCTTATAACTAGAGAAAATATAGTCTGGGCTATTAAAACCTTCTCGCCATACAAATCTCCAGGCCCTGATGGAATACTACCTATAATGCTGCAAAATCAGCTTGAATTAGTAGTACCACGGCTCGAGAGTATCTTTAAAGGTTGCCTCTTACTAAACCATGTCCCCATGTCTTGGAGGTAGGTAAGATTGGTTTTCTTACCAAAAATTGGTAAAAGAGGGCATGAATCTGCCAAAGATTACCGACCTATAAGCCTTACTTCCTTTCTTCTTAAAACCCTGGAGAGAATCGTAGAATCTCACATAAGGAGCATTCTGAGTAGTTGTCCCCTATCTAACTCGCAACATCCCTACATGAGGGGCAGATCTACAGAGACTGCCCTTCACGAGGTAGTGAGAACGATAGAAAACATAATTCATTTCAAGGAATATACCCTAGCCACCTTCTTAGACGTAGAAGGAGCTTTCAACAATGTCCTAACTGAATCCATCGCTGAATTACTTGCAGACTTCGGTGTTGAGAATTACATTAGAAGGTGGATAATATCCATGCTAAGTAATAGGAGGATTCAATCAAAGTTAGGATACTCAACGTGTACCAAATATGCCAGCAGAGGAACACCTCAAGGAGGTGTATTGTCTCCTCTCTTATGGCTTTTGGTCATGAACAGCATTCTGGTGAAATTCGAGAGTAGTGGAGTGAAAGCGGTTGCGTACGCCGATGATTTGGTCATTCTAGTTTCAGGAAAATTTCCAAGCGTGATCAGTGAAATCACTAATATGGCTTAGAAGATAGTAAGCACCTGGGCTGCGAGCTGCGGACTAGGTGTTAACAGCAACAAAACCGAGTTGATGCTTTTCACCACCAAAACCAAGGTACCACCCTTCACTCTACCTCGGTTAAACGGACAAGCACTATCATTGTCTTCCAGTGCTAAATATCTTTGCGTAATACTAGATACCAAATTAAACTGGAAGCTTAACATCGAAGAGCGGGTAAGTAAGTCGTGTGTCGCCTTCTACGCCTGCAATAAAACATTCGGCAAAAAGTGGGGCCTCCAGTCAAAAATGATAAAATGGACATACACAGCGGTTGTTAGACCGATACTGGTCTATGGTTCCATTGTGTGGTGGCCCGCTCTCACCAAAGCCTACATAGTAAACAAGCTTACAAAGGTGCAGAGAAATGCTTGCGTAGGGATATCAGGGGCAATCAGGTCCTGTCCAACGGATGCACTCAACGTCATCCTGGACCTTCTTCCGATTGACCTCTTTATCAAATATCAGGTGTCCTGCAGTATCTTGAGACTCAAAGAAACAGGCTGCTGGGCACCTAGATCTTACGGGCACTGCAACCAAACAAGCCTGGTACCATCAGACATCCTATCCACAACCACCGATTACTGCATCCCTACCCTAGACACCTCAAAGAAGTTTAGAGTCTTGCTCCCGTCAAGAACCGATTGGGAGGAAGGCGTTGTGACGGAAGACTTCGACACAATTATCTTCACGGATGGTTCGAAGATGGAATGGGGTGTTGGTGCAGGTGTCTTCTGTGAATCTCTTGAGATTTCAAAAACCTATAGACTTCCCGATTTTGCCAGCGTGTTCCAGGCAGAATTGTTGGCGATAAGGGAAGCTTGTACAGCCCTTAAAAATATCCGTCAGAACCAAAATGTAGCTATACTAACAGACAGTCAGGCAGCTATTAAAGCCATTGCTTCAGCTTTATCATCCTCTAAACTGGTCCAGCAATGTAAAGAGGCCCTAAAGGAACTGGATATGAGCGTCACTCTTATCTGGATACCGGGCCATAGGGGCTATGAGGGTAATGATAAGGCAGATGAGCTAGCTAGGCAAGGATCAGCCCTTCACAATTGGGGTATACCACTGGCGTTTTTCTTTTTTAGTTCAGAGCTGAGCTCTGAGCAGACTCTGAGCGAACAGAGTAGAGTAGAGTGAGTTCTGAGCAGAGTATGTTCAGAGATCTCTGACTTAATTATGAAACAACTTGAGCACTAAACTGTCATGATTTGAAATGTCGTCTGTTTGAAGGCGTTCAAAATTTTCTTTAATCAAATTAAATAAAAAAACAGTCATAGCGTTGGTCCATTTGACGCCTGAATTAAATTTGATTCATAAAAATGCTATATGCAATAAGTTTTTTCTAAATTATCTTTCCTTCTGCACCAGAGCAACCAGCCTCTTCCGCCATTTTTATTGTTTTGACGATGACGGGAAATTATCCCGGCTTTCAGATATCAAATTGTTTGTGCTCAGTATTTTACTCCGTTTACTCTGTTATTTTGTTCTGAGCTCACAGAGCGCGCTCTGAACATGTTCAGAACTAAAAAAAATACACGAATTTGAAGCTCTGAACGATCAGAGCTCAAAAAGAAACACAATTATTTTTTTGACAGTTCGAGCCCTGCTCTGAACTAAAAAAGAAAAACGCCCCACATAACTCTTTCTGCCGTAGCTGTGAGAACCGGGATGAAAAAGAAACAGTCCCACACTTTCTATGCCATTGTCCGGCCCTGGCCAGGAAAAGAGCACTCCACTTAAGTAAGGAATTCTTCAACGGTATTGAGGAACTCTCAGAATTCAAGATCAAAGATTTGATCTCATACCTAAATAGCACAAAGTGGCTTTAACCCCCTCCCCCCCTTATTTCTCCCTCACTAAATGGTACTATGAGATAATAGGCCGTAGGGTAGGAGAATAAAATTAAATTTTATATTTTACATAGGACTGCAAGTGCGGAACGTGCACCATCCATAGCCCATTTTCAAATCCATTCAGAATCTCACGAGGTATGGTATCAAAACGGCGCACTCAGCGCTAATTGTGTCCCGCGCGAAGCAGGACAGCCATTTCTACCTACCTACCTATATGTTGGAGCTTTGTTGCTTACCGCATAGCAGCGCTATTTTCAGATTTAAAAAATATAAAAAATGAAAAAAGAAATAAATTAAAAACTACAACCGTTCACAACATTTTGGCTGCAAGGGAAATTTCAGTAGATTTTCAGAATTTTAATCCTCCGGAAGTATTACTGAAATATGCTTCAAAATTTAAATTTTCCGGCCATCCAAGAAGAGCGATGGGATGGACCAGGCCAACGCAAACTAAAAGACTGCGATGTATACTACGGCAACTGCTAGCGAGAACAAAGACAGCGTCTATTTGGGTGTGGATTTGTTGTTGGAACTAGACACAGGCAAAAAGTCTTGAGTTTCAACAGTGTGAGCGAGCGCATTACGACAATCCGCATCAAGGCTAAACTCGCCAACATAAGCCTAATATGCTCGCATGCCCCAACAGAGGAGAAAGATGAAGACTCCAAAGACATAGTCTTCGAGCTCTTAAACAAGACATATGAGCAGTGCCCTGGCTATGACATTAAAATTGTCTCAGGAGATTTTAACGCCAAGCTAGGAAGAGAAGACATCTTTGGTGGCATAATCAGGAAATACAGCCTGCACGACACCACCTCCGACAACGGAGCTAGTACGCAGTTCACACATCTTAATATCCACGAGGAAATCTCCTGATCAATCAACTGTCAACAAAATTGACCACATTGAGATCGACGCACAATACATTAAGCATTGAAAACCATTGGCAACATTGTCTTGCAGCCCTCAAAGTTGCCGCCTCTGAAGTGTTAGGTTTCACACGGCCACCAAAGCGAAATCCCTGGTTTGACGACGAATGCCGGCAAGCGCACGCAGCGAAGCAACAGGCATACAAAACAGCGCTGCACAGAAGGACCAGAGCTGCTCGCGAGCTCTACGAGAAGAAGAGGAGAGAGGAACACCGGCTTCTTAGATGGAAAAAAAGAGAGCATGAGAAGCGCGCGATCGAGAAGATATAGGGATGTCACAACAGGAATGAGGTTCGTAAATTTTACCAAAAGGTAAAAAAAACCTCCCAAGGGTACCAGCCACGAACTGAAGCCTGTAAGGACAATCAGGGAACATCGTAGTAGAACCGTAGTCTATGTTGAGCATAATGGAAAGACCACTTCTCCAAATTATATAACGGCGATGACGAACTGAATTCCGCTATAAGGGAGATATAACCACTCAATCTAGGCGACACAGCTCAACAATTCCGCCTACCCGACCTCGACGAAGTGAAGATAGCTATATCTAAACTGAAGTCAAACAAAGCTGCTGGAGCTGACGGCATCGCTGCCGAACTATTCAAAGCAGCAGGCGATGACTTGGTAGGGAGCATGCACCAACTCATCTGCAAAATATGGTCGGAAGAAAGCATGCCCGATGAGTGGAATCTCAGCATAGTGTGCCCGATACATAAGAAAGGAGACCTTCTAAATTGCGCCAACTACAGAGGCATCAGTCTCCTTAACATTGCATATAAGATTCTCTCTGCCGCATTATGTGAACATCTGAAGCCGTTCGTCAACAACCTGATAGGTCTCACAAATATTCACACTACAAAACCCAGGAACTTCAAATCGATACCCACCATCTCTTTATCGATTTTAAAGCCGCGTATGACAGCATCTATAGCGAAGAGCTCTACAGAGCACTGTCTAGTTTTGGCATCCCTGCCAAACTTATCCGTTTGTGCAGAATGACGATCTAGAATGCACGCTGCTCTATCAAGGTCGGAAAAGATCTCACCGATGCATTTGATGTCAAAAAAGGTTTTAGACAAGGCGATGCACTTTCATGCGACTTCTTCAACATCGTTTTGGAAAGAATTGTGCAAAACTCAACCTTCAACACTAGAGGCACAATCTTCCAAAGGTCCATCCAATTACTCGGATACGCAGATGATATTGACATAATTGGAAGATCAAAGCGTGATGTCAGTGGAGCGTTTTTGAGCATTGCGACGGAAGCGAAGAAGATGGGTTCCGGTTCAGTAGTCAACGAGGGCAAGACCAAGTATACGCTGTCATCAAAAAAGGACATTGAACAACGACGTCTTGCACAAAACGTCACCATGGACAGCATAACTTTGAGGTAGTTGAGGGCTTTGTCTACCTAGGCACCGCTATAAACACAGACAACGACACCAGCGCTGAAATCAAACGAAGAATAACTCTTACAAATCGCTTCTTCTTTGGACTTAGAAGGCAATTGGGCAGAAAAATCCTCTCTTGAGCATCTAAAATCACCATCTATAAGACACTCATCATCCCGGTTCTCATTTATGGCGCTGAGGACTGGACCCTGTCAAAGAAAGATGTGAGCGTCTTAGGATGCTTCGAGAGAAAAATTCTTCGGGGATTTTTGGTCCCGTATGCATAGATGGAGAATGGAGGAGAAGATATAACGACGAACTGTACGGGCTGTACAGCGACACTGACCTAGTTAACAGAAATAAAGTCCAACGGCTTAGATGGCTAGGTCATGTAGAGCGAATGGACATCAACGCTCCAGCCCGGAAGGTCTTCGAATCCAATCCCTAGGGTCGGCGCAGTAGAGGAAGACCGCGACTCAGGTGGCGCACGCAGGTGGGTGAAGACCTCAACCAACTTGGCGTGCGAAACTGGAGACAACTAGCTAAGGACCGAGCTGGCTGGAGACGCATGTTGGTTGAGGCCCAGGCCCGCCCCGGACTGTAGCGCCACCTTAAGTTAGTAAGTAAGTATCAAAAACGTTAATCTTTGTTGTAATATGGTTGGAATATGGTGATTATAAAGGGTGATTTTTTAAAAGCTATAGGAAAGTTTCTCAAAAAAAAAACACATACAATTCAGAAAAATGCATGAAATCTTTATTTGAATCGATAATACGGTCCATATAACTTAATGTTTGAAGTTTATTTCATGCAAATGTTGACCTTGACTGCGCCTCAAATGGTCCATCCGCTTAGTCCAATTTTGGCTTCAATGTTGTCTTCCAATGCGTCAATCGCAGCGGGCTTGTCTGTATAGACATTAGCTTTAACATAGCCCCACAAAAAATAGTCTAAAGGCGTTAAATCGCACGATCTAGGCGGCCAATTGACCGGTCCCGAACGTGAAATAAAATGTTCACCGAACTTGCCTTTCAATAAGTCCATTGTTGCGCGTGCTGTGTAGCATGTGGCACCGTCTTGTTGAAACCACATGTCATGCAAGTCAAGCTCTTGCATTTTGGGCAAAAAAAAAGTTGGATATCATCTCACGGTAGCGCTCACCATTCACAGTTACGTTACGATTCGCATCATCTTTGAAGAAGTACGGTCCAATGATGCCACCAGCCCATAAACCGCACCAAACTGTGACTTTTTGTGGATGCATTGGTAGCTCTTGCAATGCTTCTGGCTGATATTCACTCCAAATTCGACAATTCTGCTTATTTACGTACCCATTGAGCCAAAAATGAGCTTCGTCGGTGAACACAAGAAGCGCGCGATGAACTTCCTTAACAGAGCACGCATTTTGATAATAAAATTCAATAATTTGCAAGCGTTGTTCGTTTGTAAGACGATTCATGGTTAAATTATAGACCAAACTGAAGATGCTTGACAGTGAAACAAAACACGAAACGTGCGTCAGCTGTTTAAACCAGTGTTGCCAAAAAGATAATAGCTAAAAAACCACCCTTTAGTTTGTATTGCAAGTAGCTGGTAAGCTGTTCAAGAGTCGTCTGTAATAGTAACAATATTTTTAGAGTTATAAATTGATAGATTATTAAAAGTCTTACATGTTCTTGTCGTTCCCTACAATTGATCCGTATTTCTTAAAACTACATTGTATACAATTTCGGTTACAATATTTTTCTTTTTGATTAGTTTAATTATTTTAATTTTATTATTTTTTTCTTAAAGGAATGTTTATTATATAGAGAATTGATAAATTATTACAGATAATTTTATTTTCTGCGAAATCTAAATCTTCTTCTATTGTTGTGTAAGGTAATTTTTGTTCACTAAATATTTTAGTGGTTAGATCTATTTTTTGTCAATATAAAAGAGTTAATTGTTCCAAGTTTTGCAAAATGAATAGCATAGTTCTAGTTCTTCTTTTACAATTTTTATTCTATACCTAAGATCTGTAATGATCTCATAATTTATTTTATTATTATCTCCAAGCTAATTCAGATTTTCATTCTGAATTTTTGAAATGTTATTTATTCGTTGATTGCATAACTCGTTAACTTGTTTATTATTATTTTTCAAAACATCTGTAATTTGTTTTTTTCTTTTATTGTTACAAAATCATCATTGTTTGGTTTTGTATTGTTTCGAGATTAAGGATTGGTGATATGTTGGAATTGGTATTGGTCGAGAATCATAATATGGATTGACTTAAATTGTCCGTTCTGTATCTTAGTTTGTCCTGTATGTTAAGAAACAATTCGATAATTTGAAAAGTCCATGAATTCAATTTCAGCTTGGAAAACGTATAAAGTGTATCTCAAAAAAATAATTAGTTTCTTATGTTGCTTTTGTGTTCTACTTTTCCATTGTGGATTTTTTATTTGATTTGTCTTGTTTTTTTTCAAATTCTTCCGGGTTTAGTCAAGGTATTCATCCGTAGAAAAAAAAATTGTATTCGTTGGCATCTAGTTGATGTTCAAATGGTAGACATATGCATTCAAGAGGATACAAGCGTCCCCAGGTTTTTCTCAAAACCCACCTCTGTCTATCAACTCCTACTCTCACCGCCCCATGGTGAACATCGGGTGCCTAGTACCTTAACTGGAGATTTGGTTTTAACCCCAGTGGAAAGCTGTTGGGGTAGTTAACGAGAGAGGGGGGGGGGGAGAAGTGTTTCCACTAAGGCACCTCTCCCTATTCAGACGGCAGCGCAGGAATTCCCGAGATGGAATCAACGGTGGCGTCTACAGTTCCAGTAAGGTTGAACTACTTAGTGAACATCTTATAGGGCTTCTACGACTTATTCGGAGCCCAGGCCTATAAGGAGCGGTTTATCCGACTCCCCGCCCTTGCAGTTATACTAAGGATCTGACCCTGCAGGTCGGGGGCCACGTTAAAATATCATAGTTGCGAAGCACCCACAAGCCTAGGATGCGGACGGATTTACTGTTGACAACCCACGCAAACGAATTAAGGACAACGAATTTCGGATATGCACGTGCAATGTTAGGTCCCTTAACAGACCACGTGCGGCCGAAGAATTAGCGGAGGCCCTAGACTGCTATAAAGCAGACATCACCGCCATCGAGGAAATACGATGGCATGGGCCGGGCAAAAAGAGGATGAAAAACTGCGACATTTACTATGGTGACAGCTACCGAGAAAACAAACAGCGCTTATTTGGATGCGACTTTGTTATTGGAGCCAGACTTAGGCAACAAGTCTTGAGCTATAAGTGCATCAACGAGCGCCTCATGACCATTCGCATCAAGGCTAAATTCGGCAACATTAGCCTGATATGTACGCACGCACCCACAGATGAGAAGGATGACAACACCAAAGATATGTTCTTCGAGCTCTTAGACAAAACATATGAGCAGTGTCCTAGCTACCATATTAAAACTGTCCTGGGCGATTTTAATGCCAAGCTAAGAAGGGAAGACATCTTTGGTGGAATAATCGGGAAAAAAAGCCTGCACGACAAGACTTCCGACAACGGATTCAGGCGCATAGATTTTGATGTGGGGCGAAACGTCATGGTAGCCAGTACGCATTTTCCACACCTCAACATCCATTAAGAAACTTGGAGTTCTCCAGATCAATCTACCGTCAACCAGATTGACCATATTGCGATCGACGCTAGACACGCTTCCAGCATCATGGATGTCCGAACTTTCCGACTCGGACCACTACCTCGTTGTAGCCAAGGTAGCACTTCTGGTTTCCAGACCCAAGGTAAAATATGGAGATGCTGGGAGAAGGTACAACGTCAAACGGCTACAATCGCAAGAGATCGCCAAATCCTTCTCCGACCGAGTTACAAGTAACCTCTCTCGAAGTTCTCTGCCGCCAACACAATGTATCGAAAACCAGTGGCAACATTGCCAAGATGCAATCAGAGAAGCCGCCTCTGACGTACTGGGTTTCAAGCAGCCACCAACAAGGAACCCCTGGTTTAATGAGGAATGTCGACAGGCAAATGCAGCCAAGCAACAGGCACGCAAAACGGCGCTGCATAAAAGGACGAGAGCTGCTCATGAGCTCTACGAGAAGAAGAGGCGAGAGGAACACCGACTTCTCAGAAGGAAAAAGAGAGGGCATGAGAAGCGTGCGGTCGAAGATGTTAAGAGGTTCAAAAGCAGGAATGAAGTTCGAAATTTTTATGAGCAGGTGAAATGGTGTTCACAAGTCCATAAAGCTAGAACCGAATGCTGCAAAGACGAAAGTGGAATTGTCATAGTGGAATCGCAGTGAATGCTGAGGATATGGAAGGACAACTTCTGCAGACTGTATAACGGTGACGACGAACCGAATTCCGCTGTCAGGCAGGATGATCCATTCAACATAGACGACGAAAGCCAACAATCCTGTCCTCCTCACTTAGACGAAGTAAAGATTGCCATATCTAAGCTGAAGTCTAATAAGGCCGCTGGAGCAGTTTGCTTGAATGACGAGATCTTCAAAGCAGCTGTAGATAATTTGGTTAGGAGCATGCACCAACTTATTTGTAAGATATGGTTGGAAGAAAGCATACACGATGAATGGAACCTCAGTATTTTTTGCCCGATTCTGAAAAAAGGAGACCCTCTAAACTGCAACAACTATAGGGGAATCAGTCTATTTAACATCGCCTACAAAATCTTCTCTGCCGTAATATGTGAACGTCTAAAGTCAATCGTCAAGAACCTGATAGGTCCTTATCAGTGTGGTTTTAGACCAGGAAAGTCCACAGTCGATCAAATATTCACATTACGGCAGATCCTGGAAAAAACCCAAGAACACTAAATCGACACCCCCATCTTTTCATCGATTTCAAGGCCGCATATGACAGCATCTACAGCGACGAGCTGTATAGTTTTGGCATCCCTGCCAAACTCGTCCATTTGTGCAGGATGACCATGGAGAATTCACGCTGCTCCATAAAGGTTGGAAACAACTTAACAGAACCTTTCGATGTCAAAAAAGGTTTTAGACAAGGTGATGCGCTCTTTTGCGATTTTTTTAACATCGTACTTAAAAGAATAGTGCAGAGCTCCCACGTCAACACACGGGGCACTGTCTTTCAAAAGTCTGTACAATTACTAGCATATGCTAGTAAAACAAAGTACATGCTGTCGTCAAGAAAGACGTCGGTGTTGTACACCGACGTCTCTGTCAAAACGTCACCATCGACGTAACTTTAAGGTAGTCAAGGACTTCGGTCCCGTATGCATAGAAGTGGAGTGGAGGAGAATATGGAGCGACGAGCTGTATGGGCTGTACAGCGACGTAGACATAGCCAGAAGGGTAAAAGTCCAACGACTAAGGTGTCTGGGTCACTAAGAGCGCATGGAAACAAATGCTCCGGCCCAGAAAGTCTTCGAATCCACACCTACAGGACAGCGCAGTAGAGGAAGACCGCGAATCAGGTGGCGCGCACAAGGAAAGTGAGCTCACCCAACATGGAGCGCTGAACTGGAGACATCTAGCTAAGGACCGAGCTAGATGGAGAAGTTTGTTGGGTGAGGCCCTAGTTCACACAGGACTGTAGCGGCACCTTAAGTAAGTTGACATCTCGTCTGATTTCAATCATCTCAAAATTTCTGATAGAGTAGAGTGAAATTAAGAAAAAAAGAACTTGAGTTTAATTAAAGCAAATCGTTGAGATGTTGCGTTCAAAAAGTTTATTACAAAAGTAAAAATATATGTATAATTGTAATGCATATTAGCTTAATTTAAGTTAACCTTAATTTGACATTGAATTACATATTTTATATTTTCGATAAGTTTATTTTGAAATTTAAAAGTTGGCAGTACTGATATACATACATAATGGTGAATTTACATTGATTTTATAAATTTGATATTTTTATTAATTTTATTGATTTTATTATTTTATCTAAATAAATGCATGTATTTATAATCGCACATTCTTCGCTACGGATTGAGTTCTGTTTCGCAACCATTTTTTTCGCAGGCATCTGAACGGGTCTCGTTGAATTTCTACATAGCCGCTTTCTAATTTGACATTGAAAATAAAGAGAAACAAATTAGAATTGAAACAAAGAATAAATTAAATCTACGACAACAAGAATTGCATAATGAACATGTTATTTTTTTTGCATTTCTCTATATGAATGGAAAAGACCCGTTGGTTATTTTATTATGAACCAACTATGCTGATATCCTACTACAATGAGTAGTGTAGGAGTATTTTATTCCCATTGATCGTTTGTTTTGGTTTTCGTTCGTGCGCGTCGGTTCGTTTGTGAATTGTTTTGTGATGATTTAATTTTATTAATTTAACTTTGATTGTTTTAATTGTTTTATTTAAATTTTGTCATTTGTTTCAATTGTGAGTATATGTATATTATAGTGTTGTGAAAAATACAATTGTAAATAAAACGTTGAGCGAAGAAGAAGCAGCAAGGAGAATCCAGGTGAGTGTTTGTTGGATGGAAAATTTTAATTTGAGTGAATGTGTAGTTTTTTTTTGTTGTTTTATTTATTTTCTTTTCATTAATTTTGATTTATACATATGTGATATATGATTTTAATTACATTATAGTATTATGTAATAATGTTTTAATCTATTAAATATATATTTCACCTATTATATTATGTACATATGTATGAGGTGATTTGGTTAGCGGTCTAATCAAAGCCGGTTGTATGTATATACATACATACGCGAGTACATTTGTATTATATATCGAGTGCATACGATTATCAGTAAATTGTGCACATAGTGTTTTTTGTTTACAACAATTTAAAAATATTCGTGGGTGAAATTCTTCGGTTATATTTTGTGACGTCATTAATTTTGACATTGCTTTTATTTGTTGTGAACATTATTTCGTTTCGGATTTTGACATCGCGAGTGAATTTGTGTTTTAATTTTTAAATGTTGGACACATTAGTTATTTGCAGTGGCCATTTTAAATTATTCATTTGTTTTGTTAACATTTTGGTTATATTTATTTATAGTCGATTAAGAAAATTATTTTGTTTATAAAAGGGTACATTAAGCTTTATTTTATTATTATAAATGTGTATATATTGTGTTTTGATTAATAAAACGTTGTTTTAAATTAAGTTTGTTTACATTTATTTATTTGTTTGTAGATTTTAAGAATAAATTTTAATTTTTTTTTGAAATATTTTATAAATAAATTTAAGATCATTTTGAATTCAATAAATTTTTTAAATATGAAATTAAACTGGTGTTTCATTTTATAATTTATATCTATTTTATTTTGTTTTAAATTCCGATCAAATAAAATTAAATTTTGAAATTAATTTGGAGTTTTATTTTATAATTTTAGTTCATATGTATATATTTTGTGAATGTGGTTTACAAAAATTGTTGAATCTTGATATTCAATTTTGTTTGGATTTTAATTTGTGGTTCGTTATTTCAACTTCTCGAAATTTCATTTGATTTTAGTTCGAACTTGCATTTATTTTCGATTTTAAATTTTAAACGATGCTGGATTGTTGTGATATTTCATTCGAAGGCAAGCGACATATTTTAGCGATGGGGCGTTTTATGCATCCTGTTTTGGTTTTGACCGATACAACGCGTACTAATCCGTCGGATCCAGGATGAATTTCTTGGACACGGCCTAAATTCCAATTAGTCGGTGAAAATCTTTCATCTTTAATCAAAACGATGTCTCCGACTTTTATATTTTCCTGTATTTGTGTCCACTTCGGGCGTTGTTGCAGTCTGGACAGGTACTCGGAACTCCATTTTCGCCAAAATGTTAATGTCATTGACTGAACTCGCTTCCATCTATCCATGTATGTTATGTTGCTATCGATGTCACCTTGAGGTACAGCATGAAGACTTTCGCCGAGACACAAGGGTCTCGAATTCAGACACGCTTCTATCTGTGAAAGAAGTGTGGTGAGCTCCTCAAAAGTCAGTCTCTCCATCCCGACAACTCGTTTTAAGTGGTACTTGACTGATTTCACTCCAGCTTCCCACAATCCACCGAAGTGAGGAAAAGCGGGAGGAATAAAATGCCATTCTGTACCTTAATTTGCTAGATTTTCAGCTATTTCTTTCCAATCATGCCTTTAACATCTTACCTAGTTCTGAACTAGCACCAATAAAATTTGTACCGCAATCACTATTGATCTGCTTACAAGTTCCTCGCCTGGCAGTGAATCGCCTGAATGCTGCCAAAAACGCTTGCGTCGTTAAATCTGAAACGACTTCCAAATGGATTGCGTTTGTCGCCAACCAAATAAAAATTGCAAAAAATCTTTTAAGGATCTTGCTTCCACGAGCTTTCCAAGCTTTGATTTCGATGGGGTCTGCATAATCTACGACAGTGTGACAAAATGGTCTAGCCATGCGAACTCTAGCAGCTGGTAGATTTCCCATCAATTGCTGCATCTCTGCTGCTTTCTGCCGGTAGCAAGTCGTACATTTGTGTAACTGGTACTTTACACTTCTTCGAATTTGACCAATCCAAAACTTCTGACGTATATAAGCAATCATCTGTTGTATTCCACCATGCAATGTATTTTTATGAGCATCTTTTACAACCAGTTTTGTGAAATGATGGTTGTTCTGTAATACCATTGGATGCTGCGCTTCATAAGGAAGCAGGGAATTCTGCAATCGACCACCAACTCTTAAAATGCCATTGGCATCGATAAATGCATTGAGTGATTTTAATTGTTTTGAAATTTTACCGTTCTGTTGCAGCTCTTTTATTTCGTTGGAGAACATCTCGGTCTGAGCTATCTTGACTGCCAGCATAAGAGATGCTTCCAATTCAGAAGCAGTTAATGAACCGCTTTTCTTTGGTACAGTAGTCGATTGGTTACCGTTTTGGGAAGTTTTTCTCGCCGAACTCATCGATCGGAGGTTGTTTTTGAAACGAAGCCACCATGCGATGATACGAATTACTTTGAGTAAGTTCGAATATTTGTGAGTAATGATACTAATCAGTTCTCTTGTTACTTGTACGGTGTGAGCTTTTACTGGACGACATTCTTCTTCTGTTACGAAGTTCTCAACTTGATCGGGCATCTCAAAATCCCACTTCGATCTCAAGAATACTGGACCGTTCCACCAAGCATCTAAGGACTCCAAGGCTGATGGATAAACGCCACGAGATTCTAAATCAGCTGAGTTTAAATGTGTTGGAACATGGGACCAACAATGGCTGCCTATAAGTCGCTGTATCTCGGATACTCGATTTGAGACAAATGTTGTTTTCCAATCCCTTTTAAGGTCGTCCGGAATCGGATCGTCCCAATCACATCCGGGATCCCAAAGCTTCTGCATAATAATCTTCGCAGTGATTATGCACGGAGAGATCCATCCAAGTGGATCGAAGAGCTTGGCAATGGTAGATAAAATCGTTCGCTTTGTTATTAAATTTTCATTTTTTTGCAAATTTTTGTAAGAAAAGAAGTCGCAACTAGGAACCCATTTGATGCCCAGAGTTTTGACGTGGTTGGAAGGATCAAAGGGAAGCTCGAAATCAATTTCTTGATCTTGAAGCGGGATATTTTCCATTAAATCTCTATGATTTGCTGTCTACTTTCTAAAATTGAAACCGCCTGACGCTAAAAGTGCTCTTGCTTCATCTCGTTTTTCTTTTGCTTCTTCTAGGGAATCTGCACCACTTATCAAATCGTCCACGTACATGTCTTCTTGCACGACCTTCGCCCCCACAGGAAATTTCGCACGTTCATCTTGGGCTAGACGTTTCAACGTTTTGATGGGTAAATATGGGGCACTTGCTGTGCCAAACGTTACCGTATTTAGCTTGTAGAGTTTCAAAGGCTCTGTTCGTTCATTTCTCCACAAAATGATTTGGTAAAAAGAGTCCGGTTGAGTTACCCAAATTTGTCGATACATCTTCTCTATATCGGCGGTGAAGGTATATCGATGAGTTCGCCATCGCAAAACGAGATCAATTACGGAAGTTTGCAATTTTGGACCTACCATCAGATAGTCATTTATCGATTTCCCATTTGAATCTTTGGCTGCTGCATCGAAAACAACTCTTGTTTTAGTGGTTGTGCTTGATTCTTTTATCACAGCATGATGTGGTAAAATGAAATGGTTCGGCGTGTTAAGGACTTCATTGTCGCTGCTGACTTGTTCCATGTGTTGGAGTGTCTCATACTCTGTGATACATTTCGTGTATTCAGTTCTAAAATTTGGATTTGCATCAAGCTTTTTCTCGAGGTGAAGAAACCCATTTTCGGCAGCTTTTTATCTTTGAATGGCATTTTGACTTGATACCGGCCGTCAGGTAAACGAATAGTATACTTTTCAAAATGTTCCTTACAGGCAACATTTTCTTCAGTTTCATTAGGTTGAAACGGCAATTCTTCTATTTCCCAGAACTTCTGTAGTTGAGCGCTCAAATCGATCGGAGAAAATTCGGTCATTTGCACGAAACTGCGTATTTTTTGAGGAGGATGTGTGGAAGTTCTTCCGAGAACGATCCAGCCTAACTCCGTATTTTGTGCCATAGGTCCGACGCCATCTTGCGCACGTTTGATTTCTGGAAGCAATATTTGGGCACAAACGTCACAGCAGCCTAACAACAGATCGACAGGTGCAGGCTCGTGGAGATGTGGATCTGCCAAAGGAAGCCCAATTAAGTGATTCCATTTTTGAGGTATCATTCGTTGGGTCGGAAGAAGGCCAGTTAGCCACTTGAAGATTAATGCCTGTATGGCAGTTTTAAATATGAGTGACAAGAAGTAATCTGGACTTGTACAGCGTTCTGCGTAGTGCCACTACTGACCAACCCCAGCCCTGATACCTCAACACATGTACGCCACTTCCGAAGCTTTAACAATTGCGCAGCCTCTTCTGTAATAAATGAACTTTCAGAACCTGTATCAATCATTACACGTAAATGATGTACACGGCCGTCTGAAGCACGGGCCTTGACAATAGCGGTTGCTAAAAGCACTTGCGAAAAATTTCGATCACCGTGCGACGTATGATGATTCATAGTTGTTGAAATCGGAACATTATTTGTTGGTAAAAATTCTGTTGCGTTTGGACTCATGTTCGTTTGAACAACATTTGATGTGGTTGCTGTTGGTTGAGTTCGAACTCTTGAAGACGGTTGTGCAGAATATCTCGTACGATTATTGTCTATCTGTTGATGGTTGACATGCAACAGGGAATTATGTCTTTGTTTGCAAAAGAAACAGAACAGTTGGCTTGGGCATTCATGCAAAGAATGCCTATATGAAAGACAATTTTCACATACCCGCAATTTCCATACAACTTCTTTTCGACTCGTGATGTCCATATTTAGAAATAGTTGACATCTTTTCAACGAATGTTTTTCTAAATTACATAACTGGCATACTATACCATACGTACCTGTTTTTTTCGTGGGCTTAAACTTTGGCTTGGCATGTAAAACTTTAGATTTCAATGGAAAACGTGATTTGCTATTAGCTGGAGGATCAATTTTTGTATAATTCGCAGTACTTTGATCCTTTTGGTCAAAAACTTCAAGCGTTCGGAAGCGCTTCTCCAAAAAAGAGGTAAATTCTGTAAAATTGGGTAATTCTTTCTTATCACACAACTTTTCTTCCCATAGCTTTTGAGTAGTTGGGGCAATTTTTGGTTAAGGAACCAAATTAGAACAATGTCCCACTTGTCAACAGGAACTTCTAAATTTTCCAAGGCATGGAAGCATTCTTTTGAGGTATAGAGGAGATTTTTCAACCCGGAAGCAGTTTCACGGGGTAATTGAGACTGACCGAAAAGTTGCTGCATTTGGATATGCACCAGAATGCGTTTGTGGTCATATCTCTCTTTTAAAAGCTCCCACGCTTTGTCATAGTTGGCGGCCTCAACAGGTAAGTTTTGTAAAAATCGCTTTGCATCATCTATTAAGCAAGATTGAAGAAAATGTAGCTTATCTAAATAACCTAGGTTTGAATTGTTGTGAACTAGAGCTTGGAATTTAACATGAAAGGCTCTCCATGTGATATACGACCCATCAAACTTCGGATGATCAATACGGGGTAACCTAACTTCCGAATGAGTGGAATGTTGCATTTCGGAACCAGAAGTCGTGGACTTCGAAGAGGAAAAATTATTCATCGTTTCGACTAAAAGGGCCCTATATTCCAGGTAATTATCATTAATTTGATCATAAATATCTATTAAATTTTCTAATTTTAACCCTTCTTCCAGGCAGCCTCCGCCAACAATTGCCTCATGGTAGGATTTAGCCGATTTTACATCATCTTCTAGCTTTGATAACCGCCCCGATATATATGGTTTAGTTAAACGCTCCTCAGGTGATTTTTTCAAATTTGCAATATCTTTAACTATTTTGTTCAGAATTCCCTTTTGGAGTTCTCCATATATAAATCCCTTATGATCCATTATTTATTAGAATTAATAATGTATAATTTATTTTTTAGAATAACGAGTTAACAACGTTAAATTAAGGCAACACTTACTGCGTTGTTTGCTGCTGCTGCTGGTGTTGCTGGTGCTGCTGGTGAAGCTGTTGTTCGTTGTAACCTTCGCTGCCGCTGTCGCCGCCGTCGCTGTCACTGTCGCCGTCGCTGTCGCCGCCGCGCCGTCACTGTATCCGTCGTTATTATTGCTTAAATGCAATTTGTTTGCGATTTTTATATCGCAATTTAGATTAACTTGATTTAAAGTTTTTAAATACTTATTCTTTGTAAATTGTATTGTCACAGATTTACTTGAAAACTTTTTAGGTTATACAAAATATGTTCATTTATATGTATGTATATTTAAATTCTTAAATTTGATGTTGCCTTTAAATTAATCAAATATATGTAGGTATTTAATCAATTTTGAAATTAAATATTTTAAAAAGGCTCGAAGGACCAATGTTAAAGCAAATCGTTGAGATGTTGCGTTCAAAAAGTTTATTACAAAAGTAAAAATATATGTATAATTGTAATGCATATTAGCTTAATTTAAGTTAACCTTAATTTGACATTGAATTACATATTTTATATTTTCGATAAGTTTATTTTGAAATTTAAAATTTGGCAATACTGATATATGTACATACATAATGGTGAATTTACATACATACATTGATTTTATAAATTTGATATTTTTATTAATTTTATTGATTTTATTATTTTATCTAAATAAATGCATGTATTTATAATCGCACACATTCAACTTGTCCATTCACTTCGCTTTTGTATGGTGGAGTTTTGAAGATTTTGATCTGAAGGTCATCTTCTAACATTGAATTCATTGAGGTTGAACTTTTTTTTGTTTATTACAGCAACTTCGGGTACGCAAAAAAAAAACATAGTATGTCTTCTAAAGGTCGTCTTATATCTCCGATTGATCTTGATGAAATTATTTAAGCCTGGGCAAATTTAGTATATTTGGCTACTGCAGTAGGATGGGGAACTTTTCTGTGCAAAAATTGTCGATATGCAGGGTTTGTCCGGGATAGTTAGGAATTGGTGTCAGATTTAAATGCAGTTTATTAGGATGCCTATCGTACTAATTTCCTTTGCAAGCAATACAGCGGTTTACTGGGATTTTGATTTTTGAAACCATTTTGGGAAAGTAGAAACAGTTGAATTCGGTTTCCGTCAGCATTACAGCGAGCACGCCGCCCGCCCGCCGGTGTATCTTTAATAATATTTTCTCTTCTTGTTTGCTTTGGTATATGTCTTGTGTGAATTGGATGCAATAGTCTTTAAATTGTAAAAGATCGATTTCTTGTACACGTCCCATTGTCCTTTCGTCTAAATAGTATTTGCGTTAAGGTATCTTTTAAAGATAATGATAATGTCAGTATCTAAGCAGTCTGGTCGTATTACGATATATGTATCTAATGTAATTGTCAAAGGGGTTCTCAATTTGATAGCTGTTTGTTGTTTCTATTTTTAGTAGAAGTTTATTTCGGAAAATATTTAAAGGAATCCGACGGAGGGAATTAGACTTTGCTCTGAGCTGTCTGTACTATGATATGGTAGGGTCATTGAGCAAACTTCTATTTTGAGAGGTGTAGAGACCTGGTATTTATTAAAGCTCATAGTTATATTCTTCCAAAATGGCTTTCCATCTCTTTATTTTGGAGCTCGTATTTTTATTACTTGGAGCATAAGTAAGGGGTTGGTACTGGTAGTCTGTAAAAATATGTATTAACTTTGTGGGATCCATATAGGAAATTTCTTAGAGAGTTAAGTCACCAAATTATTTTCAACATTTCTTCTTCGTTGGTGGCATAATCTTCTTCGAATTGCTCAACGCCCTGGAAAGAAAATTTATTGGCTTGTCGTCCTGAGAAAGGACTGCACCGATGGTGGGCGTAGTCGGATGTATCTGTTGTAAGCTGAAATATCCGAATATTGAAGAATGACTTCTGCAGACACAAGAAATTTTTAAAATTTATTGAATGCCTCTGTGGCTTCTTGATCATATTCTTAGACACGTGTTTTTCTTCTCCTGTTAAAAGGTATGTCAAGGGTTTCGCCAATTTCGCATAATCTTTAACGAAGCTGTGATAATATCCTGACAGTCCGGTTTTGGGGAATGGGTGGGTCAACTATTGCTTGAACTTATTTCGGGTTAGCTTTTATACCACCTACCGATAACAAAACCTTAAAATTCAATTTCTTTTTGGAAAAATTCGCATTTGTCTATGTAATTGTTTTCTCTTATGTGTTGAAGATTTTTTTAAGATGTGTAAAGTCTTCTTTTCCAAAGATGACAATAATTAATAATGTAGACATAACAACACTCTACGATAAGGTCTCTTACGAGATTTGCAAGCATTTTATTGATTCCAGGAATCGAGTATTTGTCAGCGATGGTTAACGCATTAAGCTTACGGTAATCAATTACCTTGCGAAATGTCTTTTTTACTGAGGCATCCATTATGTATTTTGGGGACCACCCAAAACGAAGAATTATGTGGTGATTTTGATGGCCTTGTAATACCATCTTCTTGAGTGCCAAGGGATAAGGATAGGATTTTGAATGCGCAAGATCTCGGATGTTGTTCCAATTCAATTTTTGTCCGTGGTAGTGCAGGTCAATTTTTCATTTGATTCAGAAAAAATATTAGGACTTCTATTAATGATAGTAATAAGTTGGGTGCACGTGCATTGATTTTTAGTCATATGGTCGGTTCTAATATTTATATTGTTTACAAATTGTGACAGATGCTGTTTAAGAGAAATTGAAATTCTTGGGTGAGTAGAACTAGTGTGAAGGGAGATATGATTCTTCTTTGTATGGATGATTGTATTTAGTTAAGTAATAGTTTCGTATCCTATTATGCTATTATGAATGAAATAAGACTGGGGAGGATGAAAAATTTTATTTTATATGTTTGGGGGCCAAACAGTTGAATAAGTGAGTGGTGTGTATCTTGATGCTACCTCCAAGAGAGTTAGCATAGAAATGGTTTTCATTAAGAATATGATTTTGTATGTGTCGAAACTGTATATAATTTCGATTGGAACCAGTGTCAACAAGGAATTTAAGGATCTCTCCGTTTCTAGAAATGTGTTCGGAAAAGAGAAGCGAAGAGGACTTCAATCTAAAAAAGAGGCTGGGATGCCACCCACACTGATAACTTCCCATCCCGTCTATCGATTTGTCTTGCTTAATTGTCTTGTATCAATTTTTACCAAATTTGCGTACTATTTTTTGTAGATTTTATTTTTTTATGAAAAAACGGATTGTTGGATTTTTATAAAAAAATTACTGAATATTGAAAACAATATTTTCTGTGAAATAAAATAAGTTTGAAGCCAATGTTTTTAATTTTTGAAAAGCTATTTGAGTCGAAAGTAAATTTTTACCAAGTTTTAGTATTGCTTTTTTGTTAGGTTTTTATTTTTTTGTAAAAAAACTGTCAATTAGATTTTTCTCAAAATTTTAACGAATGTTGAAAACAATGTTTCTTATAAGTTAAAATTAGATGGAAGCCATAATCTCAAATTTTTGAAAAGATATTCGAGTCGAAAATCAAATTACAAACTTTTGTTAAATTTTTTTTTAATTTTTTAATTTTTTGTAAAAAAACTGTCGATTCGATTTTTTTCAAAATTTTACCGAATGTTGACAACAATATTTTTTGAAATATAAAAGTAGTTTAAAGCCAATATCTCAAAGTTTTGAAAAGATATTTGAGTCGAAAATCTATTTTTACCAACTTGTATTAATTATTTTTTTAGGTTCTTATTTTTTGTAAAAAAAATGTAAGTTCTAATTTTCTTAAAATTTTACCGAAGGTTGAAAACATATTTTTTATAAGATAAAATGAGTTTGAAGCCTTAATCTCAAGTTTTTGAAAAGATATTTGAGTCGAAATTCAATTTTTACCAACTTTGAGTAATGTTTCTTTTTAGGTTTTTATTTTTTATAAAAAAAACTGTCAATTCGATTTTTATCAAAATTTTATTAAATGTCAAAAACATAATTCTTCGTTGCACAAAATTATTTTGGAGATGAAATCATATTTTGGTCGTAAAATTTGCGAGGTGACAAATTTTTTTTTTTCAGTTTTTTTGATTTATAAAAAAAACCGTTAATTGGATTTTTTTCCAAAAATATACTTGTTTTGTATCACGTTACAATATATAATATTTAATTCAAGTATCTAGCGTCACTGGTTCATGAGATATTTAGGGTTAACCAAAATTTTCACCTTTTTTTTAAACTGCTATGGTAAAAAAAAACCACCCACGCAATTTTCTTAAGAGCCCTTTCTGCATCTTTCTGCCTTATTATCTGTATAAAAAAAATTATTTGAAGTCGATATCTCTTCTGGTTCTTGTGCTATGGACAACGAAAAAAACGTCGCGAACGTACGGACGTACGGACGTACGGACATACGGACATACGGACATACGGACGTACGAACGTACGTACACACGCACGCACAGACATCTTTCTAAAAAAAAATTTTTATTTCGACTCTAGGGACCTTGAAGCGTCGAGAAATGTCAAAATTTTCAATATGACAAATCGGACCCATTACAATAACTTCATATGGGAAGTTAAAAATAGATGTCGTCTAGCTCTTCTGGTTGATCTAAGTTGTTGTTCTCCTCTTGGTCAATGTGTTCTTCTAGGGACTCTTCGTACTCCTGGTCTTCGTTTTCGATCTCTGCTTCATACTCTTCCAGAGATTTATTATCAGCATCCCTTGAGTTCGAATGTGGTGGGTGCGAATGTGGTGGGTGCGTCTGTTGTAAATGTTGAAGTTTTTGAGTGAATTGTTGGTTCCTTGGCCTATTCTGGCAGTTCACCTTTTGAGTTCTTAGGGAGTAATCAAAAGACCTCGGTTTTTTTATTTATTTATTTATTTATTTGGTCTATAAGTACATGCTACTTTCTTAGACATAGCTAAAATTAAATTAAAAAAAAAAAAACATTGCATGCTAATAATAAACATCAGAATAAGGTATATTATAAATTAACTTAATCAATTAGGTACATAAACAATGGTATTCATTATTCTTTTTTTGAACAATTCTTTAGAACAGTCAAGTTCAATTACATCGGCATATTTGTTAAAAAATTTGCACGCTTTAGTAACCGGTTCATTTAATCCGTAATTCGTCGAATGATGTGTGATGAAGAAAAATTGATTAGCCCTTGGCCTAAGACAACGCGCTGGTGTATGTTTTATAAACATTTCAACTAAAGGAGTACAATCAATGTGCCCTGTTATTACATCTCTAGCAAGTGCAATCAAGAAATAAATTCTCCTAGTTTCTAGAGGTTTTATATCACTTAACGCGCACCGATCTTTATAAGTTGGTAAGGGTAAAGTCCATTCAAGTTTACGAAGAGAATATTTTGTGAATCTTTTTTGAATTCTTTCAATTCTATTAGAAGCATTTTTGTAGTAAGGAGACCCAGGGGCGTCTTTAGACTTTTGGGGGCCCTGGGCCCAATAGGATTTGGGGGCCAAAAAAAGTAGGTATAATATATTTTTTTTAAATTCTTTAGGTTAAAAAAATCATTTTAAAATTAATTTGTGTTTTTTTTTTACATATTTTTACTTTTTAAAAATAACTAAAAAAAACATGAAACAGGTATTTTTTATTATTATTTTTTTTTTTAATTTACCTTCAAAAGTTGAACATTTTTCTTTGTAGTTGATTTTTAATAATTTGTATTGTTTTTTTTGGTTGATTTCTCTTTTGTTTTTATATTTTTTTTTTTTTATTTTATGTAAGTTTATTTCTTTATGTTTGTTTTGATTTGTTTTTTTTAGATATATGTATGTATATGTAAGTTTAAGTATACAATAAAATATTATTGAAGGCATACTTTTCTGACTTTGTCAGTTGCAAAATCATGAATTAAGTCATCAAATTTAATTTCCTGCAGTAATTCATTTTTAATTGATAAAATTGACAAGCTGTTTAGTCTATCTTGTAGCATTGTGCTTCGAAGTTCTTTTTTTATCCGGCTCAATTTCGAAAATGAACGCTCTCCACTGCAGTTTGAAACCATCAAAGATACAAAAATTCTACAGGCAGTTTCTACATTTGGAAATGTGTTCCCAATTTCATCCACTAAAATTAGACTGTACAATTTTGATATTGTAATAAGATATTCATTTACACCTTTATTGAATTCTTTTAAATACTGTACGAGTTGCAAGCATTCTACCTCCAGTTCTTCTGCATTAACATCTCTATGGTATTTTTTAGAAAACTGTTCGCAAGAATTTTGCAACTCCACTTAAGTCAAATATTGCAATCGACAAAGTAATAGTGTCAATAATTGGAAAAAAAGTTAATATTTGAAATTTTCTTTCCCAATTAGCTGGACGGATGGTGCAGGACCATTAAAATATGTGGCACGCCAACTTCGTACTATTTTTCGTTGCAATAAGTCTTTATAATTGGCATCCGGATTCTGAATTTTGGCACACGCTTCAAATTTATCAAAATTCTCCCTTATATCATTTATGAAAGAACATATGTAGTTAACAAACCAAATTGGCAGCAACGTCAATCGTTATTGTTTTATGAATTCTTTCTAATATTGTGCTCCAAATTTCTGTTTAATGAGGAACTCCAGCTTTGACATTTTCTTAGACAGGCTTAGCGCTTCGCGTTTTGTGTCTGGAGCTTGCTCTGGATCTCTAAAGATAGATGTCAAGGCTTCAGTAATTTGCTTACAAACATTATAGAACGCGTTAACTGCATCAGCTCGTGCAGACCATCTTGTTTCAGAAAGGCTTTTAAGAACTCTATGTGAAACTAAACATTCATTCAATTTATTCCAGCGATGGGTAGAAGCAGAAAAAAGTTGTATATTTTTTGAACCACTTGAAAAAAACTTGTTGCCTCCTGCACAGAACCAGCCGCATGAAGGCCTACTAAGTTAAGAGAATGTGTTGCACAAGGTACAAAGGTAGCAAATTCGCACTTCTTCTTTAATCTTGCTTGCAAACTAGAATATTTTCCCGACATATTAGACGTATTATCATAGCTTTGTCCTCTACAATCCTCTATTGAAATATCATGATTTTCCAGAAATGTCAAGATTGTGTCAGCCAAATATTCAGATTTATGCTCTTGAATGGGTATAAATTTTAAGAACCTTTCGATGGGAACACAATTTTTAACATACCGAATTACAAAAGTCAACTGGTTCTTATGAGAAAGGTTGGGTGTACTGCCAACACTTAGGGAAAATTATTTTGCCGATCTAATTTCATCTAAAATTTTCATTAGGACTTGTTTTCCCATTATATCAACGAATTCGTTGCAAATATTTGCTGATAAATAGGACGTGTATCCCTTTCCTGAGTTCCCACATTTTTTTAAATGATCTGCGATGAATGAATCACCATGGGACAACTTTTTGTTTGTTCATGGAGTGAGTTGAAAAGTTAACATGTGTGCAGAACTGTAGAGTAGAACGAAAGCAGAGTTGTTAAAATAATGTTGACAGCGTGTGTAGATGTATGATTAAAGATTCATGTTGCCAGAAGTTTAAGATGTTGAGGAGGAGAATTTCAATGGAACGGAGAGTAAAATGAAACTTGTTTTCCTGTTACTGTCTACTAACCTTTTTTCGTTTTCTATATAATTCTTGTATAGATTCATTCATTTTGAGTTGGTGGATTTGGGGGCCAAATAATTGCGGGGCCCTGGGCCCTGGCCCACCGGGCCCATGCCTAAAGACGCCACTGAGGAGACCAAACTACACAGCAATATTCCAAAATTGGACGAACAAAGCTGACAAAAAGTGATTTAACAGTATAAGGACACTTAAACTCATTAGAATATCTAAACAAAAATCCAAGCATAGAATTGGCTCTAGATACAATATAGTCAACATGCATTCTGAAATCAAGCCTGGAATCAAAAATAACTCCTAAATCCTTGTGATTGGAAACTCTTCGAAGTACGTTCTCAGATATAGAGTAGTTAAAGACTACCGGACTATAACATCTTGTAAATGTTATTATACAACAAGTTAAGTCTTTTTGAAGTTGCATACAATCAGAGAGCGAATTTACTGATCGATATATCTTAAAATCATCAGCAAAAGACAGGCAACTTGATTTTAAAACAACATTAGGTAAATCGTTAACAAAAAGTAAAAACAAGAGGGGGTCCAGGTGACTACCTTGGGGTACTCCTGAATAATTAAAAATTAATTCCGATTTAATTCGACCAACTCTAACTGCTTGCACTCTGTTTTCTAGATAGCTTTTAACCCAATTTAACATCTGAGAGTGAAAACCGAAATATCTAAGCTTTAACAAAAGAATTTTATGGTTAACTCTATCGAATGCCTTTGAGAAGTCAGTGTATATAACATCTACTTGGCTTCGTTTCTCAATTGCGTTGATACAATAGTTCGTAAATAATGTGAGATTTGTTGCTGTGGATTTTGACAAAACCATGTTGATAGGGTGAGATATGTGCTTTAACAGCATCATACATTTTGGTTTTAATCAAGGATTCAAAAACTTTGGGAATCAGTTGGAGCTTTGCAATCGGTCTATAGTTTTCGATTGATTGCTTAGAGCCAGATTTAAAGATTGGTGTGATGAAAGAAAATTTCCAAGAATCGAGGAAAACACCGTTTGAAAGAGACTGATTGAAAATTATTTGGAGTGGTTTCGATAAGTTGTACTTACAATTTTTAATGAAGATTTCAGGAATATTATCGGGTGGGAGACTAAGACTATTATCCAATTTACCAAGCGCCGACAGAATTTCTTCTTCTGATAGAGATATGATACCGACATCCGTTATAGCAGGGATTTCATAGTTTACTTCAGAGTGAGCTGAGTTTAATATGAAATTCGACTGAAAAAATGAAGCAGGTCACTACTACCAATGCCTTTATAAGTCATATAACTAGGTATACTAAGGGATTTCCTCTTAGAATTTAAATATTGCCAAAAGCATTTAGAATTTGTTTTAATGTTTGATTCTAAAGACCAAACATACTGTTTATACAAGAATTTTTTCAGAAAATCATATTCCCGACGTAAGCGACAAAATTCACTTCGGAAACCTGAATTGACCTTACTCATACCTTGCATTTTACACATTGCATTTTTTAGCCTTGTTAAACCTTTAGTGAACCAAACAGGCTTATTATTTTTCTTCATTCGTTTAATAGGGATGAAGGAAGAAAAAGCTTTGTAAATTATGTTTAGCAAAGTCTTATAATTTTTTTCAACGTCCTGGAAACACAAGATCGAACTCCAATCTACATTATTTAAAAAATGATTTATGCTGATGTAATCGGCCTTACTAAAATCGTATTTATATAATCCACTTCAAGATTAGAACAATGTGTATTTTTAAAATTGATACACTTTAACTCTAAACGCAATGCTTTATGATGTATACTATTATTCATTAGAGGAAAGTCCTCTTCAAATAAGCACATTTCAAGGTCTTCTTGCACAAAAATAAGATCTAAGATTCTACCAATAGAGTTTGCAATATTATTCGTTTGAATGCAATTTAAGGCTGACATAGTATCTAATACAAAGGTTTCGATTTCGTTTACAATATTATATGGGATAAGAGCTTTATCATCCTCAGAGAAAATCCAATTAACAATACTCAAATTAAAATCACCTAAGACTACTATGTAAGAGTTGCTATCTAATGTACCTTCAATGTCTTTAATATTGTTTACATGCGCATAATAAATGTCAATGTTTGATTTTGGAGGAATATAAGAAACAAAATAATAAATACTTATATATGTATGTATGTAGGTATGTTTTATATGACCAATATTTTAATGAATATTTGTAGATTTATGTTTGGTAATGCATGCTATTTTGGTCAATTGATTTTAAATGCAAATAAAAAACTTTATTCCATCTTCAAGTACCTGAACTACACTGTGATAATTTATGTTTGTCTTTTTAATTTACTAGTCTCTTGTTTTTAATGTTAATTTATTAAATAGTTTAAAATTTTTTTCGTTTTCATAAGATTTAAATAAGATTTAAAAAACAAAACAATGTAAAATACAACAACAAAAAAACAATATATCATAATAAAACCCCTGAAGAAGTCGTGAGTAGCGACGAAACGTTGGGTAAAAGATGGAATAAAGTTTTTTATTAACTTCCCATAGGAAGTTATTGTAATGGGTCCGATTTGACAAATTGAAAATTTTGACATTTCTCGACGTTTCAAGGTCCCTAGAGTCGAAATAAAAGATTTTTAGAAAGATGTCTGTGCGTGCGTGTGTACGTACGTCCGTACGTCCGTACGTCCGTACGTCCGTACGTCCGTACGTCCGTACGTCCGTACGTTCGCGACGTTTTTTTCGTCGTCCATAGCTCAAGAACCAGAAGAGATATCGACTTCAAATAAATTTTGTTATACAGATAATAAGGCAGAAAGATGCAGAAAGGGCTTTCAAGAAAATTGCGTGGGTGGTTTTTTTACCATAGCAGTTTAAAAAAAAGGTTAAAATTTTGGTTAACCCTAAATATCTCATGAACCAATGACGCTAGAGACTTGAATTAAAATTTGTATTATATATTGTAACGTGATACAAAACAATTATATTTTTGGAAAAAAATTCAATTAACGGTTTTTTTTATAAATCAAAAAAACTGAAAAAAAAAATTTGTCACTTCGAAAATTTTACGACTAAAATATGATTTCATCTCCAAAACAATTTTGTGCAACGAAGAATAATGTTTTTGACATCTGATAAAATTTTGAGAAAAATCGAATTGACAGTTTTTTTACAAAAAATAATAACCTAAAAAAAAAATAAAAAAAAGTTGGTAAAAATTGAGTTTTGACTCAAATATCTTTTCAAAACTTTGAGATATTGGCTTTAAACTACTTTTATCTTTCAAAAAATATTGGTTTCAACATTCAGTAAAATTTTGGAAAAAATAGAATTGACAGTTTTTTTACAAAAAATTAAAAACCGAAAAAAAAATTAACAAAAGTTGGTAAAAATTGATTTTCGACTTAAATATCTTTTCAAAAATTTGAGATTATGGCTTCTAACTAATTTTAACTTATAAGAAATATTGTTTTCAACAGTAGGAAAAATTTTGAGAAAAATCGAATTGACAGTTTTTTTACAAAAAATAATAACCTAAAAAAAAATAAAAAAAAGTTGGTAAAAATTGAGTTTTGACTCAAATATCTTTTCAAGACTTTGAGATATTGGCTTTAAACTACTTTTATCTTTCAAAAAATATTGTTTTCAACATTCAGTAATATTTTGAAAAAAATAGAATTGACAGTTTTTTTACAAAAAATTAAAAACCGAAAAAAAAAATTAACAAAAGTTGGTAAAAATTGATTTTCGACTTAAATATCTTTTCAAAAATTTGAGGTTATGGCTTCTAACTAATTTTAACTTATAAGAAATATTGTTTTCAATATTAGGACAAATTTTGAGAAAAATCGAATTGACAGTTTTTTTTACAAAAAATAAAAACCTAAACAAAAAAATTAATAAAAGTTGGTAAAAATTGATTTTCGGCTCAAATAGCTTTTCAAAAATTAAAAATATTGGCTTCAAACGATAGGGATAGACGGGATGGGAAGTTATCAGTGTGGGTCGCATCCCAGCCTCTTTTTTGCATTTAAAATCAATTGACCAAAATAGCCTGCATTACCAAACATAAATCTACTAATAAATACTTAATTCACCAAAGTTGTGAGTGAAGCTCACATGAACACATAATTGTTCTATCAAACCTGAAGAGTTTGTGAGAGATATTTGCCTACTCTTAAAATTACTCTTAACTGCAAGCAGCACACCACCTCCTCTAGTAAGTTCTGTACAGATTTTGTCTCTATCCCTTCTGTAGATTTCGTAATCAGTATTGCAGATTTCGGCATTAGAAATGTCATCACCCAGCCAAGTTTCTGTGAGAGCGATGATAGCATAATTACAATCACTAACGGCGTTATAAAAAGTAGACAATTTAGATCGCATTCCTCCAACGTTCTGGTAATACACTTGTATGGCATCGGATGAAGGATTTAATTTAGCAACAGAGGTAGTAATGGAGTTAGAATATTCAACAGCATTCAGGTTTTGACTATTGATGTTAATTGTAGATGGGAATGTCATATTTGTGTTCCCACTGACCTGTCGTTCACGTTTTTTGGAAATTGTTGGAAGGGTCTGACGCTTATTCCTTTGAGCCAAAAGTTTGCATTGAAGACAGCATCGAATGACTCAGCCGGAATACAAACTTTAAAATTAACCTTTTTTATTTGGTCGAGATTTACATCTTTTCCTACTAATTTAAAGCAAGAAAGCATCGAAGGCTCAATACCACTGGATGAAGCAATATATTGAATGATTGATTCAGGACTTGTTGCGGGACGAAAGCTGGATACGTGGAGCCGTTTACGGCGCTGGATAATTGAATCACCGAAAATGATGTCATCGATCATTTTATTGCCTTTGATCTCTCGAAAGTTTTTATTTTTTATTGATTTGGCTTCAATCAAACGAAACTGAGTGTAGTCATCAACAATTTCGTTAGCAATATTTACACTAACACTACCAGAAATAAGATTTTCGTGTGCTTTAGTTTCACCAGATACATCATTATAAGCATCAACAGCAACACCAGAAGAACCAGCAACAACAACATCAGAAGGAGCAGCAATAACAGCAACAGCAGCAGTATCATCAGTACGAACAGCAACAACGCCGGCATCTGCATCATCATCAACAATAACAACAATAGCACTATCAGAAATTTTATTGTTGGGAGCATCAGCTTCAGCATCGTTTTTTTTGTTGACATTTGAAGAGAGATCTTGCAAAGCTTTCTCACTACCTTGGTTATCGATAACGGGAAGGTCTTTCACATTACTTTCTTCAGCACTTCGTTGATTTGCACCGGTGTATAAATTCTCATCAGTGTTGTCTAAACCAGTAGACAAAGCAGATGAAGCAACATCGGCAAACGAGGCACCTTCAACGATCATGGTATTACCTTCATCTACAGCAACACTACATGCAGTTTTATCAATTATTGCTGGACTACGCAGAGAGGAATTGAGATTGTTTTCAGATTTTGGTTTTGTACTGAGTTTAGAAGGAATAATCGGTGTTTTAGTAGGAGGGAGAATTTTAGCACTATCGCTCTTAGCGACAAGAGATGATATGTTCGAACATATTTTTTGTTAACATCACTATCAACACGAGACTGTGATAGAAATGCGTTTCATTGAAATCTCCGTCTTTTAAACGTCATCTGTTAGGGCATATTTTTGCATATTTCACTGAAAATGCATTTTTTTGCATTTTCGCTCTCAAAAGGCATATTATTGAATATTGTTCCTTTTTTTTTGTAAAGGCAAGCAATAAAAACAAAGCATTAATGAGAACAAAAAGACGAAACAAAATATCAGAAAAAAAAAAATTAAAGCTCCATCTAGAGTGAAAACTTTTAGAGACATAGAACCTGGGGCCCTACTATGTAACTCGATTCTACTTTTGATTCTATTCGAAACTCATTTCCGATTCTACTTTCGAGTGGTACTATCTATGAAAGTAGAATCGGATGCCGGTAATACCAAGTATTTCCCACAAAATTTCCGATTTTCGAACGAGTCTCGTTATGTGTGACATTAGATAAAAAAAACAAAACAATCTTCTGTGAATAAAAGTCAATTAATCTTTGTGAAAAAAGTCAATCAAAACAATAATAAAAACAAATACAAATGGACAGTGTCACAATTTGGTTAGATTCTGAAGAAAATCCGGAACGAATTGAACAAATAGAAAGAAGGCGAATCAGAGACAATTCCAACATAATCGAGCTTAGCGAGAAAAGGTTTACCCATATTGAGCATCTATTTGAACGCATTTTTAATCCAATCTACATTATTTCAGCTTTGTTAAAAATTACCTCCTTTCAAAAGATGCATTCATGTTTTTATTGAACCAAATTTCAACGCACCTTAGTATTCGTCACTGAAGCTACACTCGATGTTTTTATAACCAAGAAAAAAGTTATTTGGTTAAAAGTTATTTATCTATACGGTAGAATATTTGAACGCATTCTTAATGAAAAATATATACTTTTGTTTTAGTTTTGTTAAGAACTAAAAAGAACTAAAAAACTAAAAAGGTTACCAAAACCAAATCGGTGGACGTGCACGGCAAACCATGTCAAAAATACTTGCCGAAGTTTTGACTTCAATCGAAAGAGTCAATTTGTGCCCGGTGATGATGAATTTTGAAATGAATGAGGAATGAAGAACAACGAAAGTCCAAAAGCTATTTTTGGCAAAAATCACGAATTCCCGGTGTAATTGGGGTGGTAAAATAATAAAACACAAAAAGTTGAATGAAAAACTTTCAAATTCCAATTGCATATTAATAATGTATAACATTTTACTTACACTTTGACAAAAAAAAACTTCGTTCGCAAACACATTTGATGTAGAGTGATTATTTTCGATTTTGCCTTATTTTGAATTCTACTTTCGAGTTACGTAGTTCCTCGTTTATTCGAAAGTTCATAAGAATATCGTTGGCACTACTAGAACTATTCGATTCTCGTTTGTTCGAAAGTATTCAAACAGATACATAGTACCAATTTTTCGAATTCGAGCAATTTCATTGTAGAATCGAGTTACATAGTAGGGCCCCTGGACTGGAACTTCTTCCACAACCAATCATAATGCGATGGGGGACATGGCTTGAAGAGGTGAACTACTACGCCAAGCATTTTGAAAAGATTGTTCGGATTTTTGATGCTTTTGACAACGAGGAAGCTGCATCAGTAAAAATTTGTAAATATCTTCTTTACAGAATTGAAAGCCGACTTAATTTTTTTGGCATCAAGCTTTGAGTTTCAAGTAACATCAATTTCAAAACTTGAATCACGTGGTTTATCGCTCAATTCCAGCACACAAATTATAAGTGTTGCTGTGAAGACAATCTCCAGCATTAACAGCAAGGCTGCGAAATCAGTGAAGAAAAAAATAGAAAATGTAATGGAAAAAATTGCTGGCTTTAAAAAACTAAAAATAATTGCAATGGCTTTGTCAGGAGAGAAATCCATAGCAGTTAAAGACTATACAATTGCTGAAGTTTTAGCATTCAAATACGTAAGTAAAAAAGTAAAATGAATGCAAAGAAGTAAGAGTTCGTAAAATTACGAGGAAAACATAAAAGGCACTAAAATATTGAAGCTTAATCTGTGTTTTTAATAAATTGGTTTTGTATCATATGATTCCAAATTTCAATGAACTTAATAAAATTATTTTCTTTCAAAGATGTCGATGTCTTGGCTGAAATCCAACTGCGTGCAGAACAAGCCCAAGTCCAGTAATGCTTTTTTTAAATTGGCCTTCTACAACCCAGCCAAAAATAGTGGAAATCTATTCCGGTATTTGATGTAGGGCAAGTTATAATGCTGAACACCTTGTCTGCAACAGTCAAAATATTAATTTCAAAACTCTTTTGGAAAGTGCAAAACAAGTGAATGCAAAAATCTGCATTGGGTGTTACAAGAGATTAAAGAATACAATTTAATAAAAAACTAAAATGAAACATAATATATTTAGGGTGAGTTTTCAAAGTTTGGCTTTTGGCTTATCTGAACCACATTTCGGAAAGCAGGCTGACATCCTGCATCGATTTCAATCATACAATTTTAATACAATAATGTTTTGGACCTATCTCAGACCATTATATCTTTTGAATATATAGTTGATAGAAACAATGAACGTATATTTCTACAAAAAATATGTGAAAAATCTACAAAAATACCAAATTAAAATTGGATAACAATGTTGTGTTGTCAATTTTAAGATTCTTAAATAGTTCAGTAAAATAAAACATAAATAGCAGACATGAATGAGAGATTTACTATCAGGAAATTACGTTATACCTTTATTTTGGTGTTTAAACATTGTGTTAACAGTTGCTTAGTATGTTGTGGAACGCCAAAGGGTGTGAAAACTAGTACAAATTGGTAGAATTTTTGTCTACATAATTTTTAAATACCTATTCAGAGATAGAGACAGCAAAAGTGCAATGAAAAGCTATTAAAATCGAGAAAGTGAAGTAACTCCTGATAGAGGTTTTTTTTAATTATGACATGTATAGTATAGTAAATTTACGTTAATACACAGATTTAGATTTTATAAGATATTATTCATTCATTTCGTTAAGGATTGGTTACAATTTAAACTATATAAAAAAATAATTTTAGCATGTTTTTGCCGTTTAACGGATTGACAATCCAATTAATGAGTAATGACTCCTTAAGTCAGTTAATATAATATTTTTCATTGCGTAAAATTGACATTTATTTGTGTTTTTTTTGTTTGATTGTTTAAAGTTAGCGTTGTATATGCAGCTACTATTTTTAAATGCAGTCTTCACGTAGTTCCCGTGGCGTGATGGTTAGTGCGTAGGACTGTCGTGCCAAATCCTCCGAATCCTCCAGAGTAATTCTTAATAAATCCTCCAAGAGTATATCTTGTAATGAAAAGTGCTTTCTCAAATAAGCCGTTCGGATTCGGCTTAAAACTGTAGGTCCCCTCCATCCCTGACAACATTACTAGCACACATTAGTGGTTGAGAGTTGTAAGTCACTAGGCCTTAGTTCCAAATGCACCACCTTATTTATTTATTTATTTTAGTCTTGACGTACGTGTATAGTTTATTTACATCCGTCACATTTAATAGTGAAGTACACGATTCGTAAGGTTATAAGTTTCGGAATAAGTTTCGTCTTATCTCTCTCAAAATTTGGCATTGTCCTAGAAAATGTTTGATATACGAGTAATCCCTTTGTCTGCAATCACATCTGCACTAACATCTCTAAATGTAGAGAATACGCTTGGGAATTTAATTCATTTAATGCTGACAAGCAGAATAATTAACTCAAAACTGGGCAGCTCTTCCTCTAGAAGATTCGTTAGTAGAGGGACACCGCAAGGTGGTGTTCTATCCCCTCTCCTAGTGGTAAATGAAATCCTAACTGGTCTGGATGCGGAGGGTTTCAGAGTGATTGTCTTTGCGGATGACGTTGCTATAGCGGTTTCAGGAAAGCATCTTAACGCCTTAAAAGAACTACTCTTACAAAATGCCTTAGACAGACTAATACTTTGGGCTAAATAAAATTAAAAAAGAGGCTGGGATGCGAACCACACTGATAACTTCCCATCCCGTCTGTCGATTTGTCTTGCTTAAAAGGTTTGTAGGTTTTCGTGTTTTGTTAAAAAATTTGTCAGGTGAATTATTTGAAACAAATTTAAAACTAGCAACAAAATTTTGCATTTGATGAAATAGTTTGATTTCAGAATCTATTTTTGTAAACAAGATTTTTAGTCGAAAACCAATTTTTAGCAATTTTAGTACCATTTTTAAAAGCTTTTATTTCTTACATAAACCATAAACAAATACAAATTGGATGATATAAACTAATTCGAAGTCAATATTTTCTATTGTTCACAATATATCGAGAACCGAACATAAATTCTTAGATTTTTTTTTAGATTTTATTTTTTATGAAAAAAACGGACTGTTGGATTTTTATAAAAACTGTATTGAATGTCGAATACAATATTTTCTGTGAGCTAAAATTAGTTTTTCGATTTTTCTTAAAATTTTACCGAATGTTAAAAACAATATTTGTTATAAGATTAAACTAGTTTGAAGTCATAATCTCAAATTTTTGAAAAGATATTTTAGTCGAAAATCAATTTTTACCAACTTTTATTATTTTTTTTAGATTTTTTATTTTTTTGTAAAAAAAACTGTCAATTCGATTTTTCTCAAAATTTTACGGAATGTTAAAAACAAAATGTCTTATAAGAAAAAAATAATTTGAGGCCAAAATCTCAAACTTTTGAAAAGATATTTGAGTCAAAAATCAATTTTTACAAACTTTTAGTCATGTTTTATAAAAAAAAATGTCAATTCGATTTTTCTCAAAATTTTACCAGATGTCAAAAATGTTATTTTTGGTTGCATACAATTTTTGGAGATAAAATCATTTTTTGTTCGTAAAATATTCGAGGTGACAAATATTTGTTTTCAGTTTTTTTTGATTGGAAAAAAACCGTTAATTGGATTGTTTTCCAAAAATATATTTGTTTGGTATCACGTTGCAATACATAATATAAAATTTAATTCAAGTCCAGCGTTATTGGTTCGTGAGATATTTGGGGTTAACCAAATGTTCACCTTTTTTTTAATTGCTGTGGTAAAAAAAACACCCACGCAATTTGTTTGAGAGTCCTTTCTGCATCTTTCTGCATTATTATGTGTATAACAAAATTTATTTAAAGTCGATATCTCTACTAGTTCTTGATCTATAGACCGATTACAATAACTTCCTATGGCAATTTAAAAAAGTCTATATTTTCGTGAAAGAATTTTTAAAATGAATTTCAAAAGGTTTAAAAAAAAGCTTCATCTATAATTGCAAAGTGAAATTTCAGTAAGTCCTGGTATTTAAGGCACAAAAAACAATTTTTATATTCAAAACTCAAATAACCTCACTTATGAACAAAAGAGGTCTTCAAGAAACTTCCCCTCATCATTTTAATAACACAAAAGGTGGTCCTAAAAAAGTTGTGGTCTCAATGACATCTTCAGGAATAAATGAAGAACAAATGAGAGAAATCGTCAGGGAAAATTACATTAATCTTACCTTACAGCTCGCCACAAAAGAAGATTTCCAAAACCTCTACGCTGACTTGTCTGTTCTTAAGGCAAAGCAAGATGAGATCTCATCGAATGTTGTATTCTTGGAAAACCAAAACAAATTATTGGAAGCACAAATCGACAAATCGAACGGCTCATGCAAAAAAGTTTTGAGGGTAACGTGGTGGTTCATTTGCCATCCGACCTTCACAAAGACCCCGTTGAGAAAGCCAAAAATGAGTGTTCTGCTTTGCTCGATGAAAACGAATCCAGCACAGACATCGAATCCGATCGCAGAGTAAACAATTAAAGTGCGGCCAACGCAATTGTCATTATGAAACTTAAGTCCAGATTTTCCGCCTTAAACGTCTTACAAAACGCCAGGAAACTTAACGGCACCAATCGTCGGTATGCTGCAAAAAGAGCTCAAGCCCACTTTTTTGTGATTTTGACTTAATGATGCAAAAATATCCCAAAGTTCATAGTCTATGCTGTGTAAAAAAATCCCATGTCTATTTACATTAGTTTTGTAGTTATTGTATAAAAACAATTCAGTCTATGTCCAAAACATCCAAACGTGTGGTGCAAAAACATCTCAAGTAGACCTGGGTTTTTCTTACACAATTTTTTTCTATTATCTATAATTTTATTGCAAAAAAAGCTCATATCCTCAAATTCAAATATTCCAGCAGACAAAATATTTCATAGCTCACTTCAAAAATAGTTATGAGGGGGTTTCCCAAATGCCTCTTAAATGATTTCCTTTGAATTTACATGTAAGGAAATGTTCATTATTGAATGTTCTCAGTGTGAAAAGGTTGAACTTTTAACCACCAAACGACACCTTCTGCTTTTTCTGGACAGAAACTAAGGTAAAAGAGGTATCAATGAAATTGGTTCGTGCTTGTATAAATACTTGCATCAACTTTCACCAGAAATAAAAGAAGTGTCTCTTATTTCTGATACCCGCAGTGGCCAAAATAGGAATACAAATATTTCAGCACTATTTCTCCACTTGGTTCAAATCTTAAATTTGGATATAATTGAACACAAATTTCTAGAAAGCGGTCACAGCTATGTATATGGAGGTCGATAGCATGCACAGCACAGTGCTATCGAAAAGCATAAGAAGAATGTTCCAGTATATGTATACACTTTTCAAGACTAGCTTACTATATTCCGACTCGCACGCTCCAAGAGGCTTAAAAGCAAAGGAAGTCCGTATAATATAACCCAAATGAAGTATACTGAATTTCTGGACTTATCGAAACTATCGGAGATTATAACAAATAAAAATTTGAACGCAGGTGGAGAAAAAGTTAATTGGTTGAAGGTAAAATCTTTTAGATACAAAAAGATTAAACCTGGTGTGATAGAATACAGGTACGATCACAACGAAACCTATAAGGAAATTCGGAATTTGGGTAATGGTAGGCCCATAAATCTAAAAGAAGTCAACATCAATAAAGTTTATAAAAGCAGCCTTCCTATAAGCATTCAAAAGAAAAAAGACTTGATTAATTTGTGTAAATCAGGTGCCATCCTAGATGAGTTCCATCACTGGTAAAAAAGTTTAAAAACAAGCAAAGCTATCAAAAATCAAGCTCCGGAACCCGATATTAATGATGATTTTGAATCAGATCAATATTAATAAATTTAAAACAAAAATTATGAAAAAAACCCATGTCCATAAATAAATACTTTTTAATGCAAAAAAAGCCCATGGCCAAGACTTATTTTTTTCTTTTGTATGAAAATAGTTAAATAAACTAATTTAAATACAACTTTTTGGTTTCATCTTATTCATAAATGATTTAACTACCGGATTGCAATATCCATTTTCAAATTCAACGATTTAATTATTTTTCCAGCAGTTTTGTCATTCTTAATAAAATTATTGGGGAGATTCCACCAGCATAAATAATATTATTAAATAAACTAAAATCCGAAAACATAAACAATAACAACGAAACGTCAACCAGAGCTCATGGTATAAAGAATACAAGGTATGCTGTATATGAGATGATAGGTCGCCATCTTGTATTCGTGTGACGTCATTGCGAGTGACAGCCAGTTTTGTGCGGTTTTTACTTCTTAATGTTTTGGTTGATTTCATTTGCGAAAGTAAATAGATAGTGTGCTCTTGAAAAATATAAATAATTGTAACTTCTTTTAAAATAAACAAACTATTTACATAAATGTAAATATGCCAAATTATTGTTGTGTGAAAAATTGCAAAAGTTATTCAAACAACAAAAACTGTGAAAACCTGAGATTTTTTTGCTTCCCAAAAGATCCAAATCTGAGTTTGGCTTGGGTTAAAGCTTGTGGAAAAAAAATGTTAATACCAGCTTTGCACGAATATGCTCGTTGCATTTTAAAGAAGACGATTATTGTCTTAAAGATAAACTTATGAATGTGCCATTGCCTAAATCAAAACTTGGTTTGAAAGCCGTACCACTCAGAAACATACCTGAAAGTTGCGGTGACAATGCGCTTGCTTTATCAAGGGCTCTTAGGGCGGACAAAAGGAACAACCGAAGAACTGTGGCAAGTTGCCTCCAACATTATGAAGAGAAAGAAAATATTTCACCCAATATGCAAGAACAAAATATGCAGCATGTTGTCGAGATGGAAAATTCAATTTCAACTCATACAGAGTAGGTTCATTTTTATATTAAAATAAATATTAAAAAGCATTGTGTTAAATCAAAATTTTGTTATATACAGAGTTGATATGGGGTGTAGGAGACAGCTTCAAATAATCGAGTTGGAGAAACAGTTGCAGCTTTGCCAAAAAGAAAAAAACAATTGGAAGAAGATAACTGCAAGCTCCGCAACCTTGAAAGCTCTGTTGCATCTATTTTTACTGATGGCCAGATCAAACGACTAGAGAATCCCAAGAAGAAATTGAACTGGACACTGGATGATATATCGTCAGCGATTTGTCTACATTCTGCAAGAAAAGCAAACCTCATTTACATGGGTTGATGCAATATCTGAAGGTGATCTGCACAAACCATCTCCAGAATTTATGGAAAAAATTGTTGCTCTTGAAAACATATTTATTAAAATCAATAGCAATAAGATACATGTGATAAGTGATTACTTAAAGTTTCACTTAACAAACTGTGATGATGTAAATTTACCTGAAAAGGTTAAACTTTTGTTCTTTAGATGTAGACTTTATTTTAGAATAAAGTCTTTAAATAATACTAATAACGAAAAAAAGATACAAACGTACAAAAAAAAAATAAAAACTATTACTTAAAAGAGAAATACCTAGTTTATCTTCTTATTTCAAAGTTTTACATGTATAGAAATTGAAAACCGAACTCAATTCACCCACTAAATATTTATAAGAAAATGGGATTTCTATATTTTCGATTTCCTCTTTTCCGTTCCTATATCCACATATTCTACAAGTTTCCGAAGTGGCTACAATTCCAATATCTGTTGACTTGGTTACCTTGTTCAAGGGCATTCTTGGTTGTAAATTCTACAAACAAACAAAATTGGTTTAAATAGAATTTCATTATTTAATTTAATTATTAATTATACCTTGAGAAGATCAAATTTATCAAATAACCACAAGTAGTCCAGTCAATGAATGACTTAAAATGAGGTGTAGAGTGCGTGAGCAGGTAACTAAGCGATTCCTTCAGAAACTTGTTCAGGGGGCTTAGGTTGTTAACATACCAAAAGTCCTGACTCCTAGGTGATGAGCGGGGGGCAGGAGGGGGGGTTAAATGTACGAATTTTGGGGTTTTCGCTTATATCTCGAAAACGGTGCATCGGAGAGAAATATTTTTAGAGAATAAAATGGAGTTCTTAAAATTATCTAAAACTTTTATATCATATGTTTTTTTCTAATTCCTAACCGTTTTCGAGATATACCCTCGGAAAAAGTTGAAATTTACAAAAAAAATCAATTTACGTCAAAATATTCATAAACATTGCATCATATTGTCGAAACCTATTCATAAACGAAAAGTATGAATAAGAAAGAAGTTGTAGATTTTTAAATTTCCTTTTAGAATATATATACATATGCTGATTAATGTCCAACGCGCCTTAAGTTACAGCTATTTTAAAACTTGTATAGCATTTTGCAATTTTCAGAAAATTAACCCACAACCTTTGTTCGTGAATTTTGTTTAAATTACAGATAACAATATCAGGAATTTGTTAGTCAATTAAATTAAATACTTGAAAACAACATTAAGAGAGCCGTATGCAATAGAACGCCGATTAACCGAATCGCCAATTATCCGTATCGGTCCTAAGCGTTATATAAAAAATTAAAACTAAGTATTTTTTCAATAAACACAAGTTCAATAATAATTCTTTTTTTTACTGGCCCAAAATATTCTTTGTCTTATACTGATTTAAAAAAAATATACTTTTATAATATTATGTCACTTTATTGCGTGGTAATAAATCAAATGAAAATTAGTTTCATCCTCTTTGAACTTGAGGGCCCAGGCAATAATTGTTCTTCTTCTATGGCATCTTCTTCCTCAGTAGCGGGTGGCTCTTGCTGAATGGGCTCTACATCGTCTTCATCGTCCTCATCGTCAACAGGCACACTGTTCAGGCACTTTCCTTGACAGTGGAGGCACGCTGCAGAACAGGTGAGCATCGCTTTTCGGCAGCCACATTTTCCAACTACACAATCCTTGGTGCAGCGGCAAAATATAGTTTTTAGAAGAACCTCTGGTGCTGGTAAATTTTCCATTGTAATTGCCACCAGGGTGTCTCCTACACGTTTCCACCCCCAATCTTGAGGGGGCAGCTCATTACCGAGCCACTGCTGCACTTGGTGGTAGGTTCGCCGAGAGTGCTGTTTAGCAGCATTCTCTGTTGGAGGTAGGGAGCTGATTTCAGGCTTCATATTTGCAACTGACCTCGTAAACGATTGGAAGCGGTACTGGTTAAGGGAGGTTTGTTTTTTTGGCGCCTTATACCATTTCAGAAAGCACATCTTCCCAGCCTTTTCAACCTGGTCGTAAGTAGAGGAGGGGTTAGGAGGTGTTTCCTTGATGAGCCACCTGCACTGAATGCCTTAAATGAAAACCCAATCATCAAAAAGATGGCTGAGAAATTTGGTGATAAATTAAAACAGCTTAAAAACAATGGACCAACAGCTCAGCTATGGATCCAGTACTTCAACATGGTAAATCTAGTGAAGGAATATATACATGCAGAAAGATCTGGTAATTGGGATTCACACCTGAACTGTGTCAAAAAAATGATACCGTACTTTCATGCATCTGGACACTTTCCCTACGCAAAATCCTGCCAGTTGTATATTCAAGATATGGAAAATCTACCATCAACAATGACTCCTGAAGAATACCACAAGTTTGCAGCCAGCGGGTATTTTACTATGCGACGCTCTGATCGCTTTTGGTCAGGCGTATGGTCAGATATGACAATTGAAACCACGTTGATGCGATCATTCAAAAGCCGAGGAGGCATAACTGGAGGCAGGGGTGTTTCACACAACGTACTCAGCAAATGGTTAGTTGGTATGAGTGCAACTCATGAGATATGCACTTCGCTTGAAGAGTTTTCTGGAGTCACATTCACTTCAAGTGAACAACACAAGGACATTGGACAGGCTCGCAAGAGTAAAGATGCAGAAGACATTTTCAAACTCAATCAGTGGTTTGATTCTCATCCTCCCTTCCCAGAAACCTCTCAAATCATGTCAATTTCGAGTGGAGTTGTCGGAGATGCCACGATAACATGCTATGATGCTGTTCGAGTTGGTAAAAGGGCTATGAATTCAATAGTTGACTTGACATTTGCAGACGTAAAGTTATCGCGCAAGGATCGGGCATTGCCAATATCTTCTGTCAGCTCATCGATAAAAATTCACGATGAAAGGGTAGTAGTTGACCCAACATTGCTCTTTCAGCGGATGTGTATAAGCAAACGATCAGATGAGGATTTGATGACATATTTTGAGTATGAGTTGGCCCCATTTCCCTTAGCACTGTTCAACGAAAGTGGCATGAGAAAGACAAACAAATCAGTGCTGTACAACTTGTTTGAGCCAACCAAGAAAGATATTCTTCTGCCTCAAATGAACATTGTAGTCGATGGAGGATTTCTACTCCATAGAGTTATTTGGCCAAAAGATGCATCGGTTGTGACTATTTGTAATAGTTATATCACCTACGTCGACCACCATTATCCTGGGACTACTCGCACTGTGGTGTTTGATGGGTATGCAAACACAGCCAATAGCACTAAATCACAAGAGCAAATGCGTCGTTACAGACTAAAAAGGTCAGCCGACATCAATTTGACATGGGACACACAAATACCTGTTAAACAGGAAGACTTTTTATCAAATCCTTCCAACAAAACCAACTTCATCTCCTTACTGGAGATAAAGCTGCAGGAGAAAGGGATACATACTCTTCAGGCTACCGATGACGCTGACATCCTAATCGTGAAGACTGCTGTTGAACAATCTACTCACAACTCTGTGGCTGTCGTTGGAGAGGATGTAGACCTTGCTGTCCTGTTGATTGCTTTCACTCCTGCGACCCGAGATATCTTTATGCTGAAACCCGGACGAGGGAAAACCAAAACAATAGTACTGTCCACCCAAGAGATGCAGCACCGTAGATTTGAACATATCCTGTTCCTTCATTCATTTACCGGATGCGACACAACTTCTGCTACTTTCAGGAGAAGCAAAGTGGGCTTCTTTAAATTGTACTTGGAGTCAGAAATGATCCAGCAAGCAGCAATGACATTTTCTAACCCCTCCTCTACTTACGACCAGGTTGAAAAGGCTGGGAAGATGTGCTTTCTGAAATGGTATAAGGCGCCAAAAAAACAAACCTCCCTTAACCAGTACCGCTTCCAATCGTTTACGAGGTCAGTTGCAAATATGAAGCCTGAAATCAGCTCCCTACCTCCAACAGAGAATGCTGCTAAACAGCACTCTCGGCGAACCTACCACCAAGTGCAGCAGTGGCTCGGTAATGAGCTGCCCCCTCAAGATTGGGGGTGGAAACGTGTAGGAGACACCCTGGTGGCAATTACAATGGAAAATTTACCAGCACCAGAGGTTCTTCTAAAAACTATATTTTGCCGCTGCACCAAGGATTGTGTAGTTGGAAAATGTGGCTGCCGAAAAGCGATGCTCACCTGTTCTGCAGCGTGCCTCCACTGTCAAGGAAAGTGCCTGAACAGTGTGCCTGTTGACGATGAGGACGATGAAGACGATGTAGAGCCCATTCAGCAAGAGCCACCCGCTACTGAGGAAGAAGATGCCATAGAAGAAGAACAATTATTGCCTGGGCCCTCAAGTTCAAAGAGGATGAAACTAATTTTCATTTGATTTATTACCACGCAATAAAGTGACATAATATTATAAAAGTATATTTTTTTTAAATCAGTATAAGACAAAGAATATTTTGGGCCAGTAAAAAAAAGAATTATTATTGAACTTGTGTTTATTGAAAAAATACTTAGTTTTAATTTTTTATATAACGCTTAGGACCGATACGGATAATTGGCGATTCGGTTAATCGGCGTTCTATTGCATACGGCTCTCTTAATGTTGTTTTCAAGTATTTAATTTAATTGACTAACAAATTCCTGATATTGTTATCTGTAATTTAAACAAAATTCACGAACAAAGGTTGTGGGTTAATTTTCTGAAAATTGCAAAATGCTATACAAGTTTTAAAATAGCTGTAACTTAAGGCGCGTTGGACATTAATCAGCATATGTATATATATTCTAAAAGGAAATTTAAAAATCTACAACTTCTTTCTTATTCATACTTTTCGTTTATGAATAGGTTTCGACAATATGATGCAATGTTTATGAATATTTTGACGTAAATTGATTTTTTTTGTAAATTTCAACTTTTTCCGAGGGTATATCTCGAAAACGGTTAGGAATTAGAAAAAAACATATGATATAAAAGTTTTAGATAATTTTAAGAACTCCATTTTATTCTCTAAAAATATTTCTCTCCGATGCACCGTTTTCGAGATATAAGCGAAAACCCCAAAATTCGTACATTTAACCCCCCCTCCTGCCCCCCGCTCATCACCTAGGAGTCAGGACTTTTGGTATGTTAACAACCTAAGCCCCCTGAACAAGTTTCTGAAGGAATCGCTTAGTTACCTGCTCACGCACTCTACAGCTCATTCCTTGACTGGACTAAAGATAATTGGAATCCTGAGAATTTTTGTTCAATAATCGTTCGCACTTTTTCTTCATGAAATGTTTGGCCATCTAAAACTATAGATAATTAAACATTAATCAAATTTAACAATATGTTTAACCATATTATGAACCACCTACCGTAATAACTCTTCTTCAACCAAAATAATACAATAGGCCAGGGATTAACTAAGCACTTAAGAATCACTAAGGACCTTTTTAACATTATCAATTTGAGGTGATGCTGGTCTTTGCAGAACATATAATAATATAAATGAAATAAATTATGAATGTTTCAATTCTCAATAACAAATAAATTATTGTTTAGTTTTTTTCGATCTGCCGATTGAGAAGTTGAGTGTGAGTTGAGTTGAGCAGTGAAGCTTTTGAGTGGAAAGACGAATTCAATATCTGCAGCTCTGCACATAGACCTTCTTAAAATACATTTTTCGAGCCTTCTTAACACAACTGAAATATCGCCTCAAATTTAATATGAAACTCTTTTAATAGCCGATGAATTTCTTGATGCTCCATTTTCTCCATCCGAAGTTGAAGCAGCTATACAAAACTCTAAAGATGGCAAGGCTCCTGGGGAGGAGAGGATACCTTTTGAATTTTATAAACATCTTACCCCCAAATTTCTATAACTCCTTACTGTCGAATTCAACAACATTTTTGAGACGGGCAAGACACCCGTGAGTTTTCAATCAGCAATCATCTTTCCCTTGCATAAAAAAGGCAACCCCGTAGATCCAAAAAACTACAGAGGCATTTCATTTTTAAACACAAAGCGACAACGTTTTTTAGTTCAGTATTGTATACTTGATTATCCAATTGGATTGAAAGCAAGGACATTTTGACTGAGTTTCAAGCAGGGTTCAGAAAATATCACTTAATAATAGGTTAAATATTTTCTTTAGTAAATATAGCCGAAATCTACAACAAGAATGGCAAAAAGCTGTATGCCTTTTTCGTCGACTTTCGGGCAGCATTCGACTCTATTCCTAGGAAAGCTATCTGTTACAAGCTCTTTAATTATGAAATCTCTGAAAAATAATAGTAGTCATCAGAGCAATGCATACAAAAAACGTGGCCCGAGTGTGGGATGGAAAACAACTTTCCGATGAGTTTCGGACCTCAATTTGAGTTAAGCAAGGATGCGTTTTAAGCGCGCTACTGTTCAGTATATACATAAATGATATAACAAACTTAGTGAGAGGCGGTATAGTGCTTAGTGGAAAATCCATTCCTGGTCTCATGTATGCTGACGATATAGTCTTACTGGCCGAATCTATAGACGGAATGCAGCTGACGATGAATAGACTTCAGTGCTATTGCAAAGTCTGGAACCTATCAGTTAATTTATCAAATCCAAAATAATGATATTTAGAAGCTGAGGAGGGAGATACTCTAGATTTCAAAAATGGACTTTTCAAGAAGAAGTCGTAGAAATAGTTAAGGAGTATAAGTATCTGGGTGTATTGATTGCCTCGAACCTGAATCTCGATAGACACCTCAGAGCAAAAGTAGCGGAAGCTAGCGTGCAATGTGTAATGTGTGGAGAAGCTGTTGTTTTGAGAAATGACGTTTCAGATTTTGCTAAATACAAAGTTTTTCGAGCAACTGCAACTGCAATTCTTTTTTAAGGAACGGAAGTGTATGGATACATGTTGTTCGATGCAGTGGAAAAGTTCCTCCGTTTTTTCATCAAAAGCACCTTAAGGCTGCCGAGTACGGCACCCAAATATATGCTGCACCTAGAAACAGGAACAGGCCCCCTTTTCTTGGATAATCTCAAATTACACTTTAATTATGTGGCAAGAATTATGGAGATAGGAGAAAACAGGATTCCGAGGCTTGTGCTAGGTCACATTATTAATTCTAGAGGAGCATGCGTAGTTGAGTGGTATAAAATAGCGAAGGATTGCTCAACAACTTTTTCAATGTCAACTGAAGATAACCTTTCTTCGCTTAATTCGAAATTTGATGATTTCTTGATAAAAATCGGAAATAGGGGTGGAATCGGCTAAGGTGATAATTGACTATCATATATTTGATAGTCAAATTTGACTATCATTTTCATTCCGTCTGTGTAAGATGATTCAACTCAATTTAATTCAATTGAAAAATCTTAGATTAGAATTATCACATTTCATTATTGCCATGGTGAAATTTTAAATTGATTCCTATAAAATATTTAAATAAAAGTATCAAATTGGCTGTGTTTGAATAGCATTCTTACTTTTCTGGTTTCTTTTTCGAATGTCGTAAGCTTTGTTGTTGTTTTTTAACGAAAAAAAAGCTAACTAAGAAAATGTTCCACTAGGTTGTGTAAGCGTGTGGTTGCTCTATTCGGAATAAACATATTTGTTTGAAAATGACTACCACCTTTTTGTTGTGACAGCTTTTTAGGTATCAATTTTACTATCACCTTACACAGATCAAATTCGATTATTTTGATTGTCATTTATCAACAATCACCTTAGCCGATTCCACCCCAGGATGTACGATTAGTTAACTGAGGAAGCGGAATCATCATTATATAGAGCTTACTAAAGTAAAGTTAACCACTTTTTGGAAAAAAAGACCTACTTCTTGGCCGATCACACCATACGAAAAATCAATACAATCTTTAAAGCCAGAGGTGAACTCCTCAGCTTAAACTTTATTCCTCACCGTCCAGATCTTCCTCTATGGTGTGATCTTTGCAATCGAAGAAAACGTAAAGACGTGTTCCATTTTTTGGGAGTTTGTCCTGAAAGAATTCCGCAAGAGATACTTTGGATACTCGTACTCAGTGTAGAGGAAACCATAAAATTGCTAAATGGAGAACGAGAGTGGGGAGTCTTATACAAATATTGTTTGGGTGCCTTACGATACAGAATATGTTAAATCAATGAAAGTTTTTAATGTATACAAAATTATTTGCAAAATTGTTAAATTTAATTTTTGAAAACATTATATTAGATTTGTATTTAGTATTATTAATATAAAAATTAAAATGTAAATGTCAGTCTAGTAGACGGCCATCGGCCAAACTATTTAAAGACTTAAGATAAACTTATAAAGAACATTTTGAACAGTATAAACATTTTTAAGTCAATAAAACTAAAAATAAAACTAACTGACGAATACTTTGGGCTGATCGCTGTGGACTGGGTGTTAACCCACACAAAACCGAATAAGTCCTATTTTCGAGGAAACACAAAATTCCATTTGTTAACTTTCCCTATATTAAAGGAATCCAATTAAAGTTCTATGACGAGGCCAAGTAACTGGGTCTTATCTTAGACAAAATACTAAATTGGAAACACAATGTACACGAAAGAGTCAAAAGAGCTACTGTAACTCTCTCTTCTTGCAAAAAAGCTATTGGTAATAAATGAGGCTTAGAACCCCGAATCACGAATTCGCTACAAACATCGGAAATTAGACCGATTTTAATGTACGGTGTGGCAGTATGGTGGACTGCTTTAGAAAAAGCTATAAACCGCGACAAAATAAATAAAGTCCAACGATCAGCTTGCCTATGTAAAAGCGGATAGAGTCCAATTTGGAAAACGAGAGCGAACAGACGTGTGTTACACTCAATTATTCATTCTTGTACTGCGGAATCCCGCATTCCTAATTCTAATTCTAATAATTTTGAACCTTTTATTTTCCCTGTGAGAAAGAGATTCAATAAAGTGGAGAGTAGTGAACAAGATCAAAAATATATTCCAGCTCGGCTGGAATATAACTTAAACATTGATAAAAACTTGCATTTATTAAAAAAAAAACTGTGAAATCCCACTAAATTGTGCACGTGGTGATACTCGCTCTATCAAAATCAAAGAGCACGAAACAAAAACCAGTTTAGAGAGAAATTACTCTCCCCTAAATAATACAATGAATAATAACAACAACTCTAGTGAATGGACCACGGTCCTCAGTAATTTAAACCGAGCAGCAAACAACTTTAAGAGCAGCTCTAGTAAGAGAAAGCGGAGAAATGATGAGCCATTGCATGAAACTCATGGTAAACAACCTAATTTCTAATGAACCTTGAACAGATGAACGCTGATATCATTGATGCGAGCATAAACGGGTCTCCAAGTAATTCCAACAATCAACCGACTAACAATATCAATCGTATTAATGCTATTACTAACAAAAATAAAACAATATTGTACTGCCCTCCTATCTTTGTCTTTGGCGCAAAGTGCGCGTTGATTAGTGAATTAATTAAACTTGCAGCCTCAGAATGTAAAGTCTTAGATATTCAGTATAAGTTTGTTAACATTGGGTACCAAAAAACTAAAGTATATGTAAATAATGCGAGTGTGCATAGACTTATAATAGATAGATTACGTGATACGGGCTTAGGTGCTTATTCTTTCTCTCCTAAAGAAACAAAAAAAGCTTCCATATTATTGAAAGGCATTGATGGTGATACTCCCATTGAATTAATAGTAAAAGCTCTAAAGGAATCTGTGCCTAATGTCAAAATAGACAAGGTTACTCCGTTTTCCACTGCGAGAACGAAAGAATTAAATATTAAATTAAATATTTTTGTTGTTCGCTTAGACGTGGGTGAATCAATCAAAGACCTGACTGACCTGTTCGAAGTTTATTACGCCAAAGAGTATACTGGAAAAAAATAGTAGACTTGTAGTAAGGTGCTACCGTTGCCAAAGATTTGGTCACACAGGTGAATGTTGCGCCTATAATACTCGCTGTGTTGTATGTGGAGAAGATCATGCTTCCGAACCATGTATTGAATCATATAAAACAAAAAAAGAAAAAAACCTTGAATTGCCAACTCTAAGATGCGTAAACTGCAACGAAATAGGCCATGCGGCAAGTTCTCAGAGCTGCCCATCATTTATAAGGTATAGAGAGAGAAAACAAGCTTCAAACCTAAACTCGGCTTTTATATCACAAACAAACAAAAAGGTTGTTCAAGATATGGTGTCCCAGTTGGCTACGCCTAAACATTCTTTTGCTGATGTAGCTAAAAAATCGGCAACAAAACCCTCTACTCTTGCTTATAATGCACCCCAAACAGGAAATCTTAGTGATTTTCTGAATGAATCCAAAAATCTTTTTAATATTCCGTAATGAACTTTTGGTTAAAATTAGACAATTTTGGCCACTATACCAAAACCTTCAATCAAAGGAGGAAAAAATGTTTGCGTACCTAGAGTTCGTCTCTACTATAGTTATATAATTGCCAAAACAAAACATAACATAATATCGATGAATTTTAATTCAATAATCTCCCATGACAAAAGACTTTCACTTCTTAATATACTGAAAAGTTCACAACCCGATAGTTGTTTCCTTTCAGAGACAAGATTAAGCAGTAGACACAAACCTTCTTTTGAAGGTTATAATATTCTAAGAAACGACTCAGGTAGAGACTGCAATTCTTTTGAAACAGAGTCTTTCATTTAGCGCAGTTTCTTTTCGCTGTGAATCTTTTTCGGTATGTTCAGCATCGATTTCATTAAATAACTCGGGGAACACAAACTATAAAATATTGATGGGGAGCATATAGTACACACCTAGTAATGCTGGCCAAAGTCTACAGAGAGAACTTGATAGACTTCTTTCCTTAGCGAATACTTTTGATGCGGTTATCATTGGTGGAGACTTGAATGCTCGCCACCCTCACTGGGGGGATAGTATTATTAACCGAAACGGAAGTTTAGTTTATGACTGGTTTTTCAATGGTGCTTACTTAAACCTTGACCTTATTCCTTCGGATGGACCGACTTTTCCACGGTCTTCGTCCTACATTGACTTCTTTTTTCTTTCTTCAAACCTTAACAGTAATGAAACATCAAAATACTGCACAACGTTTGCAACTCCATCCGACCATTTTGGTATCTCCATAAATGTACAATTCGGTAATTATTCTCCTCTCTTGGCACCCCTAAAAGAACCTTCTCGTAGCTTTAAAAACACTGATTGGGAAGCATTTAGGTTAAGTCTTCACAATAAACTTTCCACGTTAAACATACCGTCGGATAGGAATATATATCGAACAACGAAATTGATAGTTTTATTTCCAATTTAAATTCATCTATATCATCGGCAGTTGAAGCTAACTCAGAAATAATTGTACCTAGGAATAACAAATATAAGGATGTGTCTGAACTCACGATGAAACTTATAAAAACTCGGAACGCTTGGCTTAAAATGTTAAAACGACTGTTTCATAAACACCTTAACAGAATTAATATTGAATATCAACAACTATCCGCCAGAATTAAATGCCTTAATAAGCTTATCAAACAAAGAGTAAATATTGATCTTAATAACACTTTTAAGACAAGATTACAAAATATTCGTCCGTCGCCACAAGCTTTCAAAGAAATCGATAAAATTACTGGAAGAAAATTTGTTGGTACAGATATCTCACAAGATGTTCTTACACATAATGGGTTAGAGTTATCTGATACTCGATCAAAAATCAATGCTTTTCGAGATTTCTTTTCTGCAGTCTATACCGAAAAACAGCCTACTTACGATTTAGACCTAAGCAACGACGTCCTTCTTAAAGTTTCCGAATTTTCTTCACCTGAAAATAATTCAGAAATCATTACCTTTTCACCATCTAGGCCATCATATAACCCAGCCACTTCACCATTCACAACACCCCAACATGTTCATATTTGCAGAATAGGTCTGAAAAATAAAAAATCCTCTGGAATTGATGGAATATCCAACTTTATCCTGAGAAAAAGCTCCCATTCACTCGATGAAATACTGGCATCTCTGTTTAATCATTGCATTAAAAATGGCTACTTTCCTTTAGCTTGGAAAAGAGCAAAATTGTTACCAATACCTAAAACTAGATCTACAACAGAATTAAAAGACTTTCGACCTATTTCCTTGCTTTCCAACATTGGAAAGCTCTTCGAAAAAATAATAGTTGAACCAGTCAATATTCTCTGTGAGGATAAAAACATTATTCCTCAAACTCAATTTGGATTTAGAAAAGAACATTCAACTGAACATGCCACTCTCCTACTTTGCAATACAATTATTCAAAACCTGAGATCTTAAAGATGCACGATTTCATTAAACATAGACATTGAAAAGGCATTTGATAATCTTTGGCACAAAGGGATGATCTATAAATTGTTAACACTTGATTTTCCCACATGGCTAGTGCGAGTTAACACACATGATATCTCAATCATGCAAAGATGCAAAGTGTCACCAACCTCGCCGGAAACAGATTTAATAAACAAATCGATCGAAATCATAACATCACGTCCGATACCCAAAAAGAAACATGATACTCTTGGTATCCAAACAATGATGAAATCCTAATATAAACATCATCTCTGTTGGTAGCGATATTGAATATTTCATAAGCTAGCTTTAAGAATATATTGTACTTTACAGTCAAGCAGTTCATAATTTGAGACCGACTAGATCGGTACAATAAAATATTTTTTAAAACTTGAGAATTTAATGAATTAAATTAATTGGGGGCTCAACCGGGATCGCGTTTTAACTTGACTTGAAAAAATAAAGTAAAGTGTTAATTTTTGCGATCGGCCATTCACATAAGATTTGAAAAAAAAAATATATATTTTTAATAAAAAAGTAAAATCAGTGATAAGTGTTATTTTTGCCAAATAAACAGCCAATTATCCTTCAAAGAAAGGAGAAAGTGCAAAAAACCAAAAGAAACAGTTCATTGGACAAAAGTTCCAAGACACAAAGTTTCTAAAAGGAAACTAAATAAATAACTAAAGTGCTAAGTGCAATTAACCAGAAGAAGGAGAAGAAGCAGATATATATACTCAACGGACAACAGATCCAGGAATCATCAAGCAGAATAGCTATCAACATATATTAATTTAAGTAAGAAAAATTATTTAAGAATATATTATAAATATATAAAGTGGCTTATATTTTAAATGTGGAAAAAGAAAAATAAAAGAAATAACTTCAAAGAATTAGAAAGTGCTAATAATATAGAACAAGTGATAGAAATTAAGGATTTAGAAAAAATTAAATTTGACATAAATTCTAAAAAAATTAAATTCGAAATGGCTCTCGATTCTAATAGTGTGTCTGCAGCAACTGTGGATCAAATGCTCGCAAGAGCTTTGCAAACTAATAATAATGAGGTCCGAAGATTGTTGCAAGAACAAGAAACAAAATATAAACTCAAAATTGATGTGTTAGAATCAATGGTTTCCGGATTAGGGCTTAATAATTCAGTAACTGAATTTTCTTGTCAAATAATTGACCCAAACATAAACTGCACAGAATCTCTTGAAATTATAAAGAGTCTACCTGAATTTTCGGGAACTCAGACTGCATACGTAAGTTGGCGTGAAGCTGCGCACAACTCAATGAAATTGTACAACATAGGAAGTAGTAGATATTTCGCCGCCCTTACTATATTAAGAAATAAAATAACACAACATGCAAACGACGTACTCACCAACCATGGTACAGTACTTAACTTTGAAGCCATAATGGCAAGACTCGATTTCGCGTATGCGGACAAACGTCCGGTACATGTAATAGAACAAGAATTGAGTATATTGCGACAGGGTTCGCTACGACTTATTGATTTTTACAACGAAGTTAATAAAAAATTGACATTACTGACCAACAAAACTATAATGACTCACGGTTCAAGTTCACCAGTCACCATTGAGTTAAATAATATTAACAGACGAAACGCTCTTCGTGTATTTATTACAGGCCTTAACGGTCAACTGTCACAAATACTGTTTTCACTCAACCCTCAAGACCTGCCAAATGCTTTAGCCAAAGCACAAGAACTTGAAAGTAATCACATTAGATCTAACTTTGCTTTACAATTTGCCCAACATAAAAATGAGAACAAAAACAACGGTAACGATAGGAATCATAATAACTTAAGATTCCCTAAAATAAATCAAACACAAAGACCAAATCAACATCAAAGACGGAATGACTACAGACAACTCCCACAATTATTTGAACCAATGGTTCTTGGCAGTTCTCAGAATAGGCCAATACCACAGCAACAAACCCAAAACCCTTTTAAGCAAGTTGATAGGAATTTTAATAATAATAATTATGCGCCACGTTGGCAAAAACCGAATTTTAACACTTATAACAATAATACAAGACCTTTGTATAAGAGGGAAAGAGAGAGTGCACAGCATTCTATCCAACCACCTCCGGTAAAATTCGAGAGAGTTAATAACCTCAACGAAAACGAGGATTTTTTAGGAGAAAAGTGGGATTACCCCACTTACGAAGAAGAATAGGGAACAAAGTAATCAAAATACTTACAGATACCGGTGCCAGTAGCAATTACTGCCAACCAGGTATATTGAGTGACCCGATCACTCTACCTATACTAAAACGTGCCCGAACCGTGAACGGGGAAATAATAATTAATAAATGTCACGAAGCATTTATTTTAAACACTAAAACTAGATTTTATGTAATAAGAAATCTTGAATACGAAGCTCTAATAGGAGCAAATTTATTAAGTCTGGTCAATGCCAGAATAGATTTTAATGATAACACATTAAAATATAATAGTAAATCTGAAAAAATATATTTTGAGGAAGATTATAATATGATTAATCATATTCAGGGAAGTGATATATGTAAACAAGTGGATGAGATGATGAAGAAAATAAAAAGTATTCATTCAAACATTGATACCACATTGCCTTTTAGGACTGATGTTACAGCGGAAATCCGTACAAGTTCAGACCGTCCTATTTGGACTAAGCAATATCCTTATCCCTTAAGTGCAAACAAGTTCGTGAATAACGAAATTCATGATCTATTAAAAAAAAATATAATAAGGCCGTCAAAAAGTCCTTACAACTCGCCAGTTTGGGTTGTTCCAAAGAAAGGAACGAACGAGGATGGCACTCCCAAAAATCGTTTAGTTATTGATTATAAGAAATTAAACGAACAGACAATTTCGGATAAATATCCAATACCTGACACTAACGTGATATTATCTAATTTAGGAAAGGCAAAGTACTTTTCGACATTAGATCTTGAAAGTGGATTCCACCAAATAAAGATGAAGGAATCTGACATAGAAAAGACAAGCTTTAGTATTAATAATGGCAAGTATGAATATACAAGAATGCCTTTTGGATTGAAGAATGCGCCTTCAATATTCCAACGTGCTATGGATGACATATTAAGACCTTATATAGGTAAATTCTGTCATGTTTATATAGATGATATAATTATATATTCAAATTCACTAGAAGAACATACAGGTCATCTAAACACGATTATTAATACTCTAAAAGAAGCAAACATGAAAATTTCAATAGAGAAATCTACCCTATATGAAGAAAAAGTAGATTTTTTAGGTTATGTCATCGGACATAATGTTATTAAAACCAATCCTAATAAGACACAAACTATAAAAGACTATCCTCAACCAAAAACCTTGAGGCAACTTAGATCATTCTTAGGAATGATAGGCTACTACAGGAAATTTATACGTAACTATGCGCAAATAGCGAAACCACTTACAAAATTCCTACAGAGCGAAAATGGACAAGTTTCCACACATGTCGCGAAGAAAACAGAAATTAATTTAGATAATGAAGGAATTAATGCTTTCGAAAGCCTTAAAAAACATTTAACTTCCGAAATCGAATTAAATCAACCCGATTACTCTAAACCATTCATTTTAACTACCGATGCCTCAGATGACGCAATTGGAGCTGTCTTATCACAAGATAAAAAACCGATTACCTTTATATCGAAAACGCTAGGAAAAACTGAAAGGAATTACGCGGCGAACGAAAAAGAGCTGTACGCTATCGTTTACGCTCTGAAAAACTTACGTAACTACCTATACGGTGTTACAAACATTGAGATCCATACGGATCACCAACCCCTCACATTTGCGGTATCACCCCGCAACCCAAATGCCAAAATGAAACGATGGCATGCGCTTATCGAGGAATACGCACCAAAGATGGTTTACAAACCAGGAACAACCAATGTAGTTGCCGATGCATTGTCAAGGCAAAATCTGAATCAGATTACCGATAGCGATTCTATTGCAACGTTACACTCAGCCGAAAGTAGCGAGGAAGACGATATAGAAATTATCGAACGTCCTGTGAATATGTATAACCAACAAATAATTATAAACAAAGGTCTAGAAACGATTCATGACCAATTAATTCCTTTTTCTAACAAAAAAAGACATCTTATAACATATTCTAATCCCGAAGATATTATCCCTTTATTTAAAGAATACCTTAAGGAAGGTATTGTAGCATTATTTACTACTCCAGAGGTAGTATATGAAATCAAGAGTATACTAAAAAATAATTTTAAAAACAAATTCGTAAGAACAAAATTTTTTGCTAATGATATTACAAATAAGGATGATCAGACCTCTATAATAGAGCAGACTCATAACAGGGCACATAGAAATGCTCGGGAAAATATGAAGCAAATTATAGAAAAGTATTATTGGCCAAACATGCAAACCGAATTTTTACAATTTGCTAAAAATTGCGAAGTTTGCAATACGAACAAGTACAATAGACACCCCCACTTACATCCAATTGGCGAGGCGCCAATTCCTTTAAAAGAGGGAGAGACTGTACACATAGACGTTATGTTTGCAGAAAAATTACAATTCTTGACATGTATAGATGCATACTCTAAATTTTTGATGATAAAAAATATTGACAACCGTCAAGATATGGCAAATAAAGTTTTAGAAATTTTACAGGTTTTCCCTGAATGCAAAAATATTATTTGTGACCAAGACGTAGCATTTACCTCTGCTGTCTTTACGACTCTTATGAAAAGATCAAATATTACAATATACTATACTCCTCCTTACCATAGTACAACAAACGGACAAATAGAGAGAGTCCATAGCACTCTACAAGAAATAGCTAGATGTTTGAAACAAGAACATAAATTACTTGATGCGATAGAAATTTACATAAGAGCTGCGAAAGAATACAATAAAACTATTCACTCTTCTACGCAGAAGAAACCAATAGAAATTCTTTATAACAAAACTTTTCATGAAGACGTTCCCTTTAAACTAGCTATAGCTCAAGATAAAATGCTTGACACACATAATAAGAAAAGAAAAACAAAAAAACTAGAACCAAATGACATAGTTTACCAAAAAATTACAGGAGTACGTAATAAGTTACAACCAAAGTTTAAGAAGAGAATTGTAGTACAGGATTTAGGAAATAAAATAAAGTTACGTAATAATATAATTATCCACAAGGATAACCTTAAACATTAAATTTTAGACAATGGACATCAAACTCGTCCTACTCATATTTGTAGTCCAGGCAAACGCCGATGTTATTGATTACACGAGAGAAAACTATCTGTTAGTAGAAGACAGTGAAGTCTTTATTTATGAAAACACTTCAAATATTTTTCATGTGACTAACCTCACAAAAATTAGAAATTTTCTGGACAATACACGTGAAAGGTTAAGATTAGATCACGAAGAAGCATACGCTGACACACCTAGAGAAACTAGGCATGACAATAACTTACTTATAATAGAAACATTGCTGGACCAACTAACGATCACACGCTCCAAACGAGCTATAGAAACCTTAGGCACCATCTGGAAATGGATAGCTGGTTCTCCTGATCATGACGACGAACTAATCATTGAAAACGAAATAAACGATCTTATAACAAATAACAATAAACAGTTTGTAACTAATACAAAATTGTTTGAAGCAGTCAGCACGGTGACGCACACTATTAAAGACGAGTGGGTTAATGAAAAATGTAAAATTATTATTTTTGAATTACAGAACATGATAAATACTTTTCAAACTTCTTTCTAAACCCAGCCATATTTAATATAAGAGATTTAAAAGAAATTATAAATCATGAAATTGTAAAAACATTCACTATAAGTGATCTAATAGATATATCAGAATTTAAAATTGTTCAAAAAGGAGAAATAATTGTTATATATATTAAGTATCCTATAATCTATAAAAAATGTAAATTATATGAAGCTAGAGCTATCAGTCAACAAGACGGAAAGCTAATTTTGGATAAAGAGATTATAAAATGTAATTCCAAATTTGTAAATGTTAAAAATTGCAAGAAAGAATTAGAGCACACATATTGTGAAATTAATAAAAACAAAAGTTGTTTATCTGAGTTGCTTAACGACCAGAAAACAAAATGTAATAAAATAAAAGTGAAAAACATAGACTTAGAAAAAATCAAAGATGGTGTTATTCTAATATCAGGACAGCATGCAGTCGACAATGTAACACTCGACGGGGTATATTTAATAAATTTCGAGAACTTCACTAACATAGATGGAAAGATCTATGACAACCCCACTAGAATCATACAAAACTACCTTAAGACTCATACAATTAACAAATACGAAATAGAAAACTATTACGAGTCACTAAATGAGAATCTAAAGTTTGAAAACATAAACCTACTTCAAAGTATAAAAACGGAAGTCGGCAATAATCCCATTATATCAACTATAGGTTTATTTTTCTTTGTAATACTCATACTTATACTTTTGGTACAGTATTCAAAACAAACAAGAATACCAAAACTCTCAGAAGATGAAATGATAAACCTAAGAGTAAACAAAATCATGGCAATAGTCAGAAGAGAAGTTCCGGAGGAAACTTCTTAAAGAAAGAAGGGAGTTAACACACATGATATCTCAATCATGCAAAGATGCAAAGTGTCACCAACCTCGCCGGAAACAGATTTAATAAACAAATCGATCGAAATCATAACATCACGTCCGATACCCAAAAAGAAACATGATACTCTTGGTATCCAAACAATGATGAAATCCTAATATAAACATCATCTCTGTTGGTAGCGATATTGAATATTTCATAAGCTAGCTTTAAGAATATATTGTACTTTACAGTTAAGCAGTTCATAATTTGAGACCGACTAGATCGGTACAATAAAATATTTTTTAAAACTTGAGAATTTAATGAATTAAATTAATTTGCGTATTATTCAGTTTTCTTGAAAACCGATTCTCATCAATATTTGTTAAAACTGAGCAGTCAGATCCTTTCCGAATATTATCAGGTATTCCGCAGGGATCAATATTGGGTCCCATTTTGTTTAATATATTTATATGATTTTCCATTCGGTTATTCGAATGAAGAACCTAATGGAATCCTATTTGCAGACGATACGATCATAGTAGCCAGTGACGTACAACCACAGAAAGCTCTTTTTAAAATAGAACAACAATTACCCTTACTTTTAGGCTATTACAAAAAGTGGGGTTTAAATATAAATACGGGAAAATGTAGCTTAACATGCTTTCGAAACGCAAGTGGAAAAGGCCATCGTATGGCAGTTAAAGAAAGTAAAACTCTCTCCCTAAACATAAATAACGTACCTATTCCACTACGAACCGAAATGAATTACTTAGGTATTCACTTTCGTAACAGATTCCTTTTCAATGAATACGCCCGAAAGACATTATGTAAGGCCAAATTTGTTACTGCGAGATTAAAGCCAGTACTGCACTCAAAAGGAATGCCCAAAAATACAAAACTTTTGGTATATAAACATTGATTCGACCAATATTGGCATACGGATTTTGCTCCTGGTTTACTATTTCACCTACGATAGCTAAAGAGCTTGAACGATTTGAGAGAAAAATTTTGAGATTTTGCTGTGGAAAATTTAGAAGAGCGAATAAAAAATATTTCGCAAATAAGATAATTTATGAAGATTGCAAAATATTTCCGCTAATCCAATATTTAACAAACCTTGCAAAAATTAAATTAAAACGCACTGAACATCATCCAAACGCACTTATAAGATCCTTGTTTGATTCAAACCTTGCAGACAGTTTGGAAGACAACTACTATCTTTCTCCTTATAACATCCTTAATGAGAGATCATTACCATTAATAAAGCCTGACAATAACAGGGATTGCTTGATACCTTTGTACGAGAAAGCGTTATGCTCTAACTTAAGAGGATAAACACCTTAAATTATTGTTTTTATCTGATTGAAATGTAAACACTCGAATTATATTTATTTAATCTTATTCAGTATTTATTGTATTTCATGAAGCGTAAATATTAAGTTGAGTGGCATGTTAGCCATCTTTTTTTTGTCTATATTTTTGTGTTAGATATCTAGTCATATAGTATAGTTTAGGATATAAAATTTAAATACAAATTTAACGTACGCCGGGAGCAAGCGTACTCCACAACTTGCTTTACACTTAAGTAACATTTAATTAATTGTTTAAATATTATACCTATACAAAATATTTCTTTATTTGCTTTGTCTGGCATATTTACAAGCCGACTTCATAATTATTAATTTATTTATATATTTATATACATAAGAGAAAATTGTGTTTCAAACGCCTCAATAAAAGAATTGAATTGAATTGAAATTGAAATGTAAAAGCGAATAGCTTCGAACGACCCCATCTGTGGCACTGGATACCCTACTCTACCTAACACCTCTTGATATATTTAGCAAACAAATAGCTGCAAGCTCTGCTATTCGCCTCAAAGCTTCGTCGCAGTGGATTAACAACAACATTGGACACTATGTAATTCTTAGGTATTTAGCACACATTTGTACTTCCACAGAAACTTCCAGATTTCTATACCTTCCATATCTCTCTTTGAAGATAGGCCATTCCTGGAAGACAAGTCAGTCTACTTTTATACAGATGGATCAAAAACAAAAGAAGGGATTGGTGGAGGTGTGTACTCTGAACGACTGAAATCAAATCTCTCATTCCGCTTTCCCAATCATTGTAGCGTGTTCCAGGCGGAACTTTTGGAGATAAAAGAAGTCTTGTCCTGGCTAAACGAAAACGTGATATCAACATCTGATATCCGTATTTTCTCAGATAGTCAGGCCGCTATCAAATCTCTGGACTCTGTCTCTACAAACTCTATACCAGTCAATAACTGTCGATCATCTCTAATGGAGATGGCACAACAGTTAAATATTCACCTTTGCTGGGTGCCGGGCCATAGAGACATTCCAGGTAACTGTAAGGCAGATGAACTCGCCAGAAACGGTACAGTACAGCCCATCCTACCACGTTTGGCAAATACTGGCATACCAATCGCTACTTGTTAACTGTTGCTAATGCAAGACGCTATGAAGAAGACAAACACCAGGTGGAACAACATCACCACGTGTCAGGTCACAAAAAACATCTGGTCTACACTAGATATAAAGCGATCAAGGTGCTTGCTACCTCTAAGATCGCATATAAGCTCGATAATCGGTGTCATAACAGGCACTGTCTAATAGAAAAGCACGCCACTGGGCTAGGCGTATTCTCAAATGACTTTTGCAGAAGCTGTATGGATGAGGAAGAGGAGGAAACAGTTCTTCACCTTCTCTATACATGCCCTCTAGCTCAAAAACGCAAGAATTTCCTAAGAGAATTCTTCTATAATGATCTAAATCATATTCGCATAATCAGTCTTTCACGTTTCGTAAGGGACTGAAACTGGTTTCATTGATCTTAGAAGAAAGCCTCAAGATTGGAGTGGTATCATAATGGGCCATTAAACTGGCCTATGTGTGTCCTACTCCATCACGGACAGCCATTTTAACCTTACCTTACCTAACCTTCCTTTGTCTTAAGTTACAAAGATCACATTAAACTGGTAGATCGCTTCTATATGGTACGTAATTTAGATCCAATGATTTCCCTCGAACATCAGTGAGATTTTGGCTCTGTAGTTTTCATCTCGAAAATAATTATTTTTCTAAAGAGAATTATCAAGACGATTATACATTGATCGATGGAGGGAGCTTCTAGCTTCTTCTTCGTATTGAGATCTATATCTTAGGTCTGTTTTTCTGATCAACTCATACAAGTGCCGATCTGCATTCCACCCGCAGCGCACGCGTTTCTGTTTGTTTTTGTGAGAGTCGTTCTTGTTATTTCTTTTTTTTTTTTTTTTTTTGTTTGTCCATTCTGTTACACAGTTTAAAACCATACCCCATATACAATAAAAAATAAAATATATAAACAAAAAAAAAATATAGTCCATTCCCAATAAATTAATCGAAATAATTATTTCCGTGTTATAAAAAACAATTCCTAATAATTCATGTGCAGTGTTGTGCCGACAGAAAAAGTCATAAAAAAACAATACCTACCGCTACCATAAATAATATACCAACAAAAAAAAAGAACCTTGTGCAGTGCGCTAATCTAAAGAAATGGCAAATAATGAAAAAAAGAGAAATACAGTGCAATAGATAACCCTTCTCTCCCTTCCCTCATCTTAAACACAGTCATATTAGCTTAATTGTTGTAGACATTCCATACGGTGTTTTCTATACCTATGTATGTAGTATGTACAACGATTGAGCTCATGTGTTTTTGGATAGCTTAGTATATGTGTTATCTAGTTAACCAGGGGCGGATCAGTACACAGATATTCACTAAGGCATAACACTAGTGGAAATCTGTTATTGAAAAGTTCAAATTGGATTCTAGGTAGTACATATATTATAGGTAATTGTCCGAATTGTGTTTTGTTAATTTTGAATATTGGAATGTTTGGTGAATTCAGAGTGGATTTTAGCAACATTCGTGGTCTTAGAAAGAATTTCTATGCGACATATGTTCACACTGAGACACACAGGCCAGCTGTTTTGGCATTAAGTGAAACTCAGATAGGTGAAGATTCCGATCATTTGGCATTTAATCTAAATGGGTATAGCTTAGTGCCACTATTCTTTTTCCACCATGGATTAGCCGTATACATAAGAAATGATGTTGCATACCAACTTCAGCCACAATATGGTTTGTGCTCAAACACAAACTTTAACTTCATGTGGTTAAAATTTACGGTAAATAAGCACATCATCCACTCATGCTTTATATATCGAAGTCCAAACCTGGACAGAAATTCAACTTTCAACGAATTTGATGCCCTGTCTGACTCCATCCAAAGAATTGTTGTCCATTATCCTCACACTGAAATCGTCATTGCGGCGATTTCAATGTACACAATTCTTCTTGGCTTCGTTATTCTGGCCAGTCAACACCGGAAGGAAGGTATGTTGAGACCTTTGCCGAGTTAAATCAATTAACTCAGCTTGTCGATGAGCCAACTCGAATCCCTGACGTTGCAGGTCAATCCGCCAACACCCTAGACTTGTTTCTTACCTCTGACCCTAATAAATACACAATCAGTGTATTACCGCCTCTAGGCACATCAGACCATTGTATCGTATCTGCAAAATTCTCATGTCAAAAAAACCCAGTTAAAGAAAAAACTCCTATGAGGACCGTTTGGCAATATGAGAAAGCCAACTGGGACGGTCTCAACGAATTCTTTAGGAACTTTAACTGGTCACTATGCTTCCTCGATAGTGACGTGGATTCCAGCGCAGATATGGTTACAAATTTAATTCTTTGTGGAATGAGAAATTTTATGCCGAACAGGGTGAAATCTATCAAACCCAAAGAGAACTCATGGTTTGATTCGAGCTGTAAAGAGGTTATTAGGTTCAGAGATGTAAGTTTCCGTTGTTATAAAGCCAACCCTACTGAGGAAAACCGGAATAAGTTCAAACAAGCTAGAAAGACCTGCAATGGTCATATTCGACGAACCAAATTTTTACATGATCAGAAATTAAGGCAAAAAATACTACAATGTCCCAAAGGTAGTAAAAATTTCTGGTCATTTGTAAAAAACGTACGAAACACCACGTCATCCTCGGTTCCAACGCTCGTCCACAATGACACTCCCTATGTGAGCTCGATCGATAAATGCGTGCTTTTGGTATTGATGAATCTCTTCTTCGTTGGATTAGAAATTACCTTTCGAACCGTTCAATACAAGTTGTATTAGATGGTTTCAAGTCTGAAATTCATAAAATAAATGCTGGTGTCCCCCAGGGCTCCGTTTTGTCTCTGACTCTCTTCCTTATATTCATAAATGATCTTTTATCTGCTACTTCTAATTCATTAAACTGTTTCGCCGACGACAGTACCCTCAGCTTTTCATATTCGTTTCTAGATTCACATCCTTGTCCTTCGGATGTGGAACTTCAACGACAGCGTATGATAAGCTCATTAAATTCTGATCTTGACAGCATTGTCCAATGGGGAATCAAAAACCGTGTAGAATTTAATGCTTCGAAAACTCAATGCTGTCTCCTGTCGTTAAAGCGTAACACACCCCCGATGCCGCTATCTATGAGTGGCACTTGCATCCAGGAAACTAATCAACTGTCAGTACTCGGTATGTGTATCACAGATCACCTTTTATGGAATGATCACATATTTGACATTGCAAAAAATGCTGCCAGGTGCTTAGGATTTCTCCGACGGTGCAAGAAATTTTTCACCCCTTCTGATATGGCTGTAATTTGCAAAGCCTTCATTCGTCCAAAACTTGAATATAACTCGCATATTTGGGCAGGTGCCCCTAAAACAAGTTTGAGCCTTTTAGATAGGATACAAAAAAGAGCTTTGAAAATGATCGGCGATAGAACTATAACCGAAACATTTACATCTCTCGAACACCGGCGTAATGTTTCATGCCTTTTGTTGTTTTACAGATACTTTTACAAACAATGTTCTGTCGAATTAGCCAGTTGCATTCCCCCCTCAAACAATTCAGCCGTAATACTCGCACTTCCAGGAATGCTCATCAGTTTACCCTCGAGCTCAATGTCGGACGTACTGTTAAGTATAGAGATTCTTTTTTTAACCACTCATCGAGAATGTGGAATGCTTTACCCAACTCTGTTTTCCCCTCCCATTTCAATATTCAAAATTTTAAGACCAATGTGCACCTGTATCTCCTCTTAAATCCTTTCCTATTTTCCTAACACTCGCACTGTGTTTAACCGTAAACGTGTTAAGGGTATTAATATCCCCTTGAGTGCCTGTACTTTATAAAAAAAAAAAAAATACAGCAATGGCTTCCAGGTACTTCGTTCCTCTGCACTTAAATTCAGATCCATATCGCATGTTTCTGCTAGCTCATGCCATTTCTCAAAACATCCTCTTCTATTGCATAGCATATGCTTTGCGATCCTTTTAGGAAGACGGCTATCCGGTATGTGCATAACACGAAGAATATAATCAATTTGAAGTTTAAGTGTTGTGATGCACAGTGGCGATGTCCCAGTTTCTAACATTATCATATAGTTTGGCGAATACCATCATAAAACCATTTCTCGTCTCGTTTTTCCACCTTCTTTCTTTACTATCAAAAGCCGCTCTGAAGTCTATAAAAAGATTTTTGTATTTCTTGCTAGAAATGACAATACTTTAAAGTACCAATACATGATCAATGGTAGAATATCCAGATCTAAAACCAGCTTGGAACTCACTTAAGAGATTTTTTTGAAGCTATCCAGACTTTATATGTGGAATTGAGGAAGGAAATACCTCTATAGTTCGATGGGTCTGTTGCGGAGAATATGTCTATGAAACTTACGGAAGCCAAGGACATCGAACTAACCCGAATGATCCAGAACGAAACCACTAGTAGATTATGGAATTCCGATAATGTGACCCTGCTAGATAATCATCACATGGCAGATTAACCGCTATCATTCCGTTTAAAAGTGAATGCAGAAGCAGCCGTTTGGATTCCAAAGACTTGGTACCTGCCACATTTCGCAGTGTTTAATGCCAATAAACCTGGGAAACTACGTATTGTCTTTGATGCCACCGATGAAGCGAACAGAACTTCACTGAAATCTATGCTTTTTAAGGGACCGGACGACTGCCAATCACTTTTCAAGATCTTGCTAAGATTCTGCCAAAAACCTGTTGCGCTCTGCGAAGATATTAAGGAGATGTTTTTACAAATTCGTATCCAGGAACAAGACTAAGATGCTCAACGGTTCCTTTGGAGAGAAAACTGCACCGCGTCTATCAATTATTTGCGCAATGAACTTAAGGGCAACCTGTTCGCCATCGAGTGCACCGTACATAAGAAACCGTAATGCGGCAGAAATCGGATCAGACCGTCCACAAGTCGTCAAAGCCGTAGTAGAAGGTCATTCGTTGACGATTTTGTATGCAGCTTCAAAGATCATCATGAAACTCTTGAAATTGGACCTGCCGTAAAAGCCACACATCTTCAAGCGGGATTCAAGCTCTGCGGTTTCATCCCAAATGTGAAACACGTTCAAAATAGACTAAGCAATGCAGATCCACCAAGAAAAGAAATCGTCAACATGAATGCTTTGGACATCGTTGACAAGGTACTGGGTATGTTCTGGGATGCTCGAGTCGACAACTTTATGTTTAAACTTCAGTTACACAAAGTGAATCCTAAAATAATTTCCGAAATCATTTGCCCCGTACTTATAAAATTCAACTCGTATTCAGTCAGCACCTCCTGCTTTGTCATTTTTGTGTCCAGCTATAGCTAGTGAAACCTCTTCTTCCAAAAACGGGAGCGGACAGGTTTGTAGAAGCCAGGTGGAGCATAGTGAAACTTAAAAAGATTTCTTGGGGTGGGGTTCAAGAGTCGTTGAAAATGGTTACGAAAAATTTTAATTTTTTTTGCAGATGCATATATATTATATAATGTCTTAAATAAATACATATTTAGTTATTTCGCATACAAACTTCCCAATTCAGAAATGTTTTGTTAGAAATAAGGAAAACAAAGCAAACATCTTTCATTTAAATACATACAATTTATATGACAATTTAACATATAACAATTTAATGAAGTTGAAATATACATATTACAACTTTGGAATCAAATGAAAGGTATTTTCTCTATCTTTCAAATATAATCAATATTATTTTTCTAAAAATAAAATATGCTTAAATATTTTGTCTTAGCTTCTTGAAAATCAACTGTTTTTAACTTACCCTTCAATCATCGATATTTCAGAAATATCAGTGATGAAAAAAATGCAACTGGGTGCTACGAACTTCCTCGTTTAGCATTTTCTAAAAATTTCTTTATCCTTATATGAACTTTGTTAAACTGAATTTATATGTAATAAACAGTTAGATAAATTATTATTAATGTGATTAAGTAATAAGATTAAGTTTCTAAGAAATAGTTCATACAAGAAACTTACCATTTTTCTCTTTTAAACAAAATTAGTTAACCCAAGACACTTATAAAACAAAGTTTGCATGTTAATGTCACACATATTTCAATATTTATTTTTTTTTAGTGGTGTTCGTTATAAAAAGTCTTAAACTTAAATGTATTAAAAAGGAAAACGTACTAATTAAAAATAATTTTAATTCATTTGTATTTTTTTAAGGAATTTGCTTTGCAAATAACCTTCATCTTAAAATTTTGGTCAAGTATTCTGTTGTTTTTTGGCAAATCCAGCAACGTTACAAAAGAAAAAATTCTTTCCACGGGTGCAGAAGACGGCAATACCGAATTATATTTTAAAAATAGGGATCTTACCCACGGAAATTGTGCCAAATCTTCTAAATTAGAAGATTTGGTACTTAAAAATTTAATTATCTCGGTCTCTTCCGATTCCTGTGGGATAAATGATGTTATGAGATCATTATTGCTCACATCACCGAAATCAAAGAACTCGTCGGGTTCTTCATTTTGCTCTTGTATTTCCGGTCGAGGTCTGTTTGTGAGGTTTTGAATTAAAATCTTCACTTTCAATTGTTTTTCAGAGTCAAGCAGATTGATCCAACGTATTTTAAAACGCGGGTGAGTAATCGCAGCAATTGCTGCAAATTCGCCCTTATCGATAATTTTAAAGTAGTCGTCATAACGTGTCAAAATTGATATTTTCAATTTAGCGACAAGGGGAGCGCAAAACTGAAGCTTGTTACTGTTAACAAGAGAGTCCCATTTCTGAGTTACTGAAAAGTAAAGTTGGCAAAACGTATCCATAGTGGCAATTTTCTTCCCCTTGTAGAATATCTATTGCCTTAGCTATATGGCTTGACCAACTTAAATAGTCGGATATATATTGAAAGTCTTTTTCATAAAAAATCGAAATTTTATGGGAAATCCTTAATAGTTCGTTGTCCAGCAATTTTTCCTTCAACTGGATTATCTGCTCCAAGCAATCATAAAGGCTATTCCAGCGCGTGACAACAGGTTTTTTAAGGAACATCCCAAAAATATTTGAAGTTGCTCCCTAATTTTTGGCGAGCACAAGCACTTCCATAAGGCCTCGCATTTTTTCATAACACCAAAGTGTATGGACTCTAAAGTTGGATTTTCACATATGGCTTTGTGTGCATCGCTACTTGTTATTAAATTAAGAGTGTGACTAGCACATCGCAAATGGTTTGATAGTTGGAGGTCAATACCTTCATTTTCAAGAAGAATATCGTTTTCTTCATTTTCAACCTCAACGTCGTCACTACCGTCTCCATTTTCATGTTCCTCATCCTCATCAGTTTCAAATGGGCAAAATAAATCATCTGAAATTTTTCTCAAATTTATATTCTTTTCAAAAAATTTAAACTTTCTCATTAAACTAAAAGAATCGTGTTCTTATAACTCTGCAATTATTATTACCTTCCATGAAAGCATTAAAGCTATTTATACCAAACTCTGGAAAAGCCTTGATAAAATTGGAACCATTATCGGTTATTGTAGCTGTTACTTTTTCATTTGTCAATCCAAAAGATTTATGAATTTCGTTAATTTTATGAGCTACGTTAATATAATTATGGGTTCGGTAAAAGCGCTTACAGGCTAGTGCTGCAGACTTTCTGCTTAAGTCTTGTTCGCTTAGCTGAAAATTATCATTTTTAAGATATATAAGTTTACAAACAGGGTTTCAAAGTCACCGGGCCAGACGAAAATCATGGGTTTCTTTCCAATACAACCATTTTTGACAAAGACACAGCAATTTTAAAAATAACCTTAAAATTAGTTTTGATAGTTTGATCCTTTTTTTCTTTTCATATTTCCATACACAAAAATATTTTGAGATATTTAAACGCAATCAAATGCCATAAAAGCAGTAAAGCGTCCAAAACGAAGCGCAAATTAGGAAATAACTTCCTAAGTTTTTCAACCTAACACACCTTAACAACTTATAGTTTTCGTCTCGTGCGGTGATTTTTTGGCCGTGTATGTAAATATTTATTTTATCCTTCTATTCTTACCCAATGTGCTATCATTCCTAAAAACCGTTTTCTTGCACTTGTCCACACGTCAACTGTTGTGCAGACATATTTAGCTTCTTGTAAAGCTTTCTTAATGTCTATTACTAAATTTGTATAAACCTCTGTTACTTTTTTCCAGCGGTGTACCGACTTAAATGTTGAAGTGGTTGGTCTCCATGTCTTATGTCAAAATCTTAAAAAAAGCAAGATGTTTCCAAAGTTTTGTTTTGAGTCTAATAAGTAATAAGTTTATAGCGTGGAAACCTGGTTGTTTAAATTAATATTTTTGTATACTAGATAAAATTTTGACAGTTATGATATCTTTATTTTAATTTATTGTAAAAGCAAGGTTGGTTCCCATTCTATAAACTTAAAAAACTTCAAAGAGCTTTATTTGGCGTGTATCTCTTTAAAGATTCTATACAAAAGTCTATAAGTAATTTATGGTTACCATCAATCATTTTTCGAAATGCTGAATCTTCTACGATGCGTATCGGCAGTTGGTTTTTCAAAATAAAATCTAAAACGTTATTTTCAAACAGGCTTTGTGAAAATTTACATGTCACTCATCGAATTATGTGGCTTGATTCGTCTAAACTTGAAATTTTCTGTGCCTTATGTAATTGATACTCATCAATCATCATATTTATCATTGTGTTTTTTCTGTAAAATTCGCAAAGTAAAATTGCATGGTTTCACTCTCAACTTTTTTTTTTTTTTTTTTTATTTTCATTATTCTTTTTATAATAATACATTTATAAAAGTAACAAAGGATAATTATACAAGTTTTAAAAGAAATATTATAAAAAAGAATAGTTATAGTGACATTTTTTATTTAACAATTTAAATAGTGATAAATGGCACTCAGTATAATTAAATGACTTATGTGGGGTGAACAATATTAAGGAACATAATATAACGAGAATACAAAAATTAAATACAAAAATAAAAAAAAGAAAGAATAAAACATTATTTTTGTTATAAAAGACAAATAATTAAGTTTAAAACTAATTGATGTACATAGGTCAACAAAACTTCGATTTGGTTATGATCAATTTCAAGAAGCCATATTTTAATTTTTTGCAAGTATAATTTTAAGGTTCGAATACAACGAATATTTTCGGGAAACATATAAAAGAGCTTGTAGGACACAATGGAGTAGAAGTTTCTAAAGTGAGTCGTTCGAAATGAGGGGACGGATACATAGCTGTCATGGTTGCTTCGCAAATTGTGGACCTCAGAGTTTGGACTCTGTAGATATCCACATCTCATAAAGAATATTTTAGAAACTTTAAAATAATATAAATGTCTCACAGGTAGAATGTTCAGTGATCTAAAGAGCACCATAGAAGGATACAACCGGTTTACCCCGCAGATTTTTCTCATCGCACACTTTTGCAAAATGACCAGAGGCTGAATTTTATTTAGGTAAGCACCACCCCAGCAACTAATCCTGAAGTTTAGAATGGAAAATTCCAAAATAAGCTGTTTTTAAGGTTTTGAGATCACAAAATTTTTTGAGGTGGTAAAGACTACGGATTGAAGAACGTAGATATTGCTTCAAAGTTGAAATGTGATTTGTCCAACTCATATTTTGATCAAAAGAAATACCTAGGTATTTAAAATCATTAACAATTTCAACATTAAAACAATTGTCACAACAGACTTTACCTTCATCAAATCGCGATAGAGCACCACCACCATTACATGTACAGTTTAACATTTTATAACGTTGGCAGTTTTGAGCATGGAATAATATATTTACATCTGGAATCGCTTGTGTTCTTAAACTGAAATACATCAATTTAGTTTTGTTGCTTACATTAAGTTTGTGTTTTGCAAACCAGATACGCAGTAGGTGGATATCAAAATTTAGATCAGCCACAAGGCTAAGAGGGCTAGGTGAGGCATAAGCTATACCAAGATCGTCAGCAAAAGCAGTAACCTTACCAACGAATGGAAGGCTGAACAAAGAGTTTATATAGACGAGAAACAGGATAGGACCAAGGACCGACCCTTGTGGAACACCAAGGTTTGAAACCCTAGTGTTACTTAAAAAATCTCCAATTTTCACTCTTTGGGTCCTGTCTTTTAAATAGGACACAAGCCAGTTATAAAAAAAAACCACGGAATCCGATATTATGTAATTTTTTAAGAAGAATGCTATTGTCGACTGTATCAAAAATGCTTTGCTTATGTCTACAAACAAACCAGCACAATATTTTTTGTCATCTAAGCCTTTATTAATTAAAGTGCAAAATTCAAGAAGAGCATCTTCAGTAGAGAGCCCTTCTCTAAAACCGAACTGAGAACTATTGAAGAAATTTATTTTGTTAAGATAACGTAACATTCTATATTTAACAGCTTTTTCAAATATTTTCGATATGGAGGATAGCAATGAAATAGGTCTATAATTATTGACTTCTTTTTTATTACCTTTTTTAAAAAGTGGAATAACGCTAGCACATTTTAATTTAAATGGGAAAATCCCAGTTCCAATGCTTAAATTAATAATATGAGCTAGGATATCAGATACATTCAGTGTGATTTGTTTTAGAGTTTGATTTGGAATACAATCATCACCACACGAGAACGAGTTATTGAGAGAATTGATTAAGCTATATACCTCAGATCCAGTAACTGGGTCAAAAAAGAAACTACTATGATATGTGCTATCTACTAATCCAACGTCGGCTTCACATCTATTATAGAAATCAAATGAATCCGAAGTTTGACCTACAGAACCAAAAAAGTCATTGAATTGGTTAGCAACAATTAAAGGATCTTCAAATTCTACACCGTCATTATTAAGTACAATCGAGTTGGAGATATTTGATGAATTAGCGTTAATTATACTGTTTATGGCTTTCCATTCCTTTTTAGGGTTGCCTTGCGAACTACTCATTAAAGAGGAATAATATCTAACACGATGCAATCTAATTTCGTAGTTAACCCTTTTGCACATTTTTTTGTAACGATTTTTTAAAACATTATTAGATGGATGCTGAGAACATTTTTTACGTAACTTATTTTTGATTTTAATTTTCTTCAATATAATGCGGTTTATCCAAGGCTTCAAATTCATTTCTGATTTTTTTATCACTAGGTTGAAGCTATAGGTACTTATATAAGATTGTAAAATTTCTTGAAATAATTCATATGCATTGGAAGCATTACTTTCGGCAAAGACTGTATCCCAATTTTCAAAGCGTAGGGCATTATTCAGTAGATCAAAATTTAACCTTGTTTTAATAGATGAAGATGAAGCATTTTTCCTACGTTCCAAGTTTTTCATGGTGCTGAATAAAATCCCAGTCATACAGTGATCTGATATATGAAGATCAAAGTTAACACCATAACATTGACTCAAAGACAAATCTTTAAAACGGGCAAAAACGTGATCTAGACAGGAACCTGAGGCTGGCCTTGTAGGTTCATTAATTAAGGACGTAAGACCATGCTCAGCTATCAGAAAAAGATACGAATCAGAAACAGTACAAGAAGTTAAAATATCAATATTCAGATCACCTAGTATTACAAGATTAGGTGATTTGATATTGTTTAACAAAGTTGAAAATTCATCCAAAAATGAATCTAAACTATGGGAATGAAGTCTATAGACACAAACAAAATTAAAAAGTTTACTACATATAACACATGAGAACTGGATGACATCCGCGGACAACAAACAGTGACGCACAACATTATCTCGCAATGACTCACGTACAAAGACTCCCACTCCACCTGCAGAATATGCTTCGTTTGTATTTGAATAGAAATTATATCCATCAATTGAAAAACTATCACGTTCGTAATCAAAAATCCATATTTCGGAAACAAAGATAAGATCTGGTAAGTATGCAAGAGCTTCAAGATTGCATACAAGCAAATCAAAGTTTTGCCGCAAGCTACGCATATTTTGGTGAACAACAAAAAAAGAATTGCCTACATCAGAGTTACAACAAAAAATATTATCGTTTATATATCTTATAGTAGAGGTGGGGTTGTTACTTATGTGATCTAGGCTTTCGAATGAATTAAACATTATCATAAGGATTTTATTTAGAAACTAAATGAAAGACAAATTAGTCTTCCAAAGACGCCAAATCATCAAACGATCTTACAGTAACAACCCTACCCTTATCTACTTTTCTTAATAATATATTTGAATTCTGGAACCAAAGGTATTTGTAATTTGTTTCTTTCTTACATTTCTTAGCTTCAATAAAAAGAGCCCGAGTGTAGCTTGTAAAGCAATCATTGATAAATAGATCACTATTGCCATCAGGAACGAAGAGAGAAGACTTTAGTTTCTTAACAGCTTTCTTCTTGCTCTTCATAATCAATTGTTTGGTGTGTAGGGAGGCAAGGTGAACACAGAGAACATCTCTATACTTCTTTTTATTTAATGAAGGGTCAGTAGAGTTTCGATTCCATACGCGCTTAACAAAGCATTGCTGAATGTCAGCTGGGGAAACAGAAACATCTAGTCCACTTTGAAATATTTTTTGTGCACATTCAATCGCATTGTTGTTGTTAGCTCCAGGTACTCCAATAATTTCGATTATGTTTTCCATATGTTTTTGCTCTCTCCAATTTAATTTGCTCTCGAGAGTATTAATCTTTTGTTTAAGTATTTCGTTTTCGTTTTTCAGCTGCTGGACTGTGCTGAGAAAGTCACAGTTGATTTTTTTCAAACAAATAATTTCCTCATAGAGCATATCCAAGGTGATTGAGTTTTTTATATGTTGATCGTCTGTCGCAGTGGCTGCTGTGAACTGATGTTCGCCGGATGATTCATCGATAGGTTTATGTGTGAATTGTTGATGTGCTTCTAGCTGCTGCCTCAAGTATTAAATGTGAAATCATTCTAGTGGCATATAATACGCAAGACATTCTTTCCCAAATTTGACTCTCGCACCAAAATGTTGCACCGCAGTCGTCGCGTGGATTACATTTTAAAATTATAATAAAACCAACATGCTTTAATTTTTTCAAATGCTTTAATTTGTTCAATTTTATTTTGTTATATATGTTATAGGTTAAGTTAAGCATGTGCTAACTATTTAACTGTAAGTACTAAAAGAGACAAAAAATCCCTACAACTTGTTTTTCAAGAATACTCCATTTTGTATTAGTGTATTAAAATAGTAATCCGCGCGACGACTGCAAGGTTAAAAGTTAAAACTAACCTTTAAATGCCGCAATAAATTGGATGATACATTTATATTTCCAGTTAATGACAATAAGCAATTATTACACTTTGCCACTATTTTTTTTTTTGAAACAGACTCCTTGACGTCAACCGTAAAAAACCGTCCATCCAAATAACTGGTTTTCTCGCAGTCTTTTAGCAGATTTGTTTCTTCTAAACTTAAATTGTTCATACTATCACCACTACCACTAGCTCCATAGGAAGTTTCCCCTTGGCTTGGGGCTTCAGAACTAGAACTTTCTTCCCGAATACAAATTTCACGAAAAAATTCACTACCGACCGAATCTTCATTTCCTGCCATCATCAAAAAATTGTATTTTATATTTTTTCAAAAACTTCGCTTCTAAATTTTTCAAAATTATTTACTTTATCACGAGGATATCACCTTAACACACTTGTCACTTTACTAGTCACTAAGCAAGTGATTTGTGAATGATCGGTGCACTTGTAGAGTAAGTGCGGCAAATATGGCCCACCCTTAACATTTTTTTTAAATAAAACCATAAATTTAAGTCTAATTCATTTATTTTTTTTGTAAACAGTCTAAGAAAACATTTTTAATTCAGCTTTTAAAAACTTTAACTAAAAAAAGAAATATAACAAAAAGTTAAAAACAAAAACTTAAAGCAACTTCATAAATGATATTAAGAAAAATTGCGGCAAATATGGCCCACCTGGTGTTAAATATGGCCCAGGGTGGGCCATGTATATAAACTTTTTTTTAAATCATGATACCACACATGTTAAGAAAATAAAAAAACACAATTTAATTTAAAAAAGAAGTTGCTAATTTAACTCAAAATTAAATGTTAAAACACTTAAGAAAACTTACCAAAAAATTACCACCAAAGAAAAAAAAACAAAGTGCCCGTATATCTTTCACAACCGTCGCGCCACATTAAGGACGAAAGACTGAGGCTAAACCGGTTTGAACGTGTTCGTATTGCAACATTTTTTTTTTCGCTCCGGCTTCCGGTTTGGGAAATACCGCTATAGGCCATATTAACCACGTAGGCCACATTTGCCGCACTTACTCTACATATGTATAATGTATATCTACGTACAAACGAACATACATATGTACTACAAGTATAAACGTTCAAACGTACATATTATGTACGTACAAACATACATATGTACATATTATGTAAAAAAAAGAGAGAGCATGATATTGATAACCATTTGCTCTATTAAAATTTTTTATAAGTGCTGCATTAATAGATGACTTGTGAATTAAATTTTTTTAATTCATAAGTCAGTTGGTGGCTTAGGATTTAATTCTTTTTAATTCAAAAGTCAGTTTATGATTTGTGAATTGAATTTATTTAATTCATAAGTCAGTTAATAGCTTGCGATTTAATTTTTTTAATTCATAAGTCAGTTGGTGATTTGTGAATTGAATTTATTTAATTCATAAATCATTTGGTGATTTGTGAATTGAATTTATTTAATTCTTAAATCATTTGGTGATTTGTGAATTGAATTTATTTAATTCTTAAATCATTTGGTGATTTGTGAATTGAATTTATTTAATTCATAAGTGAGTTGGTGATTTTTGGATTGAATTTATTTAAATCATAAGTCAGTTGCCGACTTGTGAATTAAATTTTTTTTAATTCATAAGTCAGTTGGTGAATTGCGAATTAAAGCCATGAGTTAAGCCAAAAGTGAATTAAGCTTTTGCAACGCTGGTGTAGAATAGGACTGAAAGGAGAGTAGTAGTTGTTAAAACAAATGTTGGCAGCGTATTCATGTGTCTGATTAAGTTTGATTCATGCTGCCACGAGTCTAAGATGTTCAGGGTGAGAATTTCAAAAGTTAAGACGGGAATGATCGACTTATATGGAAGGTTCACCATGGATCTTTTTACCATTTAAAGTCCGAGCTAGATTCCAAAATCTAGAAGACCTCGTTGCTAGACTTAACTTTTTTGCTTCAGATTCAAAGTAAGTAAGTGTCTGCTTCTTTAAACTGAAAACTGTAACGATAACTCTATAAAAACTTCTTAAGACTCGGATGTGAAGTACACCCTTTCACAATCAGCACTCAATTAGCAATGTACACAATTTAAGGAATGCGACCAACCATTTAAGTGAGAGACAAACGACCGCCTTTTAAAGTATAGTTTCTTACTCTCTGCACATATTGCCTTAAACCTTCTATCATTTTCCAAATATAAGTTCTTGACAGTGGTATTACTGGTTTTGCGAAAAAGTTAAAGCCATGCATAAGACACATCTCTTGCTTTTTTGCAGCATTGAACCAGCATTCCTTATAGGCTGTAGCTTGTCTTTTCTTTCTGTTGTGCGGATCTGCTTGTTTTATAGTGCCTTCTTCATACATTAGTTCACGATTATATATAACGCATCTGAGTGCTCTTTTTAGGCTTGTTCGTTACTGTTATTCCATAATATTTTATGTAGAAGATCCAAGTTGTCAGTTGGGTCATTGACCACCCTTAGCATAGTAGAGGGCACCACGATTGGCATGTGGTCGGAATAAGGTTCATTTAGCACTTGAAAATCGACAACATGGTTATTTCACTCTCCTCTTACAAAGCCAAAATCAATTACGCAAGAGCCTTATCCTCCAATAAACTTATGTTCTCCACAGGGTAGCGCCCTACTAGTTCAATTGAGAATTATTAATCCAAAAGAGTCACATAACTTAAGAAGTTTGAATCTATTTCCGTTTTTAACTTTCTTTCGATTTCCTCACAATTCCAATTTGATTATTTTCTGAGCCTTCTTCTTCACCAACTCTTGCGTTAAAATACCTATCAAGGGCAAGTTTGGATTTTCTCCTCGTTGACATATCAAAAATTCATGTAGTTGTTCAAAATTATTTTCCCAGTGATTACAATTCAGATGTAGAGGTAGTAAACGTACGTTATTCCCCGAAAGCTTCATATCAATGTATGTCAAACGGTGATATGTTGCAATACAGCAGTTGAGAATACCAATATCTTTTCTATACCAATAAATATGTCCCTCACTAGCTCTTCCTCTCGTATTAGTCCTTGTTGCCGGTAATATTATTATTTCATAATTATAAACTTATTCACATATAAACCAATATTTAATTCAGTTAAAAATATTTCATATAGAAAAATAATTATCAAATTCACACACTTAATTATAGAAATTTGTAAAAACCCATTTTTTACTCAATCCTGAGACATTATGTGATTGTATTTTATACATTTTTTTTATTTTGGCAGACGGCATTACATTTAAAGACGTCGTCTTACCAATGCAATTTTATTTTTGCAGCATCATGGAACGCTATTGTTCGAAGTGTCATCAATCAGCTGTTGAAGTTGTGACAACCCAAATTCGCTGTCGCATTTCAAAGCTGAGCTATTGTCAAAATACATTTTTTTCATTTACAATTGTAAATATTGGCCACATTAATACACATTTTTGACTATTGGTTTATATGTAAATACAATTAATAAAAATCAAATCTTGTTTAAATATTTGTTTGTAACAATCTTTTATCTAATATTGCACATCCTGTTTTGTACTTAAGACCATACATACATATACATATATAATTCAAACGGCTTAACTTTCCATTACAGCAGCACGAATAACGCCACCCGGTTTTTTTAATTTGATAGATACATATGTGCAAATAAATAAAATTTATAGCAATTTTAGAGCGAGAAAACATTAATTTCTATTTTAAATTAATTTTAAAAGTTCACTTTTTCACATAAAACACACGCAAAATGGTTGATTTTGACATTTCTTATTTGTTTTTTGTTCAGTTTTTCCATACTTCTTTCTTTGATTTTTTTTAGATTTTATTTTCAAATTATTTATAAATTTTAAGAATATTTCATTGAATTCAAGGCAGGTGCTTTTTAAATAGAACAAAATAAAACAAAAAAGAGATTTTATGTATTGTAGTGTTCAAACACAAAAAGTACTTTGCACATACCTAACCTTGTACCCACCCAAAACCCTTTACTGAGCCAAGAGGGTTGCTGCGGGGGGCAATATGCCCCTCCCTAACATAACTCGCTGTTAGTACGCCTTACAATTTATTCAAAAAAACATGTTTTGGGCGTGTACAGTGGCTCAAAAAACAAAAATAAGAAAAGTAGATTTAAGTCCGAAAAAGAAAAAAAAATTGTTGACTTAACGGTTTTCCTCGCCTTAATATTTAAAACATGTTCTATTGAGATCCCTTCCTAACTTTAAAAAATAATCAGAAGGAAATTCGTGCTGAGGTAATGGAGAAACGCCCCATTCAAACTATTGAGATTTCTGCCAGTTACTTTAAATCACGTTGGGTAAGGCTATTTATTGGAACGAACTAACTTGAAGCTTTAATTCGCATTTGAAAAGGAATGAACGCCAACATAGAGTGAGTTCAACTATGTATAGCTGGCACTATTGAAAGTGTGCAAAAGCAAACAGAATAACCTTTGATTGATATTGAAAATACGGAATACCGGGTTAACTATTTCTAAAACAAACAACTTTTCTTACCTTGGCTTCTAAGTCACTTTCTTTATTTTTACAAACATTTTGGTGATGTGAAGATGTCACCAAAGTTATCCGAAATATCTTATCCCAAACATTATTTGCAGCAAACGTTGTAAGTACTTCACAAAGCGCCTTTAAGCTTGAATACGCAGGTTCTTCAATTTCTATAAAGAAGTGAAATGAAAAGATGAATAACTTAAAAAAAATAAATAACTATCACTCAACCTTTTAAGTTATCGAAAAAAATTGTTTTGCGGATGGAATCTACACAAAATATCGAATAACTTGACATTGGAGTATCTGTCCACCAAAGAATGACATGATCTAAGATCGTACTTATATAAATCCAAACTTTCTTTATGCTATCAGTCAAAAGTAAACTATAGCTTTGTTTCTCTGAGTTCATTGTTTGTGTGTAGAGCAAATAATGTTCATATTGAATTTAAAAGAAATTCTTACATAAATTGAATAACATGTTATTTCCGATTCTTACCATACAAAACTGAGGGAACATTTTTGCGACAATCTAATATAAGATCAGTTATACACATTCTTTTTTTATTCATAAAATTAGAAACCCCAATATTCCCAAAACTTAGTTGTTCGCTATATTTTTGTTGTATTGCATCTACTGAAGCGCCATTCATTCTCTCCATTAATGTATCGTGAGCAAAATAATTGTTTTTTAATAAGACGTTTTCGTGAAATATGTTTTGTGTCAAAATATTAAGTGCCTCTAAGCTTGATGGAGAGCAATCGGCTTTTTCAAAATTATTTAGATCACCACCCATGTTAAGAAGTTCTAGAAGTATTTCCAAAGTGTTTTTTTCAATTATACTCTGTGAAAAAAGCTAAAGAATACCAACAGTAACAATAAGTTTATTTGAACATAGTGAAAATACTACTTGTAATACTGCGCAAAATTTTAAATTTGACTGTGGCAATAGAAGATTAGGGAAAGTGTTGCTGCAAATACTTGAATTGAGCACATATATCTCCAACTTATTGAAGGCCGTGTTGCATCTATTATAAACACCTACAAGCTCTAGGCCCAAGGTTGGAGTATTGTTATTTTTTGATAATTTTCGAAATGAAAAGAATAGCTAAAAAAAATATACATGTATATGAATACATATTAGAATGCAAATAAAGTTCGAATACATACCATTTCTTTCAAAACAAACATCAATTGTTGAAATCTTTTTTTAATTTCGTATGAAAGTAATCGAAGCTTTGTTAATAAAATGGTCCTGTGGGGACTTCTTTTTATCATTTTTATTGAAGAAAATGTCGCCTCTTGATCTTCTTTCAAAACATCATAAGATTTGAATATTCCTTCGTAATCCTGTATCACTTTGATCTAAATAAAATATTTGATTATCTATACATAGATGCATGTGTTGGAACTTTGAACTATTGAAAATGTAAAAAACTTACATAATTTCCCAAGGCAATTAATTTAAAAAGTTCTGTATTTATTTTCGTAAAATAACGGCGTTTTTGATAAATTAGAGTGAGTATTTTCAATATTTCGATTTGTGTTGCTTTTTTTTGTAAAACCATTTTGGTGAACAGCTCATACTGTCTTAAGTTCTCAAATTTAAACTATGACACATTATATACATATAACTTGTTGTTTAATCAATAGAATACAAAACTTTCAGAAACCTGCCATGGGAACTAAAATATGCCCAGTACATACAAGTAATGGAGTTTTTAAATGCTCAAATAAAAAAAAAAGTTTGTTTGGTGATTTCTTTGATTTAGCTATTATAAAATTTATAAAATTTACTGTCAATAATTTATTTCTCAAGCCTAGTACGCTGCTGATGCGAAACGAAATTTTTCGGCAGTCTCCAAGTGCAGAGCGAAATTAAAACGAAAACCACAGCGGAAAAATATTTGTGGAGAGTTCTGTCTGGAAGTTGAAGTTCAATTTTAAGCCTAGTACGCTGCTGATGCGAAACGAAAATTCCCATACAAAAATGACATGACGAAATCATAAACGAAAATATTCGAACAATTTTTCAATAAATAAATAAAACGTCAAAATTTCGCAAGCAATTAATATACCGGGCAATTAAATTGAGAACGAAAAGAGTGGAGAATTGTACTACGAAATCTAGTACAGCTATCCACTAAAATGTCACATTTCGTCGTTCAGCAGCGTACTGAAAAACGAAAAGCACAGCGAAATTTTTCGTTTATGATTTCGTCATGTCATTTTTGTATGGGAAATTTCGTTTCGCTTCAGCAGCGTACTAGGCTTTAGAAAAGCAAAATATTTGCATCATGAAGTTAGGTTTGCTTATTTTACGAATGTTTGAAGTTGAGTATGGTAAAGAGTCAATCATGACATCAGAATGTGGTGCCTTGTCTATATAGCATCCTAATGGTTCTCCAGTAACGGTTGTCATAGAGAATTCTTCAAAACACCTGATTCTAGTGGGTTCTTTAATTACCCTGCCCACAAGCAATTTTTTTTATAATAATGTTAACATTTTACAATTTTGAATAAAAGAGCAACATCTTTACATTTAAAAAATTTAAATTTACTGCATTATTTTGCAAAAACATAATAGTGGAAATTCTAATCAAACATAATTGTTTGCATCAAGTTTTTAAAATAGTCTTATTTAAAAAATTATACCACACAATTCTGGTTCTTGTTTGATTTTTTGCTTTTAAAAAAGAATAAAACGGTTCACGGGAATAGGGTCTAAACATAAATGGGTTTTTCTTGACGTAGGCTGAGTGTGATTAAGTCGGAAAGGTCTCATTCGATCCGATAGGTAATAGCATTTATTTTTCAAAATGGAGTGTCATTTAGCGTGTGTTCGCATAGGACTCATTTGCCAAAAAAAAAAACTAAACTTTCGTTATTACGTTATTTCATTATTTTCAAAAATAAATAATCATTGGTCCTTACTTTTTTGAGGAACAAGGACAAACGGTAACAGTCAATAGTGCCCGTTACTTTGAGCCGTATGCATTAACGGTAGCAAATGCTTTTAGTAAATTTATATAGTATTTTATACTTTCCATATTCATAAAAGACATAATAAATGCTGGAAAGGTAGTATTTACTAGAAGAATAGTATTTACTGGTTTTTGATGAAATTTTATAGTTAATACTTACATTGATATGCATAGAAAACTAGTACGAACTTTTCTTTGTACTATACTGCAAATTTTTTAAGTTTCTAAATACCAACTTGAACATTTACTTGTAAAAACTTTCTCATATTAAATGCCAACATCAACAGTCGCAGCTTTACATTCAAAGTAATCGGTTTGCAGAGCATTCATTACGAGCATAAATATGGCAGCTTTTTTCAGTGTTAGATCTGAAGCACAAATAATCATATACATGAAACTAAAAAAGCTGTTTTTTAAAAGCCTTAAATTATATAGAAATATATTTACCAAAAGAACCGACTTATGGGGTTTGCTCTCTTTCGACCTGCAAACTGCACTGAGAGGATTTTGCCCGTTAGCATAAGCGTGTGTTAGTTATCTCGTGCATTTCTTATGGAAAAGTCCAGATTATATGTAGTTGTTATGGGCTTTTGGGCTCAGTATGCACAATTATGGGGAAAACAATGTAAGGAGCCGTTCAAAAAAAGAGATCCATTGAATTCAAAAATTGAAAAATGAATGCAATATTTTAAGAAAAATGAATTGTTCTACTTCTTTTCAGTGAAAAACTGTGCTAAAAATTATATTTGACTGCTTTTGGCATACAAATTCTATGATTTTTATGAAAAGTTTCGCTGAAAACAAAAAAAAATCATACAGAAAGTATAGGCGCACCCTAGGACTGCAATGCGAACGTGACCCAATTTGAGTTAAGCCCAGTTTTGACAGTTTAATCCTCAGATAAAGAAATAACCGAGGAGGATGTTGCAACAGGAAAAGTGGAATCCCCCAAGAAGGAAGCCAGCAACGCTGACATATATTCTGGAGCGAAGAAGTACAAATTCAAGGTAAGTGTGTTCGTCACATTAATTTTAAACTCACATTATAAGAATATTGTTTTGTTTTTTTTTTTTAGTTAAAATTACACTTGTCAACAAGATTTTGTTCCTGGCAATCAAATCGCTCTATTCCGATGGCTTCTTAAGTCCTCATTTTTAACCCGACTCGACTGTAGGAATGAGAAGGGCCGATTACAGCGAAACAGCGAAGGTATTGATATTGCAGAAGACTGAAAAGCTTCGCGATGAAACCGGTCTGACATACTTTATTTGTCGAGAGGGATAAACATGTCGAAAATTTGGCTATGAAGTTGAGGGATCGCTTTATTTGTTGACATTTTCCCTAGCCATTCATAGCCAAGCCAACTGGATCAAATACTAGTTGAATAAATTGAAGCATTTAATAACAATAGCACAGGCACATCATGTGTCACCATCTGTGGAATGCAAAGCACTTTTTTCAGCCATCGACCAACAGTCGAAGGATTGTAGTATATACAGCCATTCCTCATGAGAATTGACCAATTGCTCTGCATATCTCCCTTGTACATGTTTTGGAGAATTCTGTGATGTGATTTTTTGTTTGGATGACAAAAAAAAGTATAATTTTGTCGACCAGTGTTATCAGACTCAACGGAGTTTAAACTTCGCATTCTGACGCACGATGAAGAGAACGAATTTCTGACTAATGCTGTCGACCACATGAAATCACGAAGGAATACATAGGTATCTTACTTCATCTAAATCCATATCTTCCAATTTAAGTCCAGTTGCTTTAAGTACATTCTGAATTGCTGGCATTGGACCGATTCCCATGATTTCTGGTTGCACTCCAACATAAGAATAACCGACAAAACGTGCCAGTGGCTTCAAATTATATTCTTTGACAGCATCTTCAGATTCCAATACAACAGCTGCAGCACCATCACAAATACCCTTTAAAATTAAATCATTATAGCTTTTTATAGGAATTTCATACATTTTATGCAACTTACAGAAGCTGTTCCAGCTGTAACCACTCCATTCTTCTTGAAAATAGATGGAAGTTTGTTCAGACTTTCAATTGTTGCTTGGGGTCTGAAAAATAGTTTCACATGAAATTTAAATTTTTAATCAATTATATTCCCAAGATCAGATCTCACCTTGGATGTTCATCGACGACAAAGTCGATTTCCTTGCCCTTGACCTTAATCTTAAATGGTGTGATTTCCGACTTAAAGAAGCCATCGTCTTGAGCCTTCTTCCAGTTTACTTGAGACCTCAAAGCAAATTCATCAACTCGATCTTTTGCGATTTTATACTTTTCAGCCAAATTTTCAGCTGTGAGTGCCATTGGCAATTTGCAGTAAGTATCGGTAAGTCCAACCCACAGACCATCTTCTAGAGTGTAGTTAGCTCCCAGAGTTGTTCCAAAACGAATGTTTCTAGCAACAAATGGAGCCTAAGACATACTGTCCACACCACCGGTTAAGGCTATCTTTGCCGATCCCATAATAATGTCTTGAACACCATTGATCACTGCTTGAAAACCAGAACCACACAGCCGATTAACACCTAGAGCTGGTTTTTCAATTGGTACTCCGCAGTGCAGAGCAACATGACGGGGAATAAAAATACCATCTCAGTCGATCTCTGATTTTCGAGCAGGAAAGACTTAGGCAGTGTGGAGTTTATTTACAAGTGTTGTGGAAATTAGAGAAGTAATTAGCTAGTCACTCATTAAATAAGTAGTTCGATAGCGCAGCGCTAGTGTGTTGGCTTGAGAACCAAGGGTCGTGAGTTCGATCCCTGCATTGGGTGGAATTTTTTTATTTTAAATTCGAGTCGTGATGATAAACCTAATAAAGGAAAAAGCAGCAGGGGCATTGAAAAATGCTTCGGTCAAATCATCCGATGGTAAAGTAGCGGTGGAAAACACCGTAGGCAATGAAGGAAGGAAGAAGAGGAGGCGGACCTCAAGAGCAAAGCCAAATTTGGATGGTAAAAGGCCAGCCACCATCTCAACCAAGCTGCAAGTTGAGGTGGTTGACACTCAAAGAGCAGCAAAGACAACGGCAACGAAAAATATCCAACGGCAATACGAAGATGATATTTGTTCCGATGACTCTGTGGAGTACATGTCCGGAGAAGGGGAGGGACTGTACAGGGCCGGTGGCAGCAATATGTTCGCTGGGCTGTCCACTGAATACACTGACGAGGAGGTGGAGGAAGTCCTCCTAACAAAGCAGGCAAGCATTGATAAATGCGAGAAATTGCTTAATACGCTTAAGGAGGAAATTAAGTCCCTTCTACAACGCCTCAAGCAAAAACAGGAGACGCGCCGGCAAGAAGAGGCAGCGGAATTGAAAAAGAGGCAACTGCAGAGGCAGCAACAGCAAAGCCAACAACAACAACCACAGCAGCAAAGACAACAACAACAACCACAGCAGATGAAACAGCAAAAGCAAGTTGCTACTAATAACAAGCAACATCAAAAGGAGCAGCCTAGACCCAACACAGGGGCGGTGGAATCAGGCCCCAGCTCATCGGGGGCCCCCAAACCAATGGAGGCAGCAGCACCAGCCGTAATACCAACAGCAGCACCAGCAGTAGCACAAGCAGCAGATCCGGTTGCATCAGCATCAGCAGCAGCAAAGCAGCAACAACAGCAACTCCAGCAACACCAGCAACAACCACGGCAAAAGTCCGAGAAAGTGCCACCAATAAGGACGTACAAGGTCGACCTACAGGACTTAAAACAGGTATGTAAGTCGGCCACGGATAATAAATTTAGTATTAAAATTATAAATGAAAAGCAGAAGCGGTATTCGGTCCAATGCTTCACATTGGCCGAATACAAAATAGTTAAAGAGTGCCTAAAAGCAGCCACTGCTGAATTCTTCAGCTTCACTCCTAGGAGTGAAAAACCGAAGACGGTCCTTTTGAAGGGCATCAGTTCCTGCACGGAACCAGAAGAGCTCCTAACTGAGCTCCGTCAGAATGCCAGCGATGACCTCGAATTCATCGGAGTCAAGCCTTTTTCTACGGTAAGGTCCAGACGGGAGGGGCATAAACTGCCAATATTCATTGTAACTCTGTCGCCCCAAAGTAGACTGGAGAGTCTCAGGAATATTACCGTCCTAGACTACCAGGTCATACACTGGGAAAAATTAATGAGGCACGACGACATGCTGCAATGCATGCGCTGCCAAAGGTTCGGTCACGCTGCAGCCAACTGTGGAATGCAGGAGCGCTGTGTGAAATGCGCCGAGACCCACAATAGGGGTGAATGTAGGCTAGGGACTGAGCGAGTCGAAGACATGACCCAGCTCAAGTGTGTAATATGCGGGAACGAGGGGCACCCCGCAAATTATCGGGGCTGTCCTAAGGTCCAAGAGATACGGGACAAACAGGCCAGCCAAAAAGCCGCAGAAAGTCGAATCGTACGACAAGCTCCGACAACAAATTCATTCGTGAGACCCGATGTTTCTTACGCCAGATCTGCGAAAGGAATGGGTAAAGCGAGACAGGCTCCACCACCGGTCGTCCCACAGGCCCAAGAGCCTAAGGCGCCGGCGGGGCAGCCAGACATTCTGTCCTTGTTGCTGAGCATTCAAGGCCAGTTGGCAGGACTGCAAAGTCAGATCGTGGAGCAAGCCGGAAGAGTAGATAAACTCTACTCTATGATGGCTGGCCAAGCGCAAATTCAGGGTTAAGGGCGCGCTGCCGAAGACGCGCCTTAGGATCCTAGGTTTGAATGTGAATTCATTGATTAGGATCGAACGTAGAGCCAATTTGTTCCAGCTGTTAAAAGACCACAGTCCTGATGTGTTTATGGCTAGCGAAACCAAGCTGAACCAGAAACATAAACTGACTAACAACAATTACAATATCGTAAGAAGGGATCGACCCGGCTCTACTCAAGGAGGCGGTGTTGCAATCTTCATACGTAAGGGCATTAATTATAAAGTCGTATGCAATAATGATTTGCGAAAGCTCAGGACGCTAGAAGTTTGCGTCGTATGCATCTCTCTCACTCAAGGGAAGCGGATGTATATGATTGCGGCTTATGCGGCTGACGCTCCGCAGGCTACTATCTTTATTTCAGAGCTCGAGCTTCTTTTCAGAGTACTAAAACTGAGCTTGGAAGAAAACTACTTCATTATGGCCGGAGATTTGAACGCGAAACATGAAGATTGGGGAAATCAAACAAATAATCCAAGAGGTAATCATCTTTTTAATTTGATGAATCTTCACGGTGTTGAATATGGTGTTGACCTGCTGGCTACTGAAAGGCCATCGTTCCCAAGGAGCGGTTCCTTTCTGGACCTTTTGCTGTACGATACCAGACTGACAATAACGGACAAAGTGGGTAATCACCCTCGAAACTGTTTACAGACAGTCGATTACGACAGTGACCACTGCGGACTCGCTGCTGTAATTCAGATTTCGAACGAGCTTGTGGAATTGGATGAATTCGTTCCAACGCATTCTTACAATTATAGTAAGATGCGATGGCCACGTTTCACCCAAGTCCTTGCAAGAGAACTTCGTTCGAGTGACATAGCCCCACCAAACAACAGAATTTTGACAAATACAGAAATCGACCAACACCTTGAACAGATGGACAAGATAATAAAACGAACAATGGAACGGACAATACCGAAATACAAGGAACGCGACCAAAACAACGTCTACAGTAACGCGACTATAGACGCACTACACAGACAGAAAAGCGGACTACTGACAAGACTGAAAAACTTGTACAGACGATTTACAGACCCGTACGACCTGGAGATTAGGACACTGAAGTCGTCGATTAAAAACGTCAACACCCTGATCAAGGAAAACTACAGGTTATCTATTAATTTGTACTGGGACAAGAAAATTCGGGCCGTTAATTCTAGCGACCCGAGTATGTTCCCTAAGATTAATAAGATATTTAGGTCCAAGAACCAGAACGACCTTCCGTGTCTTAAACTCCAGAGAACAGTAGAGAACACAGACGTACTTCTGACAGCGCAAATTGATCCTGAGGAAGCCGTCTTGGATGATGACTTCTTTGTGATTGAAGATCCGCAGGAGAAAGTGGAGACAGTTGGTGCTGCTTTCCAGCAAGTGTATAAGGTGAATGCTTGCACTCGCCCGAACCACGACCTGGAGAACAGAGCCTTACTTCATCACTTCTACCTGAGGAATGATATTTCGCATTGGCGATCCGAGAACCGTGGTTTTACCCGGTTTGATGACGACTTTTTAGCAAACGCTATAATCGCCGATCGAACGGGCCCAAGTCCCTTGCTCATCACGAAGGTAGAACTCCAGCTCATCTTCGATTCAATAAGGAATAAGAAGTCAGCAGGTGTCGATGGTATATCTAATATTGTACTAAGACACCTACCGATTGAAGCAATAGACATCTACACCACTCTGTTCAACAACGCGCTGAATAATGCATATTATCCAGTGCGTTGGAAGAGAGCTGTGGTTCATCCTCTCCCGAAAAAGGGAAAGGACAACTCCAATCCTTCAAATCTCCGGTCAATAAGTCTTCTTCCAAGCATCAGCAAGGTATTTGAAAAGGTAATCAATAGGGCTCTGGCTGAGTGGGCTGCGGACAAAAGTATAATTCCGGATAATCAGTTCGGGTTCAAGGCAGGACATGACACTATTGATGCCGCGTCTAAGCTCGTTTCTGATATCCAATGGAACAAGTCCAAGAAACAATGCACGGGTGCTGTTCTGGTTGATTTAGAGAAGGCCTTCGACACCGTATGGTTAGAAGGGTTGTACCTCAAACTCACCAGACTAGGCATCAGTAAACCATTATTGTATATGCTTTATGATATGCTCAACGGTAGAAAGTTTGTTGTCAAGAGTGGCAATGTAACTTCTACCACCACCTTTGAAATTAAAAACGGTCTTCAACAGGGAGCGGTGAACTCGCCGATCCTCTTCAGCATTTACACCAGCGATCTGATAGGTAGCTTAACTAACGCAATTGCGTATGCCGACGACCTGATTGCGTACAGAACGGCTCGAAAGGTTGAAGTTATTAGAATTCTGTTGCAGCGTGACTTCGAGAAGATTCAGCGATACTGCGACGATTGGAAACTGAAAATAAATGTCCAAAAGTCGGAGACAATCTTGTTCCGGACTCCGTTGGCTAAAGCCTCGCGAGATACGTGTAAGAATTGGCGCAAGATGGTCATTGTTGACCCGCACGGACAGGCACTGACGAGCAAAAGTGTAGTGAAGTACCTCGGTATCTGGTTGGACCAGTATCTATATTTCGACAGACATATGGATGCTGCTCTGACTAAGGCCAGAGGAGCCTTCGCTCTGACGAAACGGCTGTTTTACAGCAGTCGGCTTGACCCCAGAGTGAAGGTAATTTGCTACATGGCCCTCATACGGCCAATGATTGTTTATGGTTGTCCAGTGTGGTTCAACTTTGCCCCTTCCCAAATGGAGAAGTTTCGGGTGTTCGAGAGACAGTGTCTTCGGCGCTGTCTCGGTTTGTATCGGACACCGGAATCTTCTTATCTGCATTATTATTCAAACGAGGTTCTATACAACGGGGCTCGAATCAATAGAATTGACAATTTCGTGATAAAACTTGTTCGGGGTCACATTGCGAGGGCTATGACTTCGACCAACAATCTGATTTTCTGGCCGTTCTATCCGAACGACAACTACTTCGACAATGCACGCTTGAGCGGCTTTATCCCACCAGAGGCATTCCTCTATCTAGACCAGTGCGGCATGATACAGGATAGATTGGCAGTACCGCTTATCTACCACGTCAGGCGAAAAACCGTAGACCGGCGGCTCCTGTATGAACGGGGCATCCTCGCTCGTGATGGAGCGGAGCTGCTTCGGTTCAGTAGGGCTGTGTCCGAAAAGGACCGCATTGATAGGGTGAAGCAGGAGAACCAGTTTTGGTGGCTTCAAACTGCAACTGATAATGGGTAATCCGGGGTGGGGTATTTTTGCCTTGGCCGGCTTACATACTTGTTTTAGTCTTAAGTTTTAGGTTTAAGTAGAGCAGGAATGGTGGCACAATAAAATAAAAAAAAAAAAAAAAGTATAAAAAAACAAAATCTCATAAAATACAAAACAAAAAAAAGAAATCAAAAATACAAAAAAAAAAAAAAAAAAATGCAAACACATATCACAGACAATATTATAAAAATCCTCGATGGAATTACAAATAGAAGGACATAGTTGTTTTGCCGCTGTAGTTGTTCTAGTTTTAAGTAGTTTGTAGGTAGATTAGGTAATTTTAAGTTTTATTTTAAGGACTTTATTATGTAAGTAAAAACCCCAAAAAATGATAAAGATTTTAGTTTTTAAACTTTTCTAAAAACATAAATTGAAATAAATAAAACAATCTTAGTTCGTAGGCCGAAAGGCATTAATTTTAAGAATCATGAATTTCTTAGAGCGCCCGATTAGGGCCAGTAAGTTATATTTAAGTAGAATTAATTAGGCTAGTTTCCCATTTTGTCTAGCATGTAAGTAGAGTTAAGTTTAAATGAATAAAAAAAATGAATTTCGAAAAAAAAAAAAAAAATACCATCTGATAAAGAAATCTAAAAAAAATAAAGAGAAGTTAGAAGTAGGAAGAATTACTTGGATTTGTTACACATATGAGAACTCACAGAAAGAACATTTCCAATAACTGTGGTATCAACTTGGTCTCCCTTTAAACCAGATGACTCAAGAGCAGCCGTGGCTGCAGTTGTTTGCAATTGAGTTTGATGGACATTTTTAAGAGCTCCACCGAATGTACCAAAAGCTGTGCACTTAGCACCAACAATAAATATTCCTGAAAAAAAAAATAAAATATTTGTAATTTACTTTGTAGCATTTTTTTAAGTATTTAACTATACGAGTATAAGCCTTAAAATCCTTATCCAAAAAATTAAAGATAAAATTTCTCCAAATAGAAAATATATTAGTTTTGTTATGATTTGTATTTTGAACTGCAAAATATTGTTCGCTTTTGTTTTCATTAATTTTCACTTTCATTAATTGAAATCGCAAAAATTGTATTTTGTTTTCTTTTTTATTTTCGTTGTCAAAATACTTACCTCGCTGTTGATCTGTCAAAACTGGGAACCAACTCAAATTGGACCATGTTCGCATTGCAGTTCTAGGGTGCGCCTATACTTTCTTCATGATTTGTTCTGTTTTTATTAAAAATTTTCATCAAAATCATAGAATTTGTATGCCAAAAGCAGTCAAATATTATTTTTAGTACAGTTTTCACTGAAAGGAAGTTGCAAAATTAATTTTTCTTTAAATATTGCATTAATTTTTCAATTTTTGAATTCAACGGATCTCTTTTTTGAACGGCTGAGTTTACCTCATAGTTTTTTTCCCCGCTGCTGAGCAATATGGGCACAAATTCCATAACAACTACATTCATAATGGCTTTTTCCCATAAGAAATGCACGGGACAACTAACACATGCTTATCCTTATGGACAAAATCCTCTCAATTTAGCTTGTAGGCCGAAAGAGAGCAAACCCATTAAGTCGGGACTCTAGATAATATATTTCCTCTATGACTTTAATCAAGACGGCAATGACCGTAACAGATTTCAAAGAAACATGAATCAAAATCAATACAACAGCAACATCCAAACTCGAAATTCTAACCGAAACAATAACTTCAATCGACATAATAACTGGAACAATAACCGAACCCAAAATCAGAGAGAAAAAACTAATCGAGAGAGCCAAACTTCCTCGTCTCCGTCCCTTCGAAACCTCTTACTCTCATTTTTTTTATAGCGTGTTGAATTCGTATCGGTGTATACATGTTTTAACCTCGGAGAAGAGTACACAAAACACCTCAGTTCCGGGAAATGAGACATTTCTAATTTTTGTTTATTGATAGCCAAGAAGGCTATGTTTTTTAGAGTCTCATTATAATATTTGTAAATTCTCATGAATTTCTTTTTTTTAATTTTGCTAACATCTTGTCGTTTTTATATCTACAAAAATACTCCTATAATTCAAATTATTTCTAGCAAAACATTTTTGTTTGTCAATAAATAACGGGGGAAGTTATACCGGTAGTTCGTGGTGAATTTGTTTTTCTCTTCTTTTTCTCTAAGTTACAGATAGATGGCATTAACAACCAAAACAAGAAAGGATGTGTGCAGAAAGAGTGTAATTTATTAGTGTATATTATTTAATATATACTGCATTGAATTATTTTACATTGAATTATAAAAGGCGGAAATAATAAAGTTCTATAGTTTACCAGCAATATTTATATAAAATATCCATATCTTCTGCAATTGCGGTATCAATCGATATTTTCTGGAACTTAGTGTTAACGTAAAATTTATCTGTTATAAATTAATTTTTCAGCTTTTTTATACACCAAAAAAATCAATTATGAAATTTTTTCTGCGATAATAATTACTTGAACACAGCATTTTCTATGTTTATAGTTATTCAGGCTTAGCCCTTAACTTTGATTTGCATTTATTTATGAATAGCCTAAAAAGTTTAGCAAACATCTATGAATGAGCCACAATGCACTTTCAGAAAAAACTGTAGTTAGAACTTTCCCTCACAGATTTTTCCTTGTCGGTATACATATAACTGAAAGAAAAGATATAAATAGTTAGAACTGGAAAACTTATAAAAATGATGCATAAGACCTAAATTTTGGTTGAAAAACAAATTTGTATATTCTTTTCACAAAACCACTGACCTAGCGAGAATACAAATATTTTTACTTTTGTACAAAAGTACTTTTCGGCTTATGTAGTTAAGCCTTTAAAAGCAACACACTACCTTAGGGGAAAACAGTAAGAATAGCTTATCACCTATTCACAAATCTTATGCAATGACAATTGGCAACAGAAGTAACAAGTTGATGGTCTTTTTATTTAGTCTCTACTTAAATCACTTATTTTCAGCATTTTGGAAATTTCGTGAGTAATGTAAAGAAAATAAACAACGAGTACACACAAATAAAATAGGAATGGAAAAAAGAGATGAGTATATAAAAATGTTTCCAATGTTCCATGTTTACATTCTGTAACTCTCGTTTTCAATGTTCCTGCAACTTTCTAGGTCCTAATTCTCATTGGACTATTGCACCACCTAATTTATTTTACTTACTTAATGATTAAACTGGCTTCAAATAACTAACTAATATTTATCTAAATGCGTAATCTAGAATTGTTTCTAAATCTTCATTGTTCTGACACCTAACAAGAGTAATTAATTTCACTTCATATTCGAATGATATTACTCTCAAACGAACAAAATGAGAGTACCAAAAAGTTGTTCATCCACAATTTTGAATTTTCTTTGAGCACCTCTGAACAGCTGACTACATCCGCCATTTTTAAAAGGTGGTCGCCATTTTTCAAAGGTGGTGAGCAGAGAGAAAAGAGAGAAAAGTTTTTTCTCTCTCGTGGTGAGTATGTACACAAACTTGCATAAGAATTTGTTCCCCACATTTTTATTATATGGAGTTAATACATATGCAAGTTGGTGGCCAAATCACAGCTTGTAGGCAAAAAGAGAGCAACCGTCGAAGTTGGTTCTCTCTATTAGTTCTTTTCTCTCTGCCCAAAATGCTCAAAGAAACATTAACCAAGGTCATAATCAAAACCAATTCAGAAATACGAGACAACAAATACGACTATTACATAATGAGCGACAAGAGGGAAACGAATACGGCTCGGAATACGCTAATATTCCAGACAGCCAAAATTAAAAGTGTATAGAATATCGGATAGCAACACAAATTATATTGTTGCAAAACATAAAAATAAAAATATGACATTTCTGATAGACACGGGTGCAGACATTTCTATCTGTAAAATTATAAGTAAACTAGAGAATGAAGAATATGACCCAGAACAAAAATGCAAACTCACTGGTATAACTAATGAGGAAATACACTCTTTAGGAACACTCGATCTAAACCTCCAATTATGTGAAACTATCTATCTAGAGAAATTCCAACTAGTAGATGAAAAATTTCCCATCGAAACAGATGGTATATATTTTAGGTAGAGATTTTTTCACCACATTTCTTTGCAAAATAGACTACGAAACATTTACAATATCATTAAGTGACGACGAAAAAACAATAACTTTGCCAATGCAATCAAAACCCCTACATGCACTAAGAATAAAAATACCTGCAAGAACAGAAATGATTCAACCACTAAAACTTCATTTAATTCATGACACTCTAATTACAAATAAAGAAATAGCGCCAGGTGTATTTATAAGTAACACAATAGTTCCAAAATCTGGCATGGCGCATATCAAATTGCTCAACACGAACGACAATGAAGTAATTTTAAACGACATTACCTTAGACACAGAACCACTTGATAACTATGACATAATGAAATATAAAAACGAAATTAATTACAATGCGGATCGTTTTAAACAAATAATGAAAAAACTAAAAGTAGACTGCAAAGACGATCATGCAAAAAAGGAGTTAATTGACATCTTTAGAAAATATCAAGAAATTTTTCATTTAGAAAACGAACCACTAACAACAACCAATTTTTACACTCAGAAAATTGAAACTTCAGATAAAACACCTACATATATAAAAAACTATAGACTTCCCCATGCACAGTTAGAAGTCATATCTGAGCAAGTTTATCAAATGTTCAAAGACAACATAATAGAGCATTCAAAAAGCCCTTACAACGCACCTCTATTACTAGTACCAAAGAAAAATGTAGCCGACAAAAAGAAATGGAGAGTAGTAGTAGACTACAGAAAGTTAAATGACAAAATAGTGAACGACAAATTCCCTTTAACTCGTTTAGAAGACGTACTTGACAAACTAGGAAGAGCAAAATGGTTTTCAACATTAGATATGACTAGTTCTTTTCACCAAATAGGACTACACAAAGACTCAAGTCCACTTAAGGCATTTTCCACCAACAATGTACATTACCAATTTAAGAGACTGTCATTTGGACTTAAAATTTCATCTAACAGTTTTCAAAGAATGCTTACTATCACTCTAGCTGGATTAGAATCCGAAGCCCTGAAGTAATATATCTAGGCCACCTAATTACAAGCAATGGCGTAAAAACTGACCCTGCAAAACACAAAACGATTAAAGAGTATCCAATTCCAAAAAATGCAGATGAAGTTAGACGATTTATAGCCTTTTGCAATTATTACAGGAGGTTCATACCAAATTTTGCTGATATTGCACAAAGCCTTAATACCCTTTTAAAGAAAAACACGAAATTCAAGTGGGGTACAAATTGTCAAACAGCCTTTGACACTTTAAAAAATAAACTCATGGAACCTCCTATCCTACAGTATCCAAATTTCGAAAAACCATTTATTCTAACAACAGACGCATCAAATTATGCACTAGGAGCAATCCTTTCCCAAGGCGAAATTGGTGAAGATCTTCCCATATCATACGCAAATAAATCACTGCAAAAACATGACCTTAACAAACCCGTAATAGAAAAAGAATTACTCGCAATCCACTGGGGTATACAATTTTTCAGATCATATCTATACGGAAGAAAATTTACGGTCGTCACCGACCATACACCTTTCGTATCTCTATTCTCACACAAAAATCCATCGTCAAAAATGACTAGAATACAAAAATGAATACAAACGCAGATGCTCTATCTAGAATAAAAATCGACTCAGACTTTAAAACAAATGATACCGACGGAAATCGATGAAACCGTCAAAAGAACATTAGTTATCACAAGAGGGATGTCCACAAAAATGAATACGGACAACAACAAGGAGAAATGCAATTCTCAAGAGAAACCTGTACACCTTCAAATCTGGAAATGCATATCCATTAATGACGTCAAAAATATAAAGAAATTAAAATTTAATATAGATAAAAATGCTAGGAATTCAAAAATAAATATCGCTACAAATTTTGTGCACGTGCGATGCAGCGATAAATTGGCGAATCCAGATAAGAACCTGATGAAGCTTGCATCAGATATAAATAAAGATAATATGTATACGTATACGGGATCTAACGATAATTCAGCGAAACTAGAGTCGACACTGAAGAAATTAGCATCCAGAATGAATAAAGAAAAAATAAACGAGCTAGCCCTTATGAACAATGATGAAATATTTAAGCATTTTGAAAAAGATAAATTCAAAGAAACATATATGCAAATATAAAAATAAATGGCCAGAATCCTAAGCTAAAAATAATAATATATAACGCCCCAAAACAAATACTTGATGATTTAACTAAATAGATACAAACTAATCGACGAATTTCATAACTCTGCACACGGAGGACATTTAGGTATACGGAAAACCCTAAAAAAATTAAAACAAAGATACATATGGCGAAAGATGAGTCAAATGGTAAAACATTTCATAACAAATTGTGATTCATGTGCAAGAAATAAACAAACAAAAAACACAATAGAACCACAAACGATTACAGACACTCCAAACAACAGTTTTGAAGTGGTATCAATTGACACAGTCGGACCATTACGAATATCAAATGAAAAAAGATATATCTTAACCATGCAATGTGAACTGACTAAATTTGTCGTCGCATACCTACCCTATGACATCAAAAGACGCAACAACAACAGCAAAGACTTTAGTGGAAGAGTTTATTCTTAGATATGGACACTTTAAGATTCTAAAATCAGATAAAGGTACAGAATTTAATAACGAATTTATGAACAACATATGTTCGCTATTAAAGATAAGACATACATTCTCTTCTCCATATCACCACCAAACCCTTGCCCTTGAAAGAAATGATCGGACACTTAATGAATTCTTACTATCAAATGTCAAAGACAATGAATGGGACAAATGGGTTCCACATTTTACGTTCGCATACAATACAACACTACATATAGACACCGGTTATTCACCGTATGAGCTCATTTATGGGAAACTGCCCTGCTTACCGACTGATACATTAATTAATAAAACAAAAATTTATGACTACGACAATTATGCTAACGAATTGAAAATTAGATTACAATATGCACTCAGTAAAGCAAAAGAAATGACTATAAAAATTAAAGAAAAAAGAATGGAGTCAGAAAATAAAAAATATACAAATAAATTAGATTTAGATATAGGCGATTTAGTACTATTAAAATTAAGAAATAGAAAGAAAAATCAGGCACCTTATATTGGTCCATACAAAAATGGAGTAAATAAGGAAGTACACAATAACTTACTTAAGCCTTATAAACCAAATGAATATGTATAAAAACCAAAAAAAAATCTAATAATAATAATAATTAAAATTTATGTAAATATTATATATTTTATCATTGACCAAAAATCTAAATTTAATAACAAAAATACAAATCACAAATTTTAGCTAACTAAATTTATCAAATTATGTGTAATAATAATAATAATAGCTTTATTTATTGAACCTTAAACAAATTTTTACAATTCAACATAATGATAAATAAAATTATGGCCTTGGTTTGGAAACCGTCTGCCAGATGCCATCTCTATTTTTACTGTTAAAAATTACAAAATATATTTTTAATATTAATAATTCAAGAAAGCTTTTTGGTGTGTTTTGCTATTATTTTTACATTGTTCATTTAACAATTAGTAATTTCATTTTTTTTTTTTATTAATAAAAGAAAAAAGATATAAACATAAAATTAAATAAATTGCAATACAAAAATGGGTTTTATTTTGTACAATATGTATGCTAAAATACTTAATAGATACATTTTTGGGTTCAAATCTTTTAATAATTTATAAAATCTTTTCTGTAATTTAGGGCTTCAATGCAATATTGGGCAAGAAGTTTCCAGTTGCTTCCATTTAAGATACTTATAGAGTCTGATTCGCTTATTATTGACTTTTTAAAATATACATATCTTATTTCTTTTAGAATGGGGCACACTGATAAAAAGTGATAAGAGTTTTCTTGTTCTTGCAAATTACAGAGAGAGCAAAAAGTTGATTGGTCATTAAAATAAGGTTTGTAATTTAAGTCAAGAAGCTCTCCCCTAATGCGACAAATGACAGAAATTTCAAATAAGCTCATTTTATCTGTAAAATAATTGAGCTCATTCAGATTATAATTGAGCTTTGGATTTAGAGATCTACGTGAGGAGCCTTTTGCTTCCTCAATTAGATCTAGTCTTGTTTTGTCATCTAGCTTTTCGAGAATACAATTGATCTTTTCTCTCATACTCCCATCTTCCATCTCCCAAGGATGCACCGAAATACCGCTCAATATGATTATATCCTCCCATTTCCTGAACCAACTTATATTTTTTTGTATACTGTGTTTTGCTAATAATTTTGGTAATCGATTATCATCATAAGAAAGTATTTTGGCTACATAATCAAAGTGCATTTTCAAGGTGAAAATAAAAATAGGAGGAAGACCTGTTTCAAGCAGCAGCATGTAATTAGGTGTTGATTTTGGTAATCTGAACAGTTTTTTTAAGAAGAGCCGTTGCAGTTTTTCAACCTCATCATACTGCTGATATCCCCATACCTGACATCCATATGTCATTATAGTTCTCAGAGCAGCATCAAACACTCTAAATTTGACACTATTTGCAACATTTGTGTTCCTAAACAAGTTTTGCCAGGTTGAGTTTATAGCAGATAAAGATTTCTTCAGTTTACTTTGAAAGTGTTTCTTAGGGTTGAGTTGGGGGGTGAGAATCATTCCCAAGTAAGTAAATTCATTCACAACTTCAATATTTTCACCATTTAGAAACCACCTTTCATTTCTACTGTGTCGTCCTCGCCCTGTTCTAAATATCATAACTTTCGATGTTGATATATTTATTACCAGATTCCACATTTTACAGTACTTATCTAGCCTATTTATCATGAGCTGAAGACTTTCTGGGGAGTCTGCAAACAAAATGACATCATCAGCATATAGGAGGCATTTTATAACAAGTCCTGCAATTTTAATACCGTTTGGCAAAGCGTCAACTATGTCGTTGATAAAAAGGGCAAACAACAGGGGGGATAAGAGACATCCTTGACGTACTCCACTTTTGGTTTCAAACCATTCTGATATTTGTTCACCGTCCCATACAGCTGATGTAGTGTTCTCGTAAAGTTTTCTTAGTACGTTAGAAATCTTTGAGGATAACCCCAGTAGATTTAATTTATAAAACAATGCTCCTCGATCAATGCTATCGAAAGCAGCTTTGAAATCAATAAATATTGAATACAGCTTTTTACCATTTTCTGCGTAATAATCTACGATATTTTGGATGGAGAAAATGTGATCCGTTGTTGAATAACCTGCTCTGAAACCTGCTTGAAATTCGTTCAACAATTTTTTCTCATTAACCCAAAACTCCAGCCTTTTCAGTATAATTCCTGTAAATATCTTTGAAATCACATTTAGGAAAGATATGCCCCTATAATTTTCCACATTATTTATGTCCCCTTTTTTGTGTATTGGAAATACAATTGACTTTCTGAAAGTTTCAGGTACTTCAGCCTTGTGCAATATATTTGAATAGGTCCTTGCTAAATTTTCCAAAAAATTGTTTGGAGCGTTTTTGAAAAATTCATAAGGAACTCTATCATACCCTGGGGCTTTGTTATTCTTAGCTTTATGTAAAACACTGTGAATTTCTTCTATGGTGATATCCCCATCTAAAGAGTCAACGATTATGAAATTTTTAGCGAATTGTATTGGTTCTTCAATCTCTAATGGATTAAGTAGGTTTTTAAAATGATTTGCCAAAATATGAGCATCCAAATTGTTACTAATTTTGAACTTTTTCCCATTCAGTTCCTTCACTACTTTCCAAAATTCAGAAGAATCCTTGGCATTATTTAAATTATTCGTTATTCCTAAATAGTATTCATTTCGCTTTATTTGGCAGAGTTTTTTATATTCTTTATTTGCCTGAACATAAGCTTCACGGAAAAAACTTCCGTTTCTCATTCTTGCTAGTTTTAGCAGTTTAAAGGATTTAGCTCTGGCTCTTTCACAGTTTTTGTCAAACCACTTTTGTTTGCCTTTAGCTACGTCTCTCCTTTCTGCAAAGGAGACCGAGTTTTTTATAGCTTCGATAAAAGAATCAATCTGGTGGCTCGTGCTTGCTTGACTTAAATCAGTTTGTACAGTAAACTGACTAAGTTTGGCTTCATAACTTTCTTTTTCCCTATCGTTCCAAAATAGTCTTGGCAGAAGAGCAATGCTTTTTTGGGGCAGAGGTTTTTTTAAGGTCAGGGCTACTGATATTGGCATATGGTCCGAGAAAGTCAAAGCACCAACATTAAAACTATCTATTTTCTCAAACCATTTACCACTGATGCCACAATAATCAGCAACTGATGCACCTGGGCCTCCGACAAAAGTCATTTCTCCGGACAAATCCCCGTTAGTTGACCCATTAAGCAAAAATATATCAAAATTTTGAAGAAGTTCTAATAGTTTTTTACCGTTTCCGTTTAACACTTTATCTTTTGAAAATCTAACCGATTTGAATTGCTCGCCAAAAGGTATCGTATCACTTTCTATCTGATGTTCCGCCACTCGAGCATTGAAATCTCCAATAACCATGATATTGCTAATATTTGAAAAATTAAGTAAGCGTTCTAAACTACAAAAATCCTGCTCCCAATTATTACAATTTAAATAGATAGGAAAAATATAGTAATATTCATCCTCAGAGTTTACTTTAAGAGCCGTATAGTTTTCAATATTAACAAAACTACAAGAACTTGAAAAAATAGACTTGAACCCAAAAATTATGTGTATAATACAATAATTTCCAAAATATAATTTTACCACTAAAATTTTTCTTAAGGGTGAGGGTGTAGTGTATCCACATATGCGCCGCCACTGCCCATTCAATAAATGAGTAACAAAACATGTAAAATGCAAATCGAGTATGTTAGTCATATCATAACATCAACATTCCACTCGATTGCATTGATTGCCACTCAATAGTAATAAGATCCTTATTTAAATATTGTAGCCAACAGGAAAATAGAATTACGTTTGAATGTGAGATTGAATGTGTAGAAGTAAGATAGAAAATAAGTATAACAGTTAAGACAATAGTATTTAAGGAATGAATTCAATGAAAATAAAACAGAGTCTAAAGAACATTCATATTGATCTTTTACTTTCAATCTGGCGGCGAGTAATCGCTCTATTCAATTCAGCGCAGTACGCTTAAAATATTGATAGCGTGGTACGCTTAAAATACCTAGGGACCTATACCAACACTTGTACACTACATGGCTACTTGCTATATAAAAACACCTATACACCACATCCCAGTCATTTACTGGTAATCCTAAATTCTCCAGCGCATGAACCACCTCGATCGTGGTGTCTAACAAGTTTTTTAGAGTTTCCGCAGATTCTTTACTGTGTACAGGTTGACCGAAAAGGACCTTAAGGTAGGAATTGACCAAAACTCTTTTGTGATCATACATTTCGATCAATAAATCCCATGCCTTTTCATAGTTCCCAGAACTTAGATCTAAATGATGCAAAAGACGTTCGGCATCACCAGTCAAACTTTCTTTCAGAAAATGCATTTTTTGAATCTCGTTCAGGGTAGCATTATTATGCACAAGTGACTTAAAAATGTCGTGGTAGGAACGCCATGTTGTGTAGGAACCAGAAAATGTTGGAGGCTTTATAGAAGGTAACTTGAGAACATTAGTATGTGTAGCCGCAGTCGTTGGCGGCATCATTGTCGCAGGAATTGGCCCTAACGTTGACAAAGCTGGAGCAAGTGGAGGTGGAGCTACTTTGTCCAGAGCATCCATCAATTCACTTTTTTATTCTAAATAAGTATCACGAATTTGATCATATACAGCGACCATTTCATCCCTTTTTAATGTCTCCTCAAGCTTCCCCCACTAACGATTTCTTCGTGGTATCGTTTGGCATTTTCCAAATAGCTTCTAAAAGCCCCAACCGAGTTTTTATATAGTTGGCAGTACGACGAACCTGGCCTGTCTTTTTAAAATTAGAAAAATCGCGCTCTAACTGCGATAAAACTTTCTTTTGAAGCTCCCCAAATGACATGGTTGACTTTTTTTTATGAAATGTAATAAAAAAACAGCAAAAAAATACTTTAAAAAATAAGGACTTACGTGGTATGCCTTCAGTGAACTGTAATGTGTTTTTGTTGCTTAACGCGTCGCGGGAATCCCAATTTGCACAGCACAAAATGTTTGTTAAATAATTTTTTCTTTAGAAAAATGTTTTCTTTATTTTTGTTTATATAGTTTTATAGTATAAAATGGCACATTAAATATGTTCACTTTATATATATACTATGTGTTTATCTATATACACATAATTTTGCACTTTAAAAATGACAAATCGCAAAATTCACACACTTCTATTTCTTTTTAATGGCGTAGAAGGACCAATGTTTGTGTCACTGGTTAAAGATTAGAATTCTTCTTTTTTGGTTTAAATAAAATTCGATTGCTTAATCGTTATAAAATGTATACTTTATTAAATTATATGTGTAGCTTGAAAGTTCGAGAAAGAATGAATGACCTTTTCTCATATTACCAAGGTTAAAAGATGATTTTACCAATTATAAAAACATAGAAAAATTGTTTGACAAGAAGTGTCATTTTGGGCTATTAATTTTGTTAGTCAATTCACAATAATCATTTTGTATAAATCAGAAATAATGATGAATTATAAATAATAAATACTTTTCCATTTGTTATAATTTAATTTAATATAATTGAATAAATAAATAATTGGTGTGCCAAACATTTGGATAAAATAAGTATTACGGGAAAACAACGCATTCCCAACCCTTATGAAATAAGTTGTCGAACATGTTAAACTTATCATACACGTATATTAACACGGTCTTCGCGCGCCACGTTCCTCAAGCCCTCAACGTAAGACGCAAACTGTGGCTCCCACCAAGTTCCACAAATAATAAATTTTAAACCTAAACTTTGCTATGCTCAATCTTTCATCGCCAAACACGAGCCATCTAGGTACAACAAATAATTCACTGGGTCTGTCTTCTACTTCTCATAATTCTGTTTCGCCTGAGGCGCGGGGCGAGTGCGCGGGCGGGGGTCGCACGCGGTAGACGAGGCAGGTGGCGGCGGCGGTAGTGCGGCGAGGGGGGAGGACATCATTGAGTGGGTCTACCCGAACGGACACACACGTGAGGGCACACGCCGTTGCCGGATTTTTGAGAAGGCAATTTTAGCTCCAACTAATGAGATAGTTAGCCAGATAAACGAACAAATTAGACAACGTTATGGACACGGAGCAAGTAACATCATACCCCATAGACTTTCTTAATTCTTTGGAATTATCAGGGGTGCCTTCTCATATGTTGAGATTGAAGGTTGGTGTTCCAGTCCTGTTAATGAGAAATCTTGACGCACCAAAGTTATACGGCTACAGATTAGTCACCTAGGACGAAATATTATAAAAGCTATAATCATGACTGGAATAGCAAAAGGAAAAAATGTTTTAATTCCCCGCATTCCGATAATTGCAACCGATTTGCCGTTTTAGTTTAAAAGAGTGCAGTTTGCTCTGAAAGCAGCATTTGTAATCACAATAAATAAAGCTCAGGGCAAACGCTGAAAGTTGCAGGTGTATATTTGGAAAAAAAAACTGTTTTTCCCATAGACAATTATAAGTAGCGTACTCACGAGTCTCAAACCCACAAAATCTTTACGTTCTGGCCAAAGAAGGAAAAACAAAAAACGTCGTATATAAAAATGTATTGCAGTAACCTATCTTCTTTTTAAAATGTATTAACCTAAACTAACCTAACCTATGACAATCACACTTAGTATCGCCTCATCCCATCTCGACACAATTCAAACATACGTACAAAAAAGTACAGCTCAGGTTTTTTCATACTACTATCCAAAAAAACTATCTAATGCGGACGAAGTCGCGGGTAAAAATTAGTAATGTATAAAAATAAATTAAAAAATGTATAAATGAACAAAAAAAATTGTATTCATCTATAATATTGTAATGTGTATACACTCTTTATCTCTTTTAATATCGGATTAATAGGAGAACTCGCTTCTTTAAGCATCCAGAAACATCTAGTGGCTAAGAGGGGAACTCAATTCATTCAGCGCATACAAGAACCTCGAAAGGGGCAACATCTAGGGATTAAGAGGAGAACTAGCTTCGTTAAGCATCTAGTGATAAAGAGGAGAACTTCGTTAAGCATCAAGAACAACCTCGTAGATTCTCGAACCGATTTGAGGTATATAAATAGGCGCTCAGAAGCGAAGCGGTTTATTATTAGTAGTGAACTGCGATAAAGTAAAGACTGTGTAAAATAATAATTGAAAGTAAAGGCTGTGTTTAAAAAGTAATATTTGAAAGTGTTGAATAAAGAAAGTTTTGTGAGTAATTTAAATAAAGTGAATTTGTGCTTTTATTTACGAAGTGTGAATAAGTTTTAATTGCCGGACCAAGCCGAATATTACATTGGTGTCAGAAGTGGGATTAAAACTTATTGAGAATAAAAACAGTCATCAGTGATTGAACTATTTTGTGTGAAGTAGTGAAATTAAAAATAAAAAAAAAAAAAAAATTAGTAAAGTTTTGAAAGACTTAACTGTCCCTGAGCTAAAGGCCGAACTAAGCAAACGTGGCTTAAGTGGGACAGGAGTAAAAACCGAACTCGTTAAACGGCTGCAGGAATATCTGGAGCAGAAAAATGAAGACCCAGATACGTTTGCTTTCGAATTAGAAGCAAAAGTGGAAGAGGTAAATGCAAATGTTGCCTTATCCAACATGATGTCCGTTCTTTTAGCTAAATTTGAAGAAAATAAAAATGATGTCCTGAAACAACTAGAAGCCCAAAGAAGTGACCAAAAACAAGAACAGCAGAATATTCTAGAGCGATTCGACGAACAGAAAAACCTTTTAGAAGGCAGGTTTGCGGACTTCGAAGAGAAAATCAAAACTGTCGACGAGCGAGTCGAAAAACAAAATGCACGTTTCGAGAAAATGGACGAACGAATCGAAACCATTACAAATGAACTGGAAAAAGTGCGAAAGATGAAAGCTCGAGAACCTTCTGATGAGTGCTCAAGGAAGAGAGAAGTGAATCATCCAAGCTTTGATGGACAGATTCCGTGGTCAATCTACAAGAAACAGTTTGAAGCAGGAGCGTTAACAAACGGCTGGGACGATCACGAAAAATACATTGCTCTTACGCTTGCTTTAAGAGGATCTGCTGCTGAACTGCTACAAACCATCCCAGTGGAGAAGAGTGGTGACTTCACAGTTCTGGTAAATGCAATCGAATAGCGGTTTGGGGATAGCCACACGACAGAAGTCTTCCGAGTTCAGCTTAACAATAGGACACAGAAAAGAGATGAAACTCTGCAGCAGCTTCAGGCAGATATCGAGCGATTGGTTCATCTGGCATATCCAACAGCTGGTAACGAGATAATAAATCAACTTGCTGTTGAAGCCTTTGTGAGAGCTGTGGGTGATATGAATCTCCAAAGGGCCATCCGCACTGCCGGAAAGCGAACACTACCAGAAGCATTGGCTTTCGCTCTGACGATGGAAGCTGCAGAACAAGGTTCCCAAAACATGCATCGCGTAAGAGAATTAGAAGTCCAAGAATGTTCTTGTCAGAAGGCTACTGTAGAAAGGAGTCAGCGAGACGGACCAGCACGATGCTGGAACTGCAATAAGACTGGGCATCTACAGCGACAGTGCAGATTACCGCGAAGAGGAACCGCATGCCAACACTGTGGAAACAGAAGTTATACAAATGGTCAAAGTAACACCAACAATGTTGCTTCCGAAGTTGTTTCCCACCCGGGAAACGAATAAGAACGAACTTCGAGGGGCAGAAGCTGGTTTCTGGTATCGATGGCCCCAGAAACGACATCCAGGTTTCTCAAACAAAACATGACAACAAGAGCCTGACCGTGGAAGCAAGTATAAATGGCAACAAATGTGTGGCTACCATTGACACCGGTGCCACGGCGTCCATCGTACGGCAAGACCTCGTCAAGAAGGCATGGCTCCACAACACCAATAGCTATCGTTTAAGGACTGCAACTGGAGAGGCCGCAAAAGTTTATGGTGAGGTACGTCTTAAGATCCGGATGGCAGAGTTGGAATTCTCTCACCTGTTCCTGGTAGCAGATATATGCGATGAGTGCATTGTCGGCGTCGATTTCATGAAAGATCACGGAGTGATATTGGACATCGGGAACCAAGTCCTGAAATATCGAAACATGAAGATTCCGATGATCTATGGGACCAACTCATATGAGACCTCGTCATCTGTGAAAGCCGTCATCAAAGAAGATCTCACTTTGCCTGCTTCTTCAGAGGTATTCGTGTGGACGAAATTGAAGGGTAAGCCTGGCATCCATCGATACCTCATGGTCGAACCAGCATCTGTAAAGTCCTCCCAAAACGTCACCATTCGGAAGACTCTTGTGAGACCTTTAAAGAACATGGTTCCGGTACGAATACTGAACATCAAGCCGTATAAAGTTAAGCTTAAAAAAGGTGAGATTGTCGGACAATGCGAATCTGTATCAGCAATAACAAGGATCAACGAAGAAGAGTCAAGGCAATCCTTGGAGTCCGAAGAGCTGAAATCCATAAAGACGAACATTCTCAAGTCATCAAATCTTGGCCACCAACAACGAAGAACTGCAGAAGGTCTCCTCGAAGAATTTGCAGACATCTTTTCGTCATCGAAAGGAAAATATGGCAGAACGCAACTGGTGCAACATCGAATCAATACCGGGGATGCAAGGCCGATTAGTCAACCTGCAAGACGCCTTCCACTAGCCAAACAAGGTGAGGTTGAAGAACTGATAACCACCATGAAGGAAGAAGGTCTGATCGAAAACTCTAAAAGCCCTTGGGCGTCTCCAGTGGTCCTGGTAAAGAAGAAAGACGGATCAACCCGCTTTTGCGTGGACTATCCAAGGTTGAATGATGTGACCAAGAAGGATAGCTACCCTCTGCCTAGGATCAGTGATACTCTGGACGCAATGGAAGGAGCACAATGGTTCTCAACTTTGGACTTGAAAAGTGGTTACTGGCAAGTCGAAATCCATCCTGAAGACAAAGAAAAGACAGCATTCTCAACAGGAAACGGATTGTGGCAGTTCAAAGTGATGCCTTTTGGACTTTGCAATGCTCCAGCGACTTTTGAGCGCCAAATGGAATGCGTCCTGCAAGGACTCACATGGAAATCTTGCCTGGTCTATTTGGATGACGTCATAATATACGGGAAAACATTTGACGAACACTGTACAAATCTGAGAGCTGTGTTTCAAAGACTTCGAGAAGCCCACCTCAAGCTTAACCCAGAAAAGTGTTCACTCTTCAAGACCGAAGTGAAATATCTGGGACATATCATCTCATCCCAAGGAGTAAAAACGGATCCTGATAAGGTTGACACCGTGAAGAATTGGCCAACACCACAGGACAAACACCAACTCCGAAGCTTTCTGGGTCTAGCCACCTACTATAGGCGCTTTGTGAAGGACTTTGCTGGAATCGCTAAGAGTCTACATCAGCTAACGGAAAAGGGAAAGCAGTTTAAATGGTCAGGTGAGTGCGAGCGCAGCTTTCAAGAGCTCAAGCAACGCTTGTGTAATGCACCAGTACTGACCTATCCGACTCCAGGAAAAGCGTTTATCATTGATGCTGATGCAAGCAATGTCGGGATTGGTGCTGTACTGTCGCAGGTACATAATGGCGAAGAAAAGGTGATTGCCTATTACAGCAAGGTACTCTCGAAGTCGGAAAGGAACTATTGTGTAACCAGAAGAGAACTTCTTGCACTGATTTTGGCAACAAAGCACTTCCATAAGTATCTCTACGGACAGAAGTTTCTTCTCCGAACTGACCATGGAGCACTAAACTGGCTTTTGAATTTCAAGAATCCAGAAGGTCAAGTGGCGAGATGGATTGAGAGGCTGCAGACGTACGATTATGAAATTCAACATCGGAAGGGGAAGCTTCACTCAAATGCAGATGCACTGTCTCGGAGACCATGCAAGCAAGACTGTAAGCATTGCAAACGACAAGAAGAAAAAGAAGTGGTTACTGTCCAACGAACCAGAGCCGATCCCATCTATGGCTGGAGAAACGACGAGTTGAGGAAGGCTCAACAAGAAGACTCAGATATCGAACCCATCCTCGCTTGGAAGGAACATCAGGAAAAACCAGAATGGGCTGATATCTCCGATAGAAGTCCGACTCTGAAGGCCTATTGGGCACAGTGGGACTCGTTTCATGTCCAAGAGGGTGTCCTTCGACGTAAATGAGAATCAGCAAATGGAAAGTCTTGTGTAATGCAGCTAGTCTTACCGAGATCGAAGGTTATGGACGTTCTGCGAGAGATGCATGGTAGAGTTTCGGGAGGCCATCTAGGAGTGAACAAGACGCTAGAAAAGGTTCGACAACGATTTTACTGGCTACATGCAAGGGAAGATGTCGAGAAATGGTGCCCAAAATGCGATACCTGTGCTGCCACCAAAGGTCCGAACAAAAAAAACCACAGCCAAATGCAGCAGTATAATGTCGGAGCACCCTTCGAAAGGATTGCAGTAGACGTGGCGGGTCCATTTCCGGAAACAAATAATGGAAATCGTTACATTCTGGTCGTCATGGATTACTTCAGCAAGTGGCCTGAAGCATACGCCATTCCAAACCAAGAGGCCAAAACAGTCGCAGACCAAATTGTCTTCAACTGGGTGAGCAGATTCGGCGTTCCATTAGAACTGCATTCCGACCAGGGAAGGAATTTTGAATCAAACATATTTCAGGAAGTTTGTGGGCTTCTTGACATCAAGAAGACAAGAACAACACCACTTCACCCACAATCTGATGGCATGGTCGAACGATTCAACCGAACCCTGAAGGAACATCTTTGCAAAGTTGTGGACGACAACCAGCGAGATTGGGATCGACACATTCCACTGGTTTTGATGGCGTATCGAAGTGCAAGACATGGCTCAACTGGTCATA